>VXAL01018571.1:0-21169 GCA_013399475.1 Chauna torquata
GCATGGGGGGGCAAGAAAAGGAGGAAAAAAAGGGTTACTTCATACAGCTTGAAATTGGGCTGTTCTGAGGCCTAGGACCTGAGCTTATTTGAAGAAAGATTATCTTGACAAATTGGATAAACATTTTGTGCATGACAGGACGCTGATGGAGAGTCTGTTCTGCAAGCACACCTGGGGGATAGTTTGCTTAGTGTGTGACCAAGGTGTTCAGCTAACCCTGAGTCCTCCCAGGGTGCTTTGTTTACTGTGTGACAGGTATAGGCAGATCTGAAGTCGAGGCCTCGGTTCCTGCAGACTTTCCAGATGCATTTCATTCCCTCCCCCTTGGGAGGGAATACCTCTTGGCTACACTAGTCCACAAAAGGCTCCACCAGATTTCAACAAATAGTTTGCATTGAAGGAAGCCTGCAGGCTGGCATGCCCCAGGCCAATAAATGACCAATGCACATAAAGTATCTTATCTCCATCCCTTGTCGTCCTTACCCCCCCTCAGCATTCACTGGAAGTGACTACCCCAACACCCTGAAAGAATCCAGTACTGAAAGAAAAACATCTCTTGTAAACACAGCCTATGGGTTAGGTAGCAGGGGAATGAGTATTATCTGTGTAGCTTCCTCACCTTCCTGTATCAGAAAACAGGGATGCAAAATAGTAAGCATTGCATTTTTTTCTGCCTTTAATGTCAGACAACAGACACTGAAGACCAAGGTGGCTGATGACCACTGCACAGGTTTGCTGGACACACCTGCTAGCATCACCTGAAGGATTCCTTCATCCAGGCAGGCAGCAAACAAATTTTTGCTTCTTAAAACAGAAGTGCTTGAATCAGCAACTAAACCTCCAGCTTTACAGGTCACAATAGTCTGCTTTCAACTTTTTTGATGTGCTTGAAGTCATCCAACTCAGGATCCTCTTCTCAAGTACCACAATATACCTGAGGCTGCCACACAGCCCTCCCTGCACATTTTTTCAGGTGGGCTGGTTTCTATCAGATGAGCTTTGGCCCTGTAGTGAGCTGGGTCAAAGTGCTAATGCTCCCTGAGCAAAGGGGCAGAAAGATGGGGACAGAGGAAGAGAGAACATCAAAGGGAAACAATTCAGAGAAACCAAAGCTGTTATGGGAGTACTCTTTAGGACTACAGAGGTTTAAAATGACAGATGACAATCTCAAATAAGAGGTTTGTTTTTCTAATGCCAAAAGTTTTGGCCTAGTGCTGTTCTCACAAAAGTAAAGAAGCAACCAGTTCCCTAAATAAACTCTCCAACTCTGTTTCAGCCTGGCTTTTGCCCTCACTTAATCCAGACCACATGAGCATGCCCTTGGTCATTTCCTACCTCAAAATCAATAAGCAGAGCCATGAGTGCAGTAATGGATTAATATTCTTTAGAAAAAGGACGGATCAGAGTGGGACTCACCCCACTTCAGCTGCCTCACGGTGGGACAAGACAACATGCTGAGGTCATTTGTCATTGGCTACCAGGGGAATACACCTAGGTGCCCAAGGCTGGATGCCTAATTTTTGGGTGGCTAAACTGAAGTATGCCATCTCCAGTGACCTGAGTCAAGCACACCAGTATGCTGTCTCATGGAAACAAGAGCAACACTGAGCCTGCAGACTTGGGGTTGGGGGGAGAACTGAACCACATACAAGAACAAAACCAAACCAGAAAGCCGGATTTATTACATGTTCTGCAAAGTTGTTAGCAACCAACACTGGGAGAAAAGGGCGCAAATTTATCTATTTTACACTCTGGCAGCACATCTTCCCAAACCCTAATCTCTGCCTTGCTCTAATCTGCTCTGTGTTTGGGGACAATGGGCTCCCTCTACCCTTTCTTGTTAATATAAAATTTATGGAAGAGATTAAAATTAGGCATCTGAAATTGACTGCTTGAATTGACACCTTGGACATCAGCCATAGGTGATAACATGTTTTAGATGGGACTGGCCCATAAGGCTTCTACTTCATCTGCTAGACCACAGAGGCAACTAGACACTGGTGACTTGCCATATGAAGGAATGTCAATACTGCTTACTGGCCCAGGACAGGACTACAGAGCTGTTCATAGTATTTGCCCTGAGCTCTAAGGGCCGGTTTCCTAAAGCAACAGCGAACCACTTCTATAGCACATCAATAAATTGTTCTTCCTTTCTGCCTAGCAGAGATGAAGAAACAAAAAGCCAGAGCTGCTCTGCAGCAAGGCTGTGTCACCTAACATAGATTCAACTTTAAAACCACAGAAGAAGCAAAGAAGTGTTACCAAATACACAGAAATGTTTGAGAGACTATTTTTAACTGGGGTAGGGAAGAACCTTCACTGATTTTTGTCTGTCAAATCTAATCTTCCAAAATAGTTGCCTTCACTGTATTCAAAAACAGCAAAGTAGTAAAAGGTGCAGCAAAATTGCTTTCTTCCAGAAAGCATTCTTTTCGAGGCAATTTACATTCCCACATCTGCTCAGGCTGTACACCCCAAAGCCAGCATGCATTTCTCTTGCAAGTTAGAACAATAACTCATAATAGCTTCAGATAGGCCCTTGTGTTAGGTATAAATAAGTAGACAGAAATTATCTCCATCCAGAGGGAGTAACATGCACCTGTGTAGGTAGTCTTGGACTCAGCAAACAAGTACTGTCATTGGAAAGTCATCTGAAAACAAGGTTGAACGATAGGAAACATTTTTCCAGGATGTAACAGCCTAAAGGACACTACCAGAAACTTATTGAGCTCCTGAAAGTAGTTATGTATCATCTCTAGCTTGCCCTGAGGTGTATTTAGCTGATGAGAATGTTCTTGTGACGCAATCCTTGCATCTTTTATTTCATTAGTTGAGTGAGTTGTCAATATCCTGACAGGAGGGATTTTCTTTTCAGGTTGACTGAAATAGTTAGGACACTATTTCATTTCAATTCATACAGTTATTAATAAAAAGCAATTTTCCTTATTTGCCTGTGATACTATACTGCACACACAAAAAGAACAATGGTTGTCAAAACCAGAGTTGGCCAAGCAGGAATGTTCTGACTTTTAACGTACGTGATGTGAACTATTGTCTGACAGCTTACATGGCTATGGCTGCGTGAATACTCTGCAGTCAGCACATCTCTGTTTACAGGAAGGGATCCAAGATACAGAGGAAACAATGACTTTGCAGTCTTTCAGAAGTTGTCAGGCACAGCTGAGGAAAAGCCTCAGTTGTGCTTAAAAAACAACAAAAACTTAGTGCAAGGGTTATTTAGTGATCTAACATCAGATATCAAAACTCAGTGGATGCTATACCTGTATCAGGCAGGAGTCTCAGTCATGAACATCCCTTGAGATGGAACACGCACAAGACACTTGCTCCTTATTAAGGCCTTTTCTCAAGCAGCAAAGGATACTACTTTCCCTCCCAATTTTCTCTCATTCTCTCTCCTCAAATTTCACTTTATTCAGACTCAAACTATTTCAGATGAAAAACATGCAAAAAGAGTCAGTTTTCTCTTTAAAATTAATCTTTGCAAACAAGATTCCCCTCAAGCTCCCCTTTTGCAAAACTCCAAGTATCCTGAGAAAACTTCCAAAAGTAACTAAAAATAAAGAAAACCAAAGACTCTTTTGTCTTTGGAATAGTTTTTCCATTTTCTCTTCAAGTGATCCCCACATTTCTGAAGAACAGACCTGTGCTCAAGAGGCAGAAGTCAGATCACAGTATTACATGACCATGAACAGTGACTAGATGGATTTCTGCATAACTGAACTTTCCATCAGCACAACCTATCAGACTCCAGTGATACATAACTACATTTTCAAATGCAGGTCTTATTTTCCAAAAACAGATCTTGCATGATTTCTAAAAATAGGGCAAAACTCTGCCAGTAAGATGTCTGCAAACAAGCTCTCTCTGTATATTCCAATTGCAAAGATCAATGAAGCTGCAGCATCCCACCTTGTTTTCAAAGTTTTAAGACTACATTTTTTCAATCCTAACTGGCACCACTGGCCCCATTTAGATAAAAACATTTCAAAAAAAGAAAAAAACCTGCAGGTCTTCAATTCTTTTGCTGCCTGGTCTAGCTAAAGTTAGCTTGACAAATGGTAAATACTCACACCTATGCATTACCCCTGGGTGATTTAGAAAACAATGTGTACTAATACTGTCACAACACAGTTCATTTCTATTTCATATTTTTTCAAATTGTGTGTGATTTTAATCTTAAACAAAACATTCATAGCTGCAGTTGTTACCCTGTCCTTATACTCTAAGGGTAAATCCTCCCAGAATATCTATCGAGGGCCATTACACAGAAGACAACCAGTCCTTTTATAGCAGAAACGGTCCGAGTCGCATTAGCCAGGCAGACAGGCACTTTTTAGCGCAGATCCCAGAATATAGGGAAGCCATTGTTTAATTTCGGAACAGGCCACAGAGCCTGCATCGGATGGTGGAAAGTTTTGATGTCCTGTAGATTTAGTGGGAAGAGTCCAAATGAAAGCAAGGGGCAGCACAGCTTCTGCTGGGCAGGACAAGCTTTTCCTCTGTGACCAGGGGACACCTTCTGCAGGAACAAAATGGGCTCATGTTATTACCAGAAAAACAATGGTGCCAGCTAGTAGGACACAAGACAATCTGCACAGGGACACTGCCTGGGAAATCCACCAGCTCTGGGTAGGAAAAGAGATGTGCTCTTAACGACTAAGGACATGAAACAGCAATATGAGTAAGTGTAAATATCTGCATATAAGTGTACTGATATTTCGCAGTTGAAATGTCTTGGCTTTATATTGAGTTGACTTGACATCAAAGCCCTGACCTGTGGTCTTCCTCACCACAATAATTCATTGTGAAAAAAATGACAAGGCATGACAATACGAGCATCCTGAGGACCAACAATATAAAGCTTTAACTCTCTGGAGCTTCCAGCACAGAATAGTGATTGGGCCATCCTGAGGATTTAGTTTAGCTCTGTAAAAATAAAATAAAAAAAATCAAGCCGTGAGTCACAGAATTTGGGATCAAGGCCAGAAGTGAAGCCTAAGGTCACAGGCATAAGATCTGAATTCTCTACTTTTCAACTTGCTTCCATACTTCCAAGGTTAGTGGCAATGGTGCTTTCTGTTGCTTCAAATTTGTTTTTAGAACAGGAATGAAATGCACGTTTCCTACCTCACAGCTAGACAAACACAAAGGCTATCTACATTGCATGTAGAATAGCAACAAAAGCTGCTGAGTCTCCTGGATGGCGCGTTTCCCAACCACGCTTCTGGCTGCCAGTTGGACTCATAGGATCCACAGAACACTTAGTGGGATCCAGGCTCAAAGCATCTGCCAGAGATCAGACTGCCTTTGGCCTTATGATGGTACATCTTGTCCAGGCCCATTTAAGGGAATAAGTAAATAAATAAAAAGTTTTAACAATTTGCTACTGGGACAAAGCATGCATAGGCTCTCTGCTCCAGACTTGAGTCTAAACTCCTACCCAAATACATGCCTTCATGTAAACAGTGTGGGTGAGTCTGAATTTGTTGACTGGCTCCTCTTAATGAAGATTTTTTAAGTTATGCATTACTGCGGGACACAGTGTCAAGTTCTGAGAGGCACCTGAGAGATAAAGCAATCCCCTACATAAATGGTATGTAAACCACTTTACAATCTGAGACAAAAACCTACTATAAGTCAATGCAAAACCCTTCAAGTGCAAGGAGAACATACTATAATATCTTTTGGTGCCTTTGGAAGCCAAATGCCCTGTTCAGATTCAGTGACAAGTCATGTACCTCCCCAAGCAAGTGGCTCATTTTAATTTATTCCCATGTGTGGTGATGGAGCAACATACTT
The DNA here is from genome assembly GCA_013399475.1 of Chauna torquata. NCBI lineage: Eukaryota > Metazoa > Chordata > Aves > Anseriformes > Anhimidae > Chauna > Chauna torquata. The sequence continues at coordinate 5,821 of VXAL01018571.1, forward strand.
TGTACATTTTTTTCCTGCAGGGTGAATGCTTATTTTGGTCATGTTCTCATTGCAGTGCTGGATTAGTGCACGAGTAGGTTGCAGCTAGGTGCCTTGAGCAACACCCACACACTTCCCCCATTTTCGCATTAACAGAACTATAAAGCATACTATCAAATTCATTTTTGTAATGATACAAGTGAATTCATCCTGCGTAATCTGCAGGCAACATGGATATTAAGCTATAAGTAGACAGTACTTTTGTAATAGGAAGCAGAAACCCTGAAACTCCCATTTAAGCCAGAAAACCTTAAACCAGGAATGAGAATCATTTTTTCAAATTAGTCTTTGCCATAAGGAAGCTTCTTTAATGCCTCCAAATACATCAATCCAACAAGCACTGAGATGTCTTTTGAGATGCTTCCTTAGTAGTTTTCAAAGTCAATGAGGAGGTTTCATAGCAAAACAAGAGATCAGAAGACGTACTGGGGAACAGGGGCTATTTATTTTAGTTACAGAGCCAAATTCTATCCCAAGACCATTTGTCTCTGTACTGGCACACTGGCTCATTTTTGCTTGGTAGTTTTTTTCCCCCCCAGCCCCCTGTTCCAACAGTACATTTGCTCAGGTAGAAGAGTAGTTTCTTGGGAGGCTGAACTCTTCAGTATCAGCACACCACGCTCCACTGTAGATCCTATTCTGGCACTACTATTCAGCCCCCAACAGAAGTATGCTAATAAGAGGCTAAATGAAAAACAAACAAAACTATCCTGCTAGAAACTCCACGTGAAATGTTGACCCAAGAAAAATAAAGTGTGCCTCATCGATACACATCTGTCCACTTTGCACAGCAGATAGGAGGGGGCCTGCTGCAGGTGCTAAGGAGACGAGTTTAAGCCAGCTTCCAAAGTTCATATTGATAAATCATAAGCATATCACACCAGCCATCTGCACACACCTAGTCACATCTGCAGGTCCTACAGAGGACCTGCAAGAAGCTGATGGAGGTTTTACATGCAGCTGAGCAAACCCTCCCCTCACCCATCTATGCTGGATTTTCACATCCCTCTCACTAGTTCAACTCTTTTACACTGGCCAAGAACTTCTCTCATTTCCACCAGGTCCCATCTCATGGTCCTTCTTTGGGCCCAGAGACCCAAAAGAAACCATACTGCTTACCAGCACGTTTTTCAAACTTATTTCACTGCTTCTTTTTATATGTTTATATAAACATACACACTGCTGAATGTCACCTCAACTAAGACTCAATAACTAAAGCTTATCTTGTATCTAGCTAAGGTGGTATCCATGGTGAGGAGAAAAAAAGAACAAGGGATCAATTTTGATTGTAGATATTTCATGTAGCAGGCATATCTGACGCTTTCTCCCTGCTTAAGACTGCAAACCCAAGTCTACCCAAAGAAGTCCAGGGGCCTGTATAAGTATTTCACAGCTTACTTTGCTTATATCCCAATACCACAGATCCTTCTTTCTGCAGAGACTCAGCTCTCAATTCCGGACTAACATAAAAAAGCACCAGGATAGGTATGTGCTATTCGCATTAACAATAAAGACAACAGTAAATACAATAAGCTTGTTTATAGCCTTTAATGCATACAGGCCCCAAAATCAGCAAAGCACTTCAGCACACTTAACTCCATTCCTACTCACCAAAACACATAAAACCAACATTTATCTTTAAGCACTTTTAAAAATATTTTGCTGAGTAGGGACAAGAAATGTAAATCACTTGCATGGGAGCACTGGTGAATTAACACCATAAGGCTGAAATCTCAAAGACTGACAGAAGCTGGGCTTTGTTCTGGTGTTGGTCATCCCCTGTCCCCCCCCGCCTCCACACCCCTAGATTAAGCTCCCTTTTAGATAAAAACACCTAAAATGAAGTATAACATTTGCCAAGAGAATCCACTTCCAGATTATTTTGTTTTTCTTTTGCATAAGCCTGCGACTTCCACATAATCCACAAGCAAATAGCTCTATTCTGTAGATTAGAAATTATAAAAGACCATGTAATCAGCTGACAAAAGAACTGAAAACAACCCCAGAGGAAATGCAGAGCAGCTCTTGCAGACTCACAATGTGCTGCTCTGTCAGCCTCCCACTCTTTCAGCAGATACTCCTGACATTTCTTGTGTCATTACTGGACTTTATGAATGAGACTGTAGGATGCTTTCTGGTGAATAATCAGCCAGGAAAGGGGCATGGTATCACAGACAAGGGAGCTGCTTCATTATCTGCTGACCAGATCCAAGCAATTAGTTCACTGCTTTCTACTACCACCAACTACAAATCACAGCTCAACATTGCATTAAAGGCTGAATTGTTACTCACTCCTGAACAAGGATGCTTAAGAAATTAAGCTATTGTAACCTCAGATAAACTGCTCATGGTTTGGTGGTTTTATTTAGTTCACACGTATCTAAATGTTTAGGTACTTACACAAAGTCTCATCAACTCTTTTTGGGCCTGAAAAGTCAGCTGAAAGTCTCACCAAAGAAAGTTACCCCACAGAGACCAAAGCTCTTCCTGATTCGGACAGAAACACGGCAAGCACAGATCCTGCCACCGAATTTCACTGCTCCCGCTCAGCTTGCCAGTCACACACGATGGTGTCTGCAAACACACAGATTGCAACACACATAAGGGAAGAAAGCCCCTGTAGAGACATTTCATTGGCAACTTTGAAAATTAACAGCACTGCTAGGTGTGTTAGATGTCAAAAATAAGCATGAGGAACCCAGTCTAGGTGATCCTGGTGTCAGCTTGTCCTGCTCCCTTTTTGAACCTGAGGACCAGCTTCACCTGCATTTAAAAAAGATCTTTGGAAATAGCAGCCTTATGAGTCTCATGGGAGCAGCCAGTTCTGATACAACTGTCCCAGCAGAGAGAAAGGGTGCAGCAAGGACACAAACAACAGCACCCACACAGCAGAGAATATCCTGACTGCAAGGAACATTTCAGCAGAGCTCACAACCCACAGGCCACCCCCCCTCCAAGCGTGCAGCCAAGATGTTCCATACGGGAAGTAGTCTGCTGCCTGCAGAGCTGCTTGTTCTGCTCCATTTTTCCCTGGATTGACCCAGCCAAATCAAGATGTGTCCAGGGTAAAATCAAGATGTGTCCAGGGTAATACTGAGCTAATAGATTAATAGATGTTTTCAGCCATTATTAGGATCTTAGCACCAGCATCGTTTGGGTGCAAGGTGCCTGGTGGAACTGGCCCAGTAGGATCACAGCCAGGGCAGTTTCCCAATCCTACTGATAAATAACATAGCTGACAGCAATCACAGAGCCAAAAGGCTCATTATTAGTACATAGAGGGAGGGCATTTTTGGAAAACTTGGGGACAAGAGGGCTTTCGAAGGTGATATTTGGGTACATTAAGAAGGAACATCAAAATGCTGATTCAGGTAAGCATGCACTGTTGATGTCAGGTCTCCTAGCTCAGCACAATGGCCATAGGTGATCACTGTTGGTGGTAAAAGCAGAGTTCTGACCACCAGTGGTTATTAAAAATCCACTGCACTTTGCCAAGGGAAGGGCTGCTGCTGAGCTGCAGAGCTGCTCTGTATTCACTGGATTTCTTGTTAAGGTACACACAAGATGCTTACCTCAGATATAAGCAAATAGAGGAAAAATTATTCACAAGTACTTGCCTGAATACAAAAAAAAACAAGTTTTCATCTCTATAACCTTCTTGCATTCATTTTCTCTAAGCATAAGAGTCCTATGATTACTAGAGAACATTTCTATAGGTGAATTTTAAGTTTAAATACTAGAATGTTCAATGAAAGTATGAGTAGGATATCACAAAACTTGTAATTCATGATGTCTTGCTGAGTTGTATAAGCTAGAAAGGAAAGTAATACAATCTACCACATAATTGCTTAACATTAGCAAATACCAGATTTTGGCTGGATGAGGAATAATTCTAATACGGACACGTAATCATTACAAAATGTTTCAAAAATGAGTTTTTCAAATTATAAATATTATATTATTTACCCACTAAGTCAAGGTATTTTTACGCTGTAGAAACATACATTGCCTGCATGCATACTTAAGTATGGAATTTAGTTGCCCAGTTCATAATAGAATGGTTATGTTAACAAGCTCATGGAAACAAATATCAGCCAGTGTGCTGATCATGCTTTAAGAAAAGAAAAGTGCAAAGAAAGAAATAAAACAAAGGAAGTTATATCAGTGAATATTTAGATAATCCTACAGGTAGATCCAATTTGGTCTTTATATCAGGAGTCTGGCCTGTGGATTAGTTGTTCAGTCTTTGGAACTTGAGCATTCTCCCCCCCCCCCCAAATCTTTCAATATCTATTTAATCAGAAAATATTTTTATTTTGCCCATCTGTTTCATAACCTGAAGAGATATGCACTGAAACACTGAGATTTCTACAGCAAGCAGAGCTGAAGACTGAACTGATCCCATTGCAAGCAAATTACTGGTTTTCTGACTGTGGAAGCAAAACTTCACAATCTGATGGCAAATAACATGCATTTCTCCAGCCATTCCTCTTTGACTAATCAGTCAGGCTGATGGATGTTTAGCACTTACCTTAATGCAGATTTTTGCTTTAGCTAACATTTGTAGAAGCAGAATCAATTACAAACTGGAGATTACTGGGCTGATGGGCTTTCATGCTATTGCAGTTGACCATGCAATTGGGTTCTAAGTGACAGACACCACAGGACAGCCTCAGCTAGGCAAAAATCCTTCTTTCTTTTCCACATATCTAACTTAATCTTCAACAGTACTAATTTCCCACCCTTTGTTTTCTGAGCTGTCTGAGCAGAGTGCATGCATGTGCACGTTTTGCTCTTTCCTGATGGAGGAATACCTGCATCTGTGTGCCTTCAGCACAGCAGGCCATCAGCTGCTGGCACAGCAACCAAGACAGTTACAGCATTACCTACATGACCTGTGAATGTTCAAATGTGAAAGGACTGCATGAAGGAAGACTTCAAGTGTGGAAGATGGCAGAGTGCTGTTGGTCATCGTGAAAGCCTAGCAGCATTCAAGAACATACAAGAAATTTTCCCAAATAGTGCTTTTAATCAGCATGAACCTGAGCTGAAGAGTATTGTTACATTTAAATATTTTTAGAGATGCAAATTACCCCTACTTTTCTTACTTCAATGGATTGTCATTGCCCCTACCCTACCCAATCTCTGCTAGGGAATATACATTTACCAATAATTATCATAGCCCTGTTTTTACTTGTTCGTTTCCCGGAAAACACTTGCAGTTAGCAGTCCTCACTATCTACATTAGAAAAACTGGTGCTTAAAAAAGCCTACACCCAATGTTCCCCAGCAGGGGTGGGAAAGGCCCAGCACTTTGCAGAATCAAGCCCAGCAATAAAGGTAATAAGAATTTAACTGGTTCCCAAAGGTCTCCGCTATAGAGCAAATGAGTATCTTCAGGGGAAAAATCCTATTAAAATTTAAGCAGGTAGATGACATATGAAAGTAGGAGTTTTCCAATTAGCTAACCGTCTCTAGCCTGGAGCTAGTCTCTCAAATGTTTTTACAACACAGTGATACTCCAGTTCACATCTGTCAGCTGGAATATTTACAGCTTTGTAATTATTAAAATCATCTGAACTCCAGAGCTGCAAGCTGGATGGCTTGGATGGGGCAGTCTAACATAAGGTACAACAATAGGACACTTCCATCCAGTCAGGATCTAAGCTAGCTTCGGAAAGCTGAAAAGCTACAGAAACCAGGTTTCTAACAATTTACTTCTTATTTTTGTTTGCATTCCCTATAACCATGTCTGTGGCTGAGCAACACAGTCTCTTGTCCTCATGGTTTCTTTACTATTAAAAGCAAGCTGACATTAGGAATCTTTCCTCCTCTGACTGGGAGACTTCCAGTGTCTGTCTGCCCTGCAGTCTGCTGTCACAGGTCTTGTGGAAGCTTGTAGCTCTCAAGCAGTTGGTGAGCTTTGGCTGGAGTCAACCAAAATCATCAGAAGTTATTGAAAGGAGAGAGATACACAGATACAGCATCCTCACCTGGGCTTTAACCACACAGAGCTGTGCTGCAAAACCAACCCATGGGGCAACGCAGCACAGCACCCTGGCATCTAGGGAGCCAATCCAGTGGTGGGATGAGTAATCCCCAGGAAGGGAGCACCACTCACCCCAGCAGGAGCCTAGAGCAAGATGCCAAGGGTTTAGGCAGGTGAATTTAAGCAAGAGGCTGACAGCAAGATCTGGCCCACTACATTGGGATGAGCTTTACTGAAGGCTTGAACGTATTAAACAAAAAATAAAGAAGAAATACAAGCCAACCCAACTATACAGATCTGTAGGGATAGAAAGTTTTGGGGTGTTCCTCTCCCCTCCACCCCCCCAAGAGGGGATTATTTAACTCACTGGCATCTTCTGTTTTCCTAACATCAGCAGCACCTCTTGGAGCAGACCTCCTACCGAAATCATGTGTGGCAGCAAAGTTCAGGAAAAAAAATGTTTTCCACCAGTTCCTTTCACAGCATATATTCCCAGTGCATCACCAGTTCTTTAACATGCACCTACTGACAGGTCTAGGGTTGCAATGCATCACAGTGGTTAGAAGAATGCAGGCACAGGGGCCATGCAAAGATGGGAAACACCATTCCTCATGCAGAATCTTCTGCAAGTGATATTTGCATTGGAAAATGTTTACCCTTTGTGTGTTCCTCCCCAGGAACAACACAGATGTGGGTTCGGTTTTTTTAAGACACACTTGGGTAAGTGCAAACACATCTCTTTTGTAATCAGCCCGGGCTGACCCTGTTTAGCCTGAGGTCAACGACCAGTGGCATCTGACCTACTGAAGTTAATGCGGCAGAACAATAGAAGAGGGTTGGCAAGGCCTTATCCTATTACCTTTTTGATACCAAATTAATTGTTTTTCTCCCTCTCAATGATTCTCTGACCTTTCAGCTGTATGTGTTGCTGGCACACAGTGATGGATTAAATTTAAGCAAGTACATTTCTTAACATTGTCTTACAGATTTAGAAGTTTTTTAGGTCTTCCTTTCACTAAGAGGAAGAGGTTTAAGAATGTGCTTATGATTGCCACTCTATTTGATAAAGAGAAAGACGACTCAAAATATTAATTAACTTGGGAGTATTAGAGACAAGTGCTGCGATCTATCCTTTGGTTTTCTTATCACCAAGAAAACTCCCACAAATAATGTAGAGAGAGATCCCCTATAAACCACAGGCAGGCAACTCTGGATGTCTGGCACAACCTTAGTTGGTGATGCATCATTAATTGGCAAACCCAAGAACATGTAGAATCTAACTAGACTGATTTTTTTCAAACAGAAAAAATGCCCACAATACTTCAACTGGATAAAAAGAGTTTTCACAGAATAGCTTTTGATCCCTGTTACAGCTTTCATTTGATTAAGGGTTTTTTATTAGTAGTAGTATTATTTCCTAGTAGTTGGACCACTTCACCAGATGGAATAAACAGATGACGTGGTGGAACTAACACCATATTACAAAAAAATAAAAAGTGAAATAAATCAGTTCAGGTTCCCCCCCATGCCACCCACCCTCCACCCTGTGTCACCTAAAACAAGGAAGCCTGGAAACATGAATCTAAAACTCAAATTAAAATTTGCGTGTAGGTGACTGCAAAACATCAAGGCGTTAGGCCCAGGTGCATGTTCCTCACTCAGTTCAGTTTGGCATAGACAGATCAGCCTTCCATTCTCCATGCAGCTCACAGTGCACAACAGGAAAACAAGTGTCATGTTCTAGCAGGTTATAAAACCCACAAGAGTAAAAATAATTTGCCTTCAGACAGTATTTTTCACTTACATTAGCTAACAAAGGCCAAATCATCAACAAGATTCAATGTAGATCAGCTCCTCTGACTTCATCTGAAGTCTAGAAATGCACATGAATCTGGGACTACTTCATTTACAGCTTTTAAGTGTTTCAGAACATAACATGCATCCTGCCCTCCTTTCCCCTTAACAGCACCCCATCCACCTCACTCCCAAAAGAAATTGGGAAGTTCAGTTCCCATTAAGTATCAATGCAACTCAGTTCCCTGTTCCCTTGACCCTCTGCACAGTCCAGATAATATCCTGGATGAGGTAGTACTATGAGGTTAAGTATGTGCTTAACTATTTGCAAGATCATAGCCAAAAAACTTGTTTTCTGAAGATATTTTTCAGATAAACATGCAAGACTAAATACCCCACCAACTAAAGAAAAAATTTTTATAACTGTCTTAATACAAAAGCTTTTGACTGGTTATGTCAGCAGGAACTTTGAGAATTACATATTTAATCCCTCATACCACTAAAATATATACTGTTAAACCATTATAACACATGCAATTATTCTGAGTTAATCAATATTGGATCATAAGGAGAGAACAGGATCAATAGAGAGTGTTACACTGGTGGTGCCACTGGGTGACTTCATTAATTCAACACACGGGTTAAATATTCTCTTAATCCATACTCCAAACTTCAAATACAGATGATTAAGCATATATATTAGTTAGATGAAGAGCAAAGGATTTCCTGTGACAGTTCTACCTAAAAGTGACAAAAAAGTCTTAGGGAGAAATTGGGAGAGAGGTAGTAAGAGGCTAATCTTGTTATAACGATTTATGATTCCAGAAGAAGGGGGTAGGAAACAGTCTAAATGTTCTTCAGCTTCTCCAAAACATCCATACCTACATTTAAACACTTCAGTAAGAACAGACACAGTAGCTTCTGTTTCCAGAAGAACAATATACCCAATTTAAGCCAGAGCAGAATTTCATAGCAATATATTCAGAAAGATCAGAATCGGACTAATTTGATGTTCATAACTGATATATTGCAGAAGGAGTCTCACGAAGAGGCAAGTGATCATCTTTGCATTTGTTCATCTTTCTAGCTATTCAGTAACTACACGGACATACATTTGGCTCCCACTGACTTTAGTGCAACATGGACAAGCCCTGTGGAATTATCCCAAAATATTATTCCACTCCCTCCAAATTGTTTACAGTTAAACAGATAAAACCAAATCACTACTGGAGCAAGAACATACAAGAACATATATCATGACCTTCCCAGGGCAAAGTTTTTAGAACATCTACATCAATAGCAGGCAAGCTGGAGTGCCAATTTCAACTGCATTATTCATTTTGGGAAGTGATAACTCTGGCTAACCTTAAAAAAAGTATCATTGCCATAAGCTTCCCCCCTCCCCCCAGAAAGGGTCTTCAATACTTATTAATGGAATTGCCTTTACTGCTGAATTAGAATGTTGAGGCTTTGTTTCATATTTAATTTTGAAGAAACATACAGGAAAAAAAACAGAAAATAATCCCCCAATAATTTTTAATAGAGACACTGCAGTTAACTCAAAATATAAAATTATAACAACCCAAAGATTTGTGAGAGCACACCAAAAGTTGCAGGAGTTATGACAAGAGAAATGACACCCCTATCCCTTCTCATTAATATTTGGCAACATCCAGAACAAAATCTTTATGCTCATTCCAATTTAATCTCTGGTGTAAAAATACTCATTTTAGTTAATGCCTATGAGCTCTGGAGTTGGGTCTAGATATAGCACAAGTAGTCAATGCATCCAACAGCCCATGTAAGTCTTCTCTTCAATAGACTAAAGAGTCAATCTGTAATGTAGGTGGAAGGACTAATTTTATCCTCCATAAACAATGAGATTAACAAGACTAAACTGGACTTGGGAAGCCATTTTCAGAAACTGTAGACTAGAGGAGACAACTGCAATTTACTTGTAGTGAGATCCAATATGAATTGGGAAGAGTTGTTGCTTAAGCCTTTACAAACTATTTCTGAAATTAAAAAGCTAGACTGGACTCCACAGGAGGGAAATTGCATATATATGATGCACAGATTAAAAATATGTACCATATGACTTCAAAAACATCCCATATGAATTTTCTTATTTTTAAAAATCAGGGAAAACATGGAACTTTCAGAAAAATTTACAGTCAATATACTTGGACAGTGGCAATGGTGATGCCAACATGTGTTCCAGATCATCATACAACTTGATGTGTAACAGCTGACAGCTATAAATAGCAACAGCTTGAAGATACGGCCGTACACCCCATAAGAGGTATTTCTCCTCAGGGTCTAGCACCACACCCACCAGGTTTCTATGCAATTTTTATTTCAGACTCCAGGAGAGCAAAACTTCACATTACCATTGCAGTCAACTGATCATCCACAAATCAGCCCCATGAAGCAGTAAAAGTTACCATAAATTCATGCAGAAGAGAACATAATAGTCACCCTTGTTCCTATGGCAAAATGATCCAAATTCTCCCCATTTGGCAACCAGAGAAGCCACCACAGATCGCATTACTTTCCTGATTCAAAGACTGAAGAAGGAGGGGAAAATGCAGTCACAGAAAAAAGAAAGGAAATGCTCATGCTAATTACATCTCTCCATTGAGGATGATGCCAGGACAGCAGAGCTCTTGCAGCATTGCTGGTTGGAGAAGACTCCAGGAGATCATTCTGGGTGCACCTGGCTGGAAGGTGCACAAAGGCATCTCTCCAGCACTTCCTTTGACAAAGGGGGGGGCTGTTACCTTTGCAAGGAATTTATTATTCTGCTGTAAAATAACTAGCAAAGCAAAGAAAAACTTTGCCAATAACACCAAAAGCAGTTATCCTGTTAGTGGGTGCTCTGCTGTCAGATCTCAGCAATTTTTCCTAAAGCAAGATCAGGCTTGCAAAGTTCTAAGCAGGACTTCAGTCTGCCCCTCACCTGCTGGGTGAGGCAGGACAAGGAGTTGCATCCCCCTTACTATTCTCTGTCTCCATTCGTAAAGAGGGTGCAAGCATCACCTCCTTTACCAGTGGATCTCTTGAACCCCTTAAAAACAAAGGTGGAAGAGAAATTCTACTGCTCAAACCGAGCGTAAGTTCAGTAAACTTATCACCTTCTTCAGTTCCATTTTAAAATACTCGTATCTGGTCAATTCTGTTCATACATCACTTCTCCAGTACAATAAAATCCCTGCAAAATCTTCCAGTGTAAGTTTTGGTCAAATACATGACTTCATTGCCACCTTTCACGCACTCGTGCTGCCATCAACCTGAGCGCACCAGAACCTGGCGAGAGGCTGCACACGTGGGCACTGGCACACACCATCCCCAGCCGAGCTCCTTCACCTAACACAGGCTCCCCTCCCACCAGCTTGCCCAGCACCATTTTATTCAGACCACGGCTCATTGAGCATTCAATGGCACAGCTCCTGACATGCTTCAAAATAAATCAGCACCTCGCTGCCACCCTGCCTCCCTTGCCCTCAGCTTTCAATTAAATTTAGAATTGACTTTAAAGGTACAACCTGAATGTATGTGGTTCAAAATGACCTTGTTACACCTTTCCTTACCTTCCTGTGCAGGGCTCTTGTACTCCAGCTCAGGTTTTAAAACCTAGAAACATGAATTTGCTCTAAGCTCCTGTGGCAAACTACAAGCCTCAAGCTGTTTAAAGTCTTTAAAGGTACGTCCAAAGCTAAAGTGTGCTCTGCAGAGTGAGATCTGGGAGCCTGGATCCGGCAGCTTTCAGCAAGATATTTAAAACCTTCCTGTGAGTTAAATGTTTTTCTAAATTATTTCCTGAACTCTCAGCACAGTAATAACTACACTTTGTTACAGCATCACATTAGTCATTACAGAAGTTAATAGGGATATGTTATGCACAGATGAAGAGCCAAAACAGTTTGTACACAGCACTTAACTTGACTCTTTAACTTCTTCCTTGTTGCTGGAAAAGACAGACAACTATATTTGATATGGTCCTGACTATCAAAAAAAAGTATGAATCCAGTCACTTTCTGGCCTCTTAAGTTAAAAACTTACTTTAAGAAAAGCCTCCCCATGGACAACTCTAAACCACTAAAGGATTCATATGGCAACAGCTCTCCCTGTACCTGGTCAGGGACAGCAGACCAGCTTCAGGCATTCACTCAGGCACCACCATGGCTTGTGCATGAACCCCAGGACTAAAGCTCTGTCTCCGTGTTCCGCAGATTAGAGCAGTGCTGTGACCCCAGTCAGCCACCAAGAAGCATCATGCCTCACCACCCTGTGCCAGGAGTGGTATTTCAGCTCAGTGGGAGGGCACACAGGTGACTCACAGACTTCTGAGGCTGCCTGGTCCCCAACCCAGAGTGATACAAAAAAATCACTCTGATGAGAGCCAGGACAAGAAGTGACCTTCACTTCCCCACCATCACCACACACCCCTCCTTTGGGGAGGGAAAAGTGACTCTGCTTTCTGGTCATTAGTTCCCCACACACACAATGTCTCCACCAAAGCCCAGGGAAGGATGCAGCCCAGGGAGGAGACCCCATCCCCAACTGCTGCGTGCCCCCGCTGAGCCCCAGAGGCCACACACCCCTGGCTTCCTTCTCCTGGTCAGGTTAGAGCCTCCAGATGCTGCTGGGGGCCTCACATGCACTTGGAGTGGGCTTAAAAACCCCATTCCCACAGCTACTGATGTTTCTAAGGCACAAATAAGCAAAACACGCGTCTCCAAGCCCTGGCAGAAAGACAAAGCTTGAAAACATCCCCTAATTGCACAAACCAGTCAACAAACAATCCAAGGGCCATTAACATATTGAAATTTTCAGTGGAGATTCCCAATGCAGGATTTCTGATGGATAGCATGGCCATCTCTTACAATATACCTTTCTAGTGCTTGGTATTAAGAGGCTTCACTGTCTACACAGAACCAGACCACAGCCCCTTACATCATTCTTTGTTTTCACAAAGTTATCTTACTCATTTCTCAGAATATCACTAGGAATCCTAAAACTAGTTATCACCTCAGTGCCAGCACAGGCCACCTTTACACTTCTGTGTGCTCAGCAGGATGTAGTGTATTGGTTAAGAAGATGTTTATTATCAAAACAGCAAATTTTGTTTTATACCACTTACAGTTACCACACAGCACTGTCATCCCAGATGAAGGATACATATTTTCTGAGTACAGAATTAACTTTGCATTCATTTGTAACTAAACGCATTAATCGTTTCCAACTTCAGCATGAACTTACCACATCAAACTCAATTGTTTCAAGAAAAACACTAGCAGATTTAAGCACATTTACAGTTTAATCACACAGTACACTTACAGCAACATTAAACAAACAAATAAACAAACCTTCTCCCACAGAACAGACCTCATTACATACCCATGCTTCTCCTCAAACAGATATATTTTCTCACGTTCTCCAGAAGAAAAAAACTGAAAGTATTAAAAAACAAACAAATAAAAATGAAAATCCTTACCTAGAAATGAAGCAGTAACTGTTAGGCACCAACCAGACACACACTGAAGGGCTACAAGCAGCCAGGTGACACAATTTATCTGCTAATGATAACCACAGCTGGGACCTATTGCATCAAGTTAAGCAGGGTCTTCACTGCAGAAAAGCTTTCCCATTTGTGGCCTTGGCTGATGCACCGAACAGTGAGGCCCCAACATTTAAAAACAGAAGAACAAGATGTTATGCCTTGTGCACAAAATGCTCCCACCCATAATTAGAGGTTGTAACAGGACCATACCCCATATTGACCAGTGAATTGTAATCCTAAATTCATGTTTTCTGGGCAATCTCAGTGCTATGACAGACACCTGGGGTGGCTCAAATTGTGATAACATCAGGGGTTATGTCCCCAGCTGGCTGATGTTGCATCTTCATTGGGAGCTACCACCATCAGATGGTCCACTTTTTGGTCAAGGCCAAAAGAGATCATCTGACAGCTACAGATGTATTGCGCATTGCTAAGACTTTCCTTATGGAAAAAAAAGCATTTTTTTTTTTTTACAATTGCATGAAGAGCCTATACAAACACCTGACTAAAAATTCAAGACAAATTTGGGCCACATTAAATGCTCCTTGCCCATTTTGTGAGGATTTCAGGCTTTATTTTTGTTCCTACAATAACACCAGCCTAAAACATGAAAAGTTTTAGCAGAGCGCGGCACCATAAAGCAGCTTGGATCTGAGAGCTCTGCCAAGCGTGACATCAAATCTTCCAAAGAGTGAGGTTAGATAAAGCACCAGATATGCAGCAAATTCTTGATTGAAATAAAACACCAGACATTTCTCCTTGGCTAGCAACAGGTGAATTCACAGGATGTGTTTCCTTATCGACAGAAGTTTCTTTTATAGCACATACACGGGTTTTCCTGCCTCCCAAGAAAACTGTCTTGCAAAATGCTTAAAATGTTATCAGCTTAGAAAAAAATAACACTATGTTAAACTGATGGGAAAAGAGCCTGTTGGCTCCAAAGTTTCCATCCCTAAGTCTGGCGCTCAGTGCTGTTTGGGGCCTTTGTTCAGGGTAAATCAGCCGTCGAAAATCAAGCCCTGCGTGTGCTGGGTGGGATGACCAGGCCGGTTTCCTGCTGCCTGGCTTGGACACCAATTACCTGTCCAAACACCTTGTAAGCGCCTGTGAGGCTTACACAAGATGAGGGGAGCGCACATGCTGTGGCTGCCAGCCCTGGCCAGGGTCTCCCCTGTGTCTCCTGTGCCCCCACAACCCGGCTGCTGCGGTCACCACCACAAAAATGTATTTACAGGAAGGATGGGAGCCATTTCATTCCCACAGGAACATGGGCAGCTTTGGTCTTTCCTCCTTTCCTGTTTACTCCAATGATGCTTTTACACACCTGGCAGATAATGTCCAAAAGGAGCTTTATGGATGCTAAAGCTGAAGGTGGGGGAACCATCAGCAAATCCTGGCCCATCTCACAGCATCTTTCAAAGCACAAAAGTCCATGGGTTGTTTTTTGCTGAGGACTCATGTTCACCAAGATGGTTGAACTCCAGCAGTCCCAAACCAGATTGCGCTCAAGAGGCAGAGGGAGATGAGGGCAACCCCACAGCACTGCAGAGACACTGAACGGGGAATGTATTTCCCAGGCTATCACCCAAGAAATGAATGTGATGCTCCAGAGGCCTTTGTTCCTCTTTCTTACACCCTCATAATAATAATAATAATAATAATAATAAATAATAATAATAATAAAGAAATTCCTTGAAAATATTAAAGGAAAAAGCTTTAGGCTAATCCCTGAGCACTTTCCCTAGCACAGCAGGGCAGGCCCGGGGGTCGGTGCGAGCGCCCATGCAGCAGCCAACGCACGGTGCCCTCGCCGGCACACGGCGCTGCACCCGCCCGGGAAAGGCTTGGGTTGTCCCCAGAGCAGCACCCAGGGCGATGGGCGCGGGGTGGGCTCGGGCTGCGCACCGTGGGATCAGTGGGCACAGCCAGGAGGCAACAGGGGAAAAAGGAAAAAAAAAAAAAAA
>VXAL01018571.1:21276-32971 GCA_013399475.1 Chauna torquata
AAAAAAAAGCTTAAATTTTTGCAAGAGAAAACAATCCTCCTGCAGACAGCGGTAAATAAAATAACAGCAGTGGGGTGATTTGCAGCCATGTAACGGGCTTTTGTCTGGGCCTATTTCTCTCTGCCTTGAGGGTTTCTGTGTTCCCTCTCTGCAGGATCCCAATGTTTCGCCCTCCGGCTACAAAGGCTGAGGGCTGCAGCCCCTCCCCCGGCTGCTCACCCCCAATCTGCCCATGCTGCGGCTCCGGGGGGTGCAGGGCACTGCAATTTAGGATTTCTGTAGCACTGGTTGGATTTTCAAGAGTGCTGGTCTAGGACTTGCCAGGTTTAAAAATAGCTGTTACTCATCTTTTTAACTCTTTTTCTTCCCTGAGTTTACGTTAAGCCTGTTGGGCATTTTGTTCCCTGTAGGAAAGTTAGAGGTATTTATGAGTCTAATTAGAGGCATTTATAAGAGTGATTAGTGTGAAGCATCAGCTGCTGGTGGCTGTGTGTGTGTGTGTGTGTGTGTGTGTGCGTGTTCACACATGGATGCAACACCACAGTTTACAATTTGTTCCTGTGCCTGAAAGCTGTGAAATGCCCTGAATTCCCCCGGCACCGATGGCAGCAGTGGGCACAGGCTCCGAGCAGGCACTGAGCACCACACAGGATGGCAGCCCTGGCTGGCAGCTGCGCTTTGCACTGGTTGTGCCTCCATATCTTCACGCTGTGATGGAGGAGCATGTGGTTGAGCCAAAAAAAAAAAAAAAACCGGAAAAAAAGAAGAAAAAGAATATATGTGCTGAAAGGCAGTGTTTGACTTGTAGGGACAGAGAATGACATGGCCCACACTCTTGGCTTCCCATGGGTTGCTTTGTAATCCCCCTTCTCACAGATGCAACATCCTATTTCCTTCTCTCCTTTTGCTGCTGGGCACTAACTCTGCATCCTCGCCCTCCGTGGATGTGCAACACAGCAGTCTCCTGGAGGAGAGGTGGCCCCTCTCAGCACCCATCTCAGCAGCAGCACGGCCCCCTGGCATCCTTGTGCTGCCACTGCTGAGCCCATCCACAGGAGATGCTTTGGGGGACCAAAAACCATCTGAACAAACTGGAACAAAACCATGTGTTTTGGGTCTGGGTGAACAGTGGTCCTGGAGTGAGGGATGCTCTGGGGCTGGACATGCCACAGCCATGCCACTGAACACCTGTTAGTGCCTTTGCAGAGCCACATCCCTGCTGAAGTGCATAGAGGATGCCAAACTGCGTGGAGAAGATGCTGAGCCATGCATAAGTGCTCCCAGGCACAGGACCGCAGCACCACCCACCTCTTAGGCCACCGGGACTGTGCTTGCACCCTTGTGTCTCCCTGAAACCAGCGACAGTCCCCAGGTGTCCGTGGGAGCAGGGCTGGCGGCTGCTGAAAAGCTGCAGGGCAGAGCTGCTGAGAACTTCTTGACAGATCTCTGACCAGCTCAGGTCCTCCCCGACCAGGGATTTATTCTGTGAGTCATCATGTAAACAGAATGAAAAGGTCAGTGCTGCCCCCACACGCTTACAAAAGCTTTCAGTTGGAATGGCTCGAGGAAGACAGGGAGAAATCATAGAATCATAGAATATTCCAAGTTGGAAGGAACCCACAAGGATCATCAAGCCATGTTTTAATAATGTATTTGTTCTGGGAAACTGAGGTCTGTTCCCTGTCACAGAACCAAAAATCATCTTTTTGATTTCTACTTAGAAAAAAAAAATAAAAGAAAAATATTCCCAGATTTGCCCACATCAGTTTCACAGCTGTGTGTAAAGCTGTTTCTGCAAAAGCAGCGTGTTGTGCAGTTACATTGGCATGTGGGGATGGTTCAGCATGATCTTAGGGAGATATTGACAGCCTGGTGGTCCTCAAAATCATCTACAAAACAATCTCCTTTTCACATAGCCCATCTGTGAAAAGCTCATGTAGCCTACATAATCCACACGGTGATGTTTCTGAGCGCAGACTTTTTCTTTCGCTTTCTTTTAAATGTTTTTCTCTGCATCTGTACAGCTACAGAATGTCCCACGCAAACAGAAAGGTGAAACACAAAGCAGAGGAGTTACAATGAACTCACTTTACTCAAAGTAGTAGCAAGGGAACATTTGAAGCAATGTATAAACAGCAAGCTATTTTTCTCTCTTGTCCTTTCAGCAACAGCGAGGTTAAGGTATCCTTCCTGGTAGGGGATGAGACTCAAATGCCATGCTGAAGAATTATGGGATGTATGTCCCTTTAAAACCTTTGAATAGAAACTAGTTTAAATTTGAATCTAAAAAGAAAAAGTGAGCTGATTTCCACCTGGAGCTGGCTGAAATGTTTCGTGCAACATCTCCATTAGAAAAGAAAAAAAAAAAAAGAGTCTTTTTTAATCTAGATGTTGCTTTGGATCATTTTCAGTGGCAAAAGTTTAAAACATTGCTTTATTTTCTTGTTGCGGGCTGTTTGTTTCACTTCAGACTTAGAGCAGCAAGCTTAGAGCCAGACCTGGCTCGGTTCGGCCCCAGTCCCAGAAGCCGTGTGCCAGAGCCAAAGCCTTGTCTGAAGGGAGCGGTGGCTGCCCCAGGGCACCCACGCGTTGGGAGGACGGCTCTGGCGGGACGTGGGCTGGCAGAAAACCATCCCCTTCCCTCGAGGCAGGAGGAAGGGGCAGCGAGGGACGAAGGGCAGGGAGGGGCAGGCGGCAGCAGCGGGGTGCAGAGCCCCCCAGGACATCAAGCCGGGCTCCCGGGGAAGCTCAGCCTAAGCAGAAGGAAGAACCAAAGCTTCATCCTGGCCTCTAGCGCTGACCGCGTCATTTGCTGGGCCCAGTTTCTGTCTGTGAACAAAACTCCCTCAGAGGGCCACAGTACAGCAGTGCACACAACACCTGCTGGGCAGCCTCTTTGCACCAGCAAAACTGTCCCATCTTTCAGGATGATTTCTTTATTTATTTTCTACACGAGAGGGTTTAGGCTTTAAAATCAATCTTGTAAAACTTTCTTTGTCCAAATCTCTACATATTTTTTTGCAGCCTACGAAGGAGACAGCCACAATAAATTTCATTCATTCTTCGTTTTAATCTTTGCTGGAGACTCATTTGAATGCATCCACTAACAAACTGCTCTTCTTGTCCAGGCTCTTTTCCATGTTAGCACATCTTGCAGATGCAGTCTACCAACTGGAACACATGTACCTCAGGGCTTTAGCAGGAGAAAAAAAAAAAAAGCTCAAAAGCCAAACCATTGATTTCAGAGAGTACTGAGAGCAGTACTAGAGTTATAGGGATAACGGGGATTGACGTGTAGGAACAGTAAAAATGTTGATCCCACTTTCCTTAATCAGCCAGGTAACATGGGATCAGGTACCAAAATCATAACTAGAAATACATAAATGTCATTAAAACACACAAAAACTGTTACAAAAATATTTTAATTTTATCCAATCAGAAATTCTGCTTTGAGAGATACAATAAATACAAATATTATTTTGTAAATATCTTCCTTCAAATCGTTCAAATGTCACTGCAGATTTTAAAACAATTTTATTTAAAAAAATAAGTAGAAAAAGAACAAATAGTTATAACAAGTCAAATGCATTTGAGAAAAGTCCTGAAATGAACTGAAAAAAAGGACATGACTGTATGATAAAATACATCTGGAAGAATGGCATTTTTGTTTGTTTAACAATCATCAAATTTTCCTAGCAGGAAAGCTGGTTGGAAACTCTCTGTGCCATCCTTCATTAGTTTCAATTAATAGTTTGTTTGCCATTAGGTAATGTGTGATGCTACTTTGACTTTTTACAAATAGCAAGTTCTGAAAAAGGTATGTTAAATACCAGAAGAAAAATGCACACGATGATATAAAACAGCTACTGATCCTGCTAACCTCTGCTCATCCGAGCAATCCCCTTTCTTTCCTACTTACTGCACAGTGCAAGAGCCTCAGGATTAAGTCAGATCTATGAACCATAATTCCATTTATTTGGAGAGGCAAACATGCCTTTTGCTCAACTTAAATGTTTTCATTTGAAAGAGGATGTCAAGTCCGAAAACACATTGAATTCACGTTTACAACAAGCTTTATGCTCCTTGCACAGCTTCACACAGGCCAGAGGAGGTCGGGGCCGGGGGGATGGCTGGGCCCCGGTGAGCCCCACGACAGCCCCAGCGCCACCCCCCCAGCCCCGGCCACCGCTTTTCCAGCAGCCAGACGAGCAAACGGCCACGCGCAGGACACACGGACGTGATGCTGCCAGGGACCTTGGGGTGCTGGACACCTGCAGGAACTCGGGGCCGGCGGCTGCCTCCCGCTGCCCAGCACAGCCCCTTTGCCACCAGAGTCAGTTCTGTAGACAGAGAAGGCAGAACAGAATGTAAGTTACTGTTCGCAATATTTGTCATACAGTATTGTGTGAGTTATCAACAAAAAAAATGAGAATCATAGTAACATGTAGCCCCTCTTTCACACATATTAGCAAACAGCTAGTTACAAATATACTTTAGTTTACTTGCAAGCCTCAGTTCTGAGTTTTGGTCTATTTAAAAAATTACATCTGAAATTTAATTTCTCTGCAAGAAACAGTTAAATCATCCTTTAGGGGTCATTCTTAATTAAATAGCATCAGATAGAGTTCCCTGCAAAGGACTAAAAATATTCTGGTCTAATTAGCCCTTTTATTTTTACATTTCATCCAGCTCAGGAGTACTGCAAAACAAGCTGGCAGTTGTCATCCTTTCACAAATAATATTCTTTCTAGAAAGAGAGTTTTTATAATAGTTTGGATTCAGCTAATGGATGAATATAATTGATTCATGCATCCTTTTTTAAAGAAAACTGGGTTGAGCAATTTAATAACCCAAAATAAGACATTTTGACCCCAAAATGATTAGATTGCTTTGCTTAAAAGATCACTAAGGCATATTTTACCTCAGTTCAATATGAAACAATTCATTTCCCCCAATTTCACCTGGTTAGATATGAAAACCTCAGGACTTATTCAGCTTTTTTCTGTTTCTCGAGTGTAAGAAGAGGGCCAGGTTTCTCATGGCTACCTCTGTCAAATAGTTAGACTATAGTCCTTCTAGCAGAACAGTATGAAAATATAAAAGCAGTAACTGATTCCCAGAAAACTCATAAAACATCCATTTGTAATGATTCGAGGTATTTTTGCAGGCAGGTTTTTTACTATTTTTAGCTTCTCCCACTGTCTGTCTTGTCTAATGGCTCCTTGTGCGAGTGCTCTGGCCTCGGGGTTATTTTGCAGCTCTGGCTGCAAAGGGAAGGCCTACACAACTTTGCTTGTGCTGGAGATGGGGCTCAAACCCTTAGAAAAACAGCCCCTCCATGCTTTCATACCTACCCAGCACATTCACTGAATTTTATGGTCCCACCTATAACTTCAAACCTTTCGCTGACGTCTTTATCACAGACAGGTAACCATTGTGTGTTGCCTACTATCAGGGGACCAGATCAGTCAAAAAAGTGCTCTGACCTTGATAATCAGCGTGCAATATATAACACTATTGCACATGAAGAACATAAAGACCAGTGCTGGAGTTTTCCAGTTGCTGGTTCTCTGCCACAGACCCAAACAGCAGTTACCAGGTGTGTTACCTTTGTCATTTTCTTTGAAAAGTCATGGACAGATTCCCATAAAATCCTCCTCACTGCAACTCTAGCTGGAAATCTTGGAAACAGCAAATAGTAGTGAAATCAGGCTCCATGCTGGAAATGGGCACTGTCTGGAGAATCTTGATTATACAAATATCTACCTACCTACCAGCCTATTTATCTACCGGCCAACCTATGCATCTATCTATCTATCTATCTACCTACCTAAGTTGGGGGAAGGAAAATCAAAATGCCAAAAGACTTTGCCAAAAATGCCAAAATACTACAAACAGAGCTTGTAGTGGAGGGCTAGGCCCTGGACTGGCCATGTGCGGCTCAGCAGGTTTCAGTTCCTTCATTACCTAATCTTTCAGAAGATGGGAGAACAGTTTTGTGCCCAAGGCTAGCTAAGACCAGTTGGTGGATGCATGCTTGGGATCCTGGGGGATTTCTTTACCTCCACTCACTGGGTACCATGGCCAGGAAGCAGCCCGGAGAAGCACCTCTCATAGCAGAGGTTAAGCCTCAGGCAACACACGGCACAGCTCCCAAGCAGGTCAGGGAAGAGAAAGCAAGCCGGATCTCCTGCAGGATTGTGGAAAACCTCATGTCTGAGACTTTGCCTGTCTGCATAAAGAGTACTTGCAGTTTTTCCCAAGCCTGGATTTGCCATTTAAGTAGCTCTTGTCTATAGAACTGTTAGGAGACAGTCCAAGCACCATCACAGCCTGGCACATCACTGTGAAAAAGCAGCCACTGTGATCTTCTGCAAGTGTATAATGGTCCTTCAGAGCAGCATCTATCCAAAATTAATTTCTCTTTCTCGTGAAAGTACAACCTTTAGCACAAAGGTTTGTTCTATGAGAGCAGTTCTGCAACACACACAGCAGTTTTAATTTCTGGTCTGAAATGTTCTACAGATAGTCGGGTCCAAGGCTGAGCTCCTAAAGCACCAACATATTCACAGCTGTGCAAGCATTAGTAACTACTGAGGTCCCAGTAGATGCAATATGTTACATTATGCTTAGCAAACTCCATTTAAATGCACATGCCTACAAGCAGTTTCCAATACAGGGCAATGGGGAAATAGTATATTCATGTAAATATTTACTGAAACTTGTGGAAAAATAGTAGAAATTTAGCCAAATAATTTTGCAATTATTATTGATTTGAGGTTTGTTTGTTTTTTCTGCCTTTTGGGAGATAAATGTTCCTAAATATTCCACCAGGCTCTAAACCAATAACAACGTTTGAAATACTCTATCCTTCCTGCATGCCTCAGACACGTATGGGTTTGCGACGCGTCTCGTGCTTGCTCTGCAGCCCATGTGATGCTTTGTTTACCCACTGCACAAGCAGATACGTGCAATGGCCATTCCCCGGCAGGACGACTTGTCTCGAGTCCACCACTTTGCTGCCCTGGAGTCTGCAAACATTGGGTGGCTGCTGTGTTCCCCTCCTCCCTGTTCAACCGTATCTATGTTTTTGGTTCAGAGAGAAACTGTCCCAATCTTGGGGACCTCTGGAGAACAGAACTCGGGAAATGCAGGGAGAGACACCGAGGGCACGAGCGCATTATCAGAAAGAATTTGAGTGCTCCCAGCAGCCCAGCAGCAAATTAGAAAGTTTTGGCTCCCAAGAATGACTTGTGTTGTTTGTTCCTGCACACTGCAGCTGCTCTTCCCCTCTCCCGCCCCATCCCCCTCCTTTTGGTGGTTTATTACACACAAGCTACTAATGAATGGGAGCCGCTGTTTTACAGTACACCACACTTACAGGACTTATCTCTAGGCCTACCACAGATTTGACTGATCAACAGCAGGGCACCACCATCATAATTCTTCCTAGAAACAGGAGGATAAAAAGGGGTTTGTTGGAGGTTGGCTGTGTCTGCAGAGAATCCTGCCTGCAGGGCCTGCTGATGCCATCGCTAGCTGCTATGGTCTTTGGCCTAATAAGGTACAGAAACAAAGATTGTTCACTTGTTCAAGAATACTAAAGTACCCAAGTGACGGAGAGTGGAGGCAGCGGGGCACACATCCAAGTGGGATTAAGGCCACAAGTGCAACTTTGCAGGGCTGGCTGGGTGGCAGAGGGAATATCTGCCTCTGACAAAAAATCCAGTTCAAACATAATTTATAATATGTCACTCATGGTCAGAGGTGGCTGTCATTAAGAGTTAAACGTCGCATTGTGTTCAACTCGTTCCGATAAGAATTCTCTAAGCTGCTTATATGTTATCATAACTCATGAGGAACCACAGCGTGGGCAGGGAGGGGAAAGGCTTTCTGGGGCAGGATGGGAGCCGGGCTGGGGACCAGAAACGTGGGAGCAGCGCTGGAGGGCCGCTACCTCGGTGTGGTGTGCCCACAGCCTGTGCGCTGCAAGGCGTCTTGCGGCCTGCCGAGCCCACCGCGATCGCCAGGGGCCAGGCTCTGCTCCTACGGATGCACCTTTCTCACCTCGGCTGTGTAGGGAGGGGGAATTCACCTCAGCTGGGAGGCTTAAGCACTGACGCTGAAGGAGGAAAAAGTGATCAGTGTTGTAGTCAAGTAAGAAGCCCTTTGGTTAATATTGCTTGCTGGAGATAGAGCCCAATGGAAGAGCAAGGAAGCAGCTCTTGCGGACAACATTCAATGCCGCTGACTGGCTTGGCAGTGTTGAAGCAGTAGGAATGTTTTCTCTGGCTTAGGGAAACCCAGCAGCAAACCCCCACTGAAGCTCAAGGAGCTGGATCAGGCCCACTCCCACTAAACTCTACAGGCCTGTTTAGCGAAATTTTTCCACAGTCTTCCCCTACCTCGTTTTGGGTGTAGAGAGAAAAACCTGTGTGGAATAAGGAGAATTAACAATCACATGAGACTGTCCATCGTCACAGGTCTTTCCATAGCAGCACAGCTCACTTAGCACCAGTATCCACCCTAATTCCCTGCTGGGAGAGGTTCTCTGGTGCAACTTGTGCAGAAAGCGGCCGTTTGTTTACTCGCTAGCTTGGGCGGCCCGGATCGCGTTACACCTGCTGGGGCTGCTGGTAACGTGGGAGGTGGATTTTAGCCTGGCACTGTTGCTTTTGCAAAGCCTTTAATGTAACAGGCTCTGGCTGTGTTCAAGACCTCACCCATCAAGCCAAGGCTTAGGCGAGTTTGTGCTGAGACATCCCATTCCCCTGTCACTCAAGTCAACGGCCACGACTTGGCTGCGGTAGGTGTGGGAGAAATGTTTCCCCCACGTTGTGTACTGAAACAGCCACCCCCACCTTCACAGTCACGGATGTCACCCTTTCTTGGCCTTTCCGATCACACGCCTCAGTGACACTCTTACATGGGGCCCTGCAGTGTAGCTGGCCCTCAGTGCACGAGCTACAACCATGCGGGTGTGGTGAGTCATGAAGGAGATGTCACTCACCAGCAGCGCTGGGCAGCCAGCAAGCGGCCATGGTGGTAACAAGAAGAGGGCATGGGGTTACCAGTATCAGGCACCAGCCTGCACTGGCTGCCTCTCTGTGGCTTTCAGATTTACTCCAGTCAAGAGAGGAGGAAGTCCTGAACATCTTCTTTGCCTTCCTGAAGCATCATTTTGGTGTGTTATTTGTGCCTGGTCTGGCTAAGGACCAAGGGTCCCCAATTTGTGCATAATAGCTCAGAAACACTCTGGGAGGTACCAAGCTTTCTGGGTACTGAAAGGCAAACTGCTTACCTGCTCCAGCAGCGCTGCCCTTGGACACGCGTGAGCCCCGACGGGTTAATCACAGCAGGCTCTTGGTACGCAGTGGTGGCTGCTGCGTGGTTGCTGCCTTGTGGATGCCACGCTGCGGGCGTGGAGGCCAAAGGGTCTGCGCGTTGTGTGTGCAGGCACGGCGTGATGCCAGCGTGCGTTTAGGATGAGGCTTCTACGCCTCTGGCTGAGGTGTTGCAGGCTGTCTAGCAGCCGATAACTCAGAACTCTGTCCTCACAGAGGGCAGGTAGCTGGCTGCAGCCACCTCTTTCCATGGTGAACAGGATAAGATGGGAACCACGTGTGCCCGTTCCTCCCACGCAGCCCAGTATTGTCTGGAGCACGAGCACGTGTGGGAGGTGAACACACAGGAGCACCGTCGTGTTTGTGTGCCTCCACCCGCGGGTGCAGTTGCCTTTTGTGCAGTCTTAAAAGTGTCCATGCTTAGATACAGTTGTCTGGGTGCAAGCTGTGGTAAACGACCATCTTTTAACAAATAAAAGCTATGAAAATTTAAAAGGTATGCAATATTGACAGATCTGTAAATATGTGCTTTATCTAGCTCTAACTCCTGTTGGACACCTGACTAGAACAGAGTAGCAAATTAACTATGCAGCTACAGAGATCGTAAAGGCTTTTAGAGGAACAATTAGTCCAGAATTTGCATTTTATAAAATTGAACCTTTCATAAATCTTACTATACATCTAACAGCAAAGATTTCTTCTGTTACGTATTTCCCTCTGATGTTTGTCACACAAGCTTTGTAGCATCTTGCCTGAAAATGTAGAAGACAATTTATAAGCAAAATGAAACTCACTGGTTTATCTTCACCATCTGTATGGAGTGCAAACAGAGAGAATAAATAAATACTGAAAAATACATTTGTTTTAAATATCTATGAACAAAGGGTTTGACACATTTGCAGTATGTAATAGTGTTTTTCAAACATGGTTTTAACCACCTGACACATTCAATTAAATACAGAAAACTCTCCAGGTTGTATTTGCATTCTGGAAGAGCAGTTGTGAAAGAAATTGTAAGTGCAGCAAATCTTTCTGAAAATAAACTGATTTAAACAGGGAATGAAATCTCCTTGAAAGGCTGCAGCATGACTGACTTTATAGTATTACTTGAAAAAGCTGCAAGTGTCTTTTTTTCCCCATGTGACAGAACCACTTTGAGAGTGGCAGGCTAGCACTTTGGTCTGCGCTCCAAGAAACAGTGAGAAAAAATCACTTGTAAAAGCACAGCATTTTCAGTTAGGTCTCTTTTTTCTCCAATATTCAGTGAAATTCATCATGCAGTAAATAGTCTTTAAAAAAAATAACAAACAAACAAACAAACAAAAACACAGAAAGCAGGAATAACTGATGGGAGAAAACAGAACCTGTTTTCCAGGCAGTGACACTGCCACTTTAACAGTTTCCCACTGTACTTGGGTTTAGCTGCCAGAGAAGCCTTGTTCAGCCTATTTGGGGGCCCCATGAAATGCTGCAAGCGTTACTGAAATGAGCACTTGTCTTTTGTTGTGCTGCATGCTAGCACCATACAGTGCTGAGCTGATAAATCCACTTTTTCTAACACAAGCATTTTTCAAACAAAACTACCATGAGACTGATGAGTAATGCCAGCTTGCCAAAAAAAAAAAAAAGAAAAAGAAAAAGAAAGAAAAAGAAACCACACCACCACTGCTGACAATGACAGCTGTTAAATTCACATATTCACAAAACGAGATGGGTTACATAACTGGAAACTACAAGAGCAGCTAAACAGCAAGAGGGACTGCTAAGCGAGGCGTAACTCGGGATCAGGAAGGAACACACCGCACGTTTCGATGCGCACTGCCCACCAAAGACCATGATAAAGCCGCACGCTGCCTGGAGCACACAAAGGTGACCAGGCACTTGCAGGCTGTGTGACATCAGTCTGGGTGTAGTTTGTTCAGGGGGGTTTCAGCAAAGTGAGAATGCATGTGGAAAAATATATATCAGCGCTGCTATGTATGTTATAAACACAAGGGTAATTTAAAAGCCCAAATGTCGCTTTATGCAAGGCATAAACAAAAATCTTGACTCTGAAAAGCTTATCGGCAAAGCTTCTGCAGCTAAGACAGAGGTGGAGAAGGTGGGGAGTGTTAGACAGAGCTATGTTTGACAAAATCTAGCTAGCTTTTGATTTACACCAAATCTTTCAGGCTTATAATTTTGCACTTTGCAAAATTATTATTATTATTATTATTATTATTATTTTATGGACACAGAGCTGAGCTCTAGGGAAGGTCTGTAATACACCCAAGGGAGGGCAGGAAGGCAGAGGCAGAACATCACCTGACCACCAGATCACCTGCCTTTATTTCAGCATCTATTTCTAGAAT
>VXAL01018571.1:41929-55197 GCA_013399475.1 Chauna torquata
AGGGCAGCCTCGTAGGCACAGATTTCCCACTGAAACCTTTTATTTATTTTAATCGGCTTGATTGGAAGAATCAACCTGTAGGCAGGGTATGCTCTAAGCCGTGGGGTAATCCTGCCCTCGGCCCCGTCCCTTGCTGCACACCCCTGTTTAGCCGTGCACACAGGCACACACGCGAGAAAACAACTTACACAGCATGTTCACATGCGTTCTGGAAGGGGAGGGTTTTAGCTTCAAATTAGGAAGCCCTCTCACATGAACGATAAATTTCTCTTTGGTCAGACTACAATGTTTGATCATATCTTTGTGTTTTTGTCCCCTCCACAAAGGGACCCGTAGGCTGAATCAAGAAATAGGATTTCAGATCGTTTGATTTGACATACGGAAACGGTTGCGTTTGTAATATTATAACACTCTAAAGGGGAAAAATGAAACCTCTGTAGCTGAGACAAGGAGTGTGCTTAAGTACCACTACGTTTCAATCCCCGTTTGGATATAATTTAAGTCTCCTCTGGCTTACAGTAATACACTCTCCAACCTTGAGGCTATCCAAAAGGGGGGATTTAATGAGGCCGAGTTTATACACTTATATAATTTAGAGGTTTTGCTGTAGCTGTAAAATGACAATTGGTACATGTGTAGTGCAAAAGAGCTGAAATCCCATCCAGGGACCAAGTTGCTTATTTCTGAAGGAGCTGTCATTTCCAGCAGGGGGGACACAATGAGAAGGCCAGGAGCGATGGAGCTCTGATCTCCACCAAGGAGAGATAACCACCTGATTAAAATAGGCCTCTTGTTCCCTCGTTACTCGATCGTCGTGTGAACTTACCGTATTTACAATTATAGGCAATGAGTGAGTCACCCAGACTTCAATACACCTATAGCTTTGGGTTTACCCCTCCCTTTGTTATCAAGACCATCTCTTGGACAGATTTCTGGACCGCTCATAACATGGGAGCACAGAAGTGCTCTGAAGGACAGAGGTGATCTGTACGGTCAAAGCCATATATGTGAGTGCAGTGTATACGTCCCCCCCGGGCAACTGAGCAAGGAGCTGGGACCAG
Organism: Chauna torquata; assembly: GCA_013399475.1. Taxonomy (NCBI): domain Eukaryota; kingdom Metazoa; phylum Chordata; class Aves; order Anseriformes; family Anhimidae; genus Chauna; species Chauna torquata. The sequence goes on from VXAL01018571.1 coordinate 42,991, forward strand.
GCAGAGCCAGCCCATCTAAATCAGGATATTTACAGTACTCAAACACGTGTAAACACCACCAGAAAGCAAAAGGTCATCACACTGCATGAAATGCTGTTTTGTGCTCAACATCCAATATCTTCTCATTTTCCAGGTGAACCCAGGCATGGGCAGGGTTGGAGGACACCTTCATTTCGGATCAGTGTAGAGCCTGGGGTGGACTGATGGCCTTAGGCAACAACATACACCTCTGCTGAGATTTACTGCACTTCGTTCTCCGTCTTAATATTAAATGGCACAGTGTTTGCCAGATTATTATCCCACTATTGCTTGTGCATTTGTCTCTTATGTCTAGTGTCTGTCATTACACAAAGCATTTTGAAGAGCTAATTTCAAAAGACAGAAAGTCTACACTTACTATAAAAGTCATTAAATTAGCATGACAAGCATAAAGTTCCTAGGTTATAATTTGGTTATAGATCTGAAATCTTCCCTGCTCTCTCTCTTCACTTGAAGGATGAAGGCTGCAGCAAGGCACTGACACGAGTTAGGACAATTGAGCTGCAGAGTGCACAATGGAGGCGCGGGGAAAAGATCCAGGCTCCACTGACTCCTTCTTGGCAGTGCACTGGGTGACAAGAATTATCTCTGATTTCCCCTTACGTCTCCCAGCAGCCAGAGAAAGGTCTGGTCAGATGGTCTTCTACCACAACAGGTGGGAACAACAAATAAATACATCTCGATGAATTTCTCATTGATTAACATGTTGCTTGAAGAGTAGGCAGCACTCTTGCCTTTGAGATCCCACTGAATGCTAAGATGGGAAGATGTGTTATAAAAGCAGCTGCTGGCTGTTTGTGCTAAAGCTGCAATGCATCCCGTTTATTTTAATCTCTTCTTCATTTTGGAAGAAAGCTGAGGAAAGGAGGGAAAGAGCTACTTGTACCAGCTCCACGTGCACCTGTATTGCTTGAGCACACTGACCTCGGAGATCGCAGGAAAATCCCCTGGATGGTGCCAGGACTGCGACTGCACAGGATGCGGCAGCGTGGGAGCACTCAGTTCTTCCTGGCTGCACAGGCATCTCCACGACATGTTGCATTTCAACAACGAGAACATTAGAGAATAGACAGGGCATTCAAACACAATGCTCGCAGAAGAGGCTGCCCTGGCAGTTATTTTGGCTAAAAATCTGCTGTCAACTTTTTTTTCCATCAGGACCAGCAAGGTGCGTTTCTGTGGGCTGATTTGTTTGCGTTTAACCAGGCACGCTGCAAATTGTGGAAGCCTTACGTTTACCTTCTCTTCTTTAAGCGCTTTAATTACCATTACTGACCTGTTGGGCATACCTACAGTATCAATGTCCCTTTTACATCGTTGCCTTCCCTTTCTCTGCATGTTTCTGCTATTTAACACTTGCTACCTTTGCCTTTAGAGTCCTAGAGTGACCCCCATGGGTATCTCTGAAAGAAAGACCCTCTGCATTCCTGCACTGCCTCCTTACCCAAGTAATAGTAAAGGGACCTTTCAGACACATGGACCACACTGAAGCATTAATTAGGCTGATGAAATCCATAGAAATGTATGGATTCAGCATAATCGAGTTTCTTCTGCTGACTATAGTTAAGGAATACGTGAGCAGCTGGGAGAATAGAAAGTACTGTTAGGGTGAAGTCATGCATGTAATTGAGTATATTTAACATAACCATTTTAATGATCGGTGATTAAAAGTGCATCTACTTAAATTGTATACCTCTGCAATTTGTCCATATCAACTTTAGAGCAGACACAAAGAAAAGGTCGTCATATAAATTTATAAACAAGATCCCTTCCTGGCTACACATGACTCGAGCTGGAATGATAACTCTGCAGTGGCGAAGGGGGAAAAGGCCTTTCACGAGAAAACAGCTACGCCAGTGCGATATTAATTAATCACTGTTTTGGCCCCCTTTCTCTCTTTTGCAGTCACAGTATTAGAAGTGCATAATAAGTGAGTTTTCTTTTCATCTGTAATTGTTTATAACAATTAGATCTCTCGGGGAAAAAAATCCTGGGTTTCTGTCACGTGTTAGAGGAATATCTTCTCCCTCGCTTGACAACATTATGTGTGTGCATATATGTATATTTAAATTAAATATTTCTCCGCAAAAGCATTGCCGGACACCGAGCAAAGAAACGATAAAGGTTTAAGCTTCTCCCCTCGCTAAACTTCCACAGGCAACGAGCAGAGAGAGGTTAAAGACTGGAAATGTGGGCAGTTTGGGGGAGACAGAGCTGACGGGCACGGCCGTCTCCTCGCAGGAGAGCCCCGCAGCATGGGAAATTAGCAGTCGAAATCTGCTAGTGGGGACTATATCCCACAAAGCCCACGCGTTGGGAAGGCTGAGTGTCTCTCTCTCGCCTATTCAATCTGCCCAGGCTGGTTGCAGAGAATAAATAGAGTCATTGTGGAGCCCATACACAAACCGACCCAACTCCCTCCCCCATCCCTTCTCGCCCTCCCCCCGTCCCTTTATGCTCAAACGCACACAAATCTGCAATCGCTTTGCACTAAGAGGAGCCCAAACTTTTCTTCCCTTTACTGTACGACGCCTGTGGGAAAGGTTTATCCGCACTTATGGAATATATACTTATGGCAGAGAGACGGGGTTCACGCTGGGTGAAGGAAAACAGGAGCCTGCCAAGGGCAGGACCCATCCTGCCCGCTCCGCCAGGCGGGTGCGCACCCACCTCCCCGCCGAAGATAACGGTTCGAAGTAGCCAGATGCATTAAACAGCGACAAAACGGGGCCGGGGGAGGATGCTTCACTTAAGTTTATGGTGAAAAACTCCAATCACGCTGGTCCCAGTCCCCGGGAACCGCTGTAAGGTGAAATGCATTTGGAGACATTCCTCCGAGCCGCCCTCCGCCTCCCGCGGCCGGCGGGGCGGGCGGCAGCTCCGCGCCCGGGGAATTGCTGCGTGCGGGAGAATTCGCAGCCTTGAAAGCATATTTTTCTTCCAGCTATGGTGGCACTTAAATGATAATGTAGGCAATGAAACTGGGGAGATTTATATCTTTTGGAAAGTAGGACGAGCCAGATGGTAATAGCGTCATTAACAAACAAACTTAGGATCTGCAAGTGAAGCTTGAAATTGGGAAAGAGATCTGGAGAACAAAAGGAGCTGCTGTTGAGGGGGGAAAAAAGAGTCCCTCTTCTGCCGGCCAAATCTAAGAGCACATTCTGGAGGGGCTGCTCCTGCCCAGCGCTAGATAATAAACGACGGCTTTTTCCTCCCCTGTTGTGACTGAGAAAGGACAGAGAAAACTTTTGCAATAGGCAAATGTGGCATTTATTTATGTGTAACCCTTTGTAGCCTCAAGTGTCCCAAATGGGCCTTTAATTCAAATCCCTAGTTTGATACGGAGGGACTGATTCTCCCGAGTTTATTTTATAGAAACAAAGCGCTGCTTGTGGAAGTTGAAGGGCCAAAAGTTCAGTAATTATTTTTTTGAATTAATAGTAACAAATAAATATTAAAGGTTAAACGTTATTTGCAGGGAGAGTAGAAACATCTGCAGGATTTATTGCGTCCCCTCTTCATGCCTCCCCCCAAACGCTCACTGTTTGCTGGGAGGCACCGGCACGGGTGTGGGGGGGTCCCAGGCAGGTCCGGGGTCGGGGAGCTGGGCCCCCCCGGGCCCGCACTGCTCCCCCCGCCGGGGTTCGCCTTTCGGGTTTGTTCTCTAAACGCAGCCCGGGGGCTCCTCGGTGCTCGGCTCCTCGGGCAGGCCTTCGGCACAGATTTACCCGGAGAGTCCACGACCACGGGAGACCCAGCAGTTGCGGGCTGAGGCCGGGCTTCAGGCGGAGGCACAGGGTGTTCGCTTCCTAAATTCGAACCAGTAGGATCCCGAAGGCAATCCAAATGTTTGGAAGTCTTTAGAAGATCCCCGTGAGTATCTCCCTTCCAGAGTAAAGTTGCTAGTTATTAAATGATTAATGGTTTAAAAGATGCCTGTTAACAGCCCCAAGTTGAGAGACATGGACCACGCTCTAAAGTGAAATCTAACGTGATTTTTTAAAATGTGCTGGAGATCTTTAAAAGCCCCGAGGACTTACCCTTAAGGCATTATTCAAAGAAAAAAAACTGAGACTGGCGGTTCGTCACAGGCAATTGTAAAGGGTTTCAAAGGACCGATCAAACGAGTTGGAGAGTAATCTACATTAAAGTCCGGATGGCAGTGTTACAACATGCACCTGCAGGGTATTTGCTATCCGTGCCCCTTACAGAGCTACAAATCACCATTAAAGAAAGCTGCTTAAGCTTCCTCCTCGCCTCTAGAAAGACTTACTCGGGCTCCTTCACTTTGATATTTATACATCTTGTTATTGATAAGTGTGGGGCTTTTCAGACCTCCCTTCCCCCTTCCCCAACTGTCCCCGGCCACCGGTGCCCTCTTCCCCCCGCGCAGGGCTCCAGCCGGGGTTCGGGGAGCCCGGCCGGGCGCAGCCGCACCCCACATGCGGGACCCCCTGCCCCGGCCCCGCGCGCACCCGGCCCCGCGGAAGGCACGCGTGGGCGTGGGGTCCCCTGCGGAAAGGAGCGCGCTGCGATCTGCCGAGGCCGGGCGGAGTTTTTTATTTCCTTTATTTCGTTCCCACCCGCCGGCGCGGCTCTCCCGGGCGGGCGCTGTCACCGGGGAGACCGGGGCAGCCCCGGCCGCATCGGCACGCTGGATGTCCCGGCGGATTTTCTCACAGTTGCGAGAGGCGCAGCCATGGAAATGAGCTCATTACGGGGAGGAGTGGCAGCCGCGGACACCTCCCCGCCCCCGGCCCAGCTCGGCCCGGCCCGGCCCGGTCCGGCCCGGCACGCTGCAGCCCCGGCAGCCCGGTGCCTGCGGGAGAGCCCTCTCCCGCTGATGCTGTCTGGGGGAAGCGGCCGCAGTTTCACCCAGAGCCGCGCAGAGCCCCGCAGCGGGCGCTCTTAACCCTTGGCACGCCGCGGGGCCGCCGCTGCCGGCGGGGGCGGCCTGGGGAGCCCCGACGCCCCCCTCCCCCGCCCCCGCGCTCCCACGGGCAGCACCCAGCGTGCGCGGTGCTCCCCCCGCCAGGTGATGTCCGCGGGGAGAAGCGAAGTTGCAAAACAAACAAGCCGGGAAGGGGAGAACTAAACAAACAAACAAACAAAATTTTTTTTCTAAATCAAGATTTTCTACCCAAAGGTCAATAGGGATTCATCAGTCGCTTCCCCCGGCTGCAGACAGGGTTTGCAATCGCGACGCACTGAATATCTCTTTCGGGGAATCGCAGTCATCAGATCCGTGCTTTCAACACTTTCCTCGAGTGGGTTCTTGCAAGCAACAAAACACTCTGTGGCACGTTTGGGGCTGGTTGCCCTGGTCCGTGGGGCGGCGGAGCCCCGCGGACGGCCCGGCTGTCCGGGTTGGGGGAGTCGGGAGCCCGTGGAGGCCCGAGGCACAGCATCGGCACCCGCACCGCTGCGACTTGGCCACGGCTCCCGCCCCGGGCAGCGGTGGGAGCGCACCGGGAGGGAGCAGGAAGGGGCTTTGCCGGACTTGCTGCAGAAGAGGACCTAGCTGCGGTTATCCCGGCCTCTTGTTTGGGTCAAAACTGAAAAACTAAAGGAAGGGAAAATATCCCGTATTTAGTATCTCTGCCTCATCTCTTGACATCCCTGGTTGCGATCGGCTGCGGGAGGGCTGATACACATCGCCCTAATCTCCCGCTGACGGAGCCCCGAGCGCATCAAAGCGCGCATTGTTCGGCGCTCGGGGCGGGGGGGGGGGGCAACAAGACGGGGCAGAGGCTCAGCATCGCTGCCAGCTCCCCTCGGCCAAAGTTTTCCAAGTCAACTCTTCCCAGCAGAATTGCCCTCGGAGAGTCCGGCGGTGTGGGAGGGGAGAGAGCTCCGCCGCACAGGGCTCATCCCAGCCTCAAGCGCAAGGGAAAATCCCGCGCAGCGCCCAATGCGCGGGGCGCTCCGCGGAGCAGCGCGCAGCCCGGGGGGGTAGGGGGGAGCGGGGCGCTACGCGCACAGCCGCGCTGGGATGCGCGCCCCCCCCGCCAGGAACCTCGCAGCTTCTCCCTCGGAGCCATCCCGGGGAGCGGAGGATCCCCGTCCCACAGCCGTGCCCCCCCGGAACAGGGTCACTGCTGGTGCCGCCGTGGAGCCGGGAGCCTTTGGGTCTCTTGGGTCGGACGAGGTGGGGGGGCAAGTAGGGGCCTCCCAGAGCGGCGGGGACGGCTCAGAGTGGGACCCCGGGGGGGTCTGTCCCATCCTGCACCCGCCGGGACGGACAGGCCCTGGCACCTTTTCTGCCACATAACAGCGTGCAAACCTTGCGGTCGCCTCCGAAGTGTCGCAAGACAAACCTCCTGCACATTTGCAGGGCTGGCAGGAGGGGGGCAAGCCAAAATACGGGGAGAACAACCCCCCCGGCCCTCCCCTCCGCCGACCCGAAAAATCATCCCAGCCCGCAGCTGACCCGGGGGGCACGGGCAAGCCGTTAGAGGGGCGAGCGCGCCTTGGGCCAAGCACTAATTTGGTGTGTACGCTTAAGCCTGCCATCTGAAGTGCTGTATAGCAACGAGGGGAAAGGGGTGTATTTGCTACTGGAAGATTTAGGTTGTTGCTAGGATGTGAGAACAAAAAATCTTCAATAAGTCGGGGAGGGGGGAGGACAGGGCAGTGGGGGAGGAAGGGGGGTTACAAGGTTTGTCACAGGGAAAAGTGCAGACATCTGCTGGAACTTCCATATCTAAGCTGTTCATTTACAGGAGCCAACTTCTGAAATCTCCACAATTAGATCTGCATTGTTCTTTCTCAACAACACTGCCTAGAAAGAAAAGGTCTTCTCTGTCGGGGCCAATCCAACGAAGCGTTTGACGTTATTAAATAATAAAGCGATTGTGATTTACATTGTTGTTCAGAAAAAGGGCCAATTATCCACTGTTATGTTGCCATAAAGATCATATTAACTCGAATTAGTAATCAAACAATATGCTAGCGTTAAAAGTATAGAGAGGACAGCACGACTGGTCTTGTCGCATCCTCACTTTTACTTGTAAAACCAGAAGCATAAATGCACTTGAAAGAGGCGCAAAAACTTCATCCTTAACGGGAAAAAAAGTGAGAGAGGCAACAGCATGTGCGGTTAATAGTCCCCCGGGTTGACTGTTTTCAATTAATTCAAAGCCACCCAAATCTCATATTGATTTTCTGTTTACAAATTAATTCTTCTCAATAACATCACAGAAAATGTTCCACAACGCTTGGTGAATCGGGGCGATTTTTTGTCGGTGTGAGGTGGGGTTTAGGGTGGGCATTTTGGAGGCTTTTTGGTTTGGTTTGGTTTCGGAGCAACATTTTAAAAAGGCGTTGGAGCTCAATCCGAAGACGAACCTCAGCGCCACCAAAACGCAGACCCAGACGCATCCTTGCACTCCAGCAAATTTACTTCGCCATAATCAAATAATTATTTTTATTAAAGCAGTTATTAGGTTTATAACTCATTTGCCACGTAAATTTGTGCAACCAACTGAGGCGATCTAAATAGGCTTGAGTTGCCCCTTGGGTACGGGATGTAAGCGGTAAGAAGGAGGATTAATTATGGGTGTGTGCAGCAATAGGACACAAAGGCTATCAAGTAGCACGGGGGAAAGAAAGTGGGGAACCGCAGGCGGGCAGCGCGGAGCTGGAGCAGCAGCCGCTTGCTGCGGGGCTGCGGGGGCGGCTGCCCCGAGCTCACCGCAAGTGCCCGGCTTTTAGCATCAGACCGCTGCCGGGCGCAGGCTGGCGCTGGGAGAGCTACTTGTTGGCAGCAAGTAAGACGCTGACAGGTGATGCTCCGGCGGACAACCAGCAGCAGACCCGTTTGAAACATCCCAAAACAAAGTGTGAACGATCGGTATTATTATTATCACATTTTTTTTTCTTTTTCGTATAGACTTATCAATACTATCTCTTCTCTTATATGTAGACGAGATCCGCTCTTTTGTGCTCGGGATGACAAGACCTGACCCCTGAAAACGTGCTCCAGGCACTCACTGGAATTTGACTGCTATTTCTAATGTCGTTTGCTGCGAACACGTTCTGTTATCAGCTGGGGAGGGGGGGTTACTCGGAGCTCAGGTAATAACTGGGTAGCTATCAGCTTCTCCCGTTTAGCGGTATTCAGGCAAAGAACGGCTTTGCCAAACTGTTCCAGAAGCTGATGCTATTTGTTACCACGATTAGGGGAAAAAAAAAAAAAAAAAGAACTTTCACAGTAACATGGGTTTTTATAAGCAAACACAGAGCAATTTTCCTCAGCGCAATGCATCAGCAAGTATATCCAAAAGAGCTTAATCTACTTCTTGCAGGATAGGTGCAAGAGGAATCAGCAAGCGCAAGGGCTGCTCCGGGATGCCATGAAAATCCCGGCTCATTGGCTTGACCGCGATAGGACGAGGCACATTACTGCGAGGCGGAGAGGGGCAGAATCAATCAGCCCCCTTGGCTGCGGAGTGAGCCCTCGCTCTGGAAATAATTTCGAATAAAACTTCAGTAACCAAGTGTAACCATCTAGCTTCCTTTAAGCAGATCGCCGAGGGGAAAAAAAAAAAAGTGACGGAAATAAGCTAAGAAAAACCAATCTGCACCGAATTAGTAGGACCGCAAAGTTTTTATCCTTGTATAAGGATAATATATTAAGCTAAAAAGGAGACAGGTTATCTCTAAACAGGATTAATATGCGTTCGTGTATAGGATTAGACCATCTCATCCATTTAAAAACAGTGTCTCTCCTCCTCTCCAAATCATTTTATTATATATATTGAAAAAGAAAAAAAGAAAAAAAGAAAACCTTTCCCTGTTAGGAGCACTTGGAAAACGTATTTTATTAATCGAGAGGCTTTTTTTTTTTTTTCCAATCAAATGCAACTGATGGCCCTGAATGAGCTGCCTTGTAAGGAAACGGGCCATTTTTTAAAACCTGTGATCAAAACAGACCTGTCTTCAGAGAGAGCACAGCAGATTTAAATGTTGGTCAAAAGGAGTCACAACTGTTCATTAAAAGCAAACCCTAACTAGTGCTAATGTATAGCCATTTTGTGAGCTCAGGACTGTGGAAAGAGGAGAAAAAAGTCTGAGAGTGTGAGCTGATGCCGTGCTGGCTGGCAGTGTGTGGTCTATTGTAGGGAATGTGCTTTTTCCACTGAACAGAGAGCCCCCCTCTTTTATTCCCCAGCTCTACTGCACCTGCACTGGATCAGGGAGCTACTGCCATTCACCACATCAACAGAGAAGACATCTCTGACAGCACTCAATTCATTACATTTCTTCCTGCTTTTCAAACCAACACACACACACAAAAAAAAAAAAAAAAAAAAATTGCCAATCAGTGCCGGGGGGGCAGGGAAGAAATCTTACAATACTTGATATTCGCAACTCATTTTGGATTTCATTAGTCAGAAAACTCACTTCTCAGCCAGTTACAACTTTTTCTTTCTTCCTTTCTTTCTTTCTTTGCCGAAGGGGCCGCTGGAAGAAGGAGCTGGGGCAAGCGGCATCTCCCTCCCCAGCGGCACCCTCCCCGCGCCGGGGGGGCTTAGCGCCGGCCCCCCCGAGCCGCAGGGAACAGAGCGAGCGGCCGATTCCGAGTTCCCCCAGGAGAAAGAGCTACAAGTTTATTCATAATTCATGCTAGCAGAGCAGCCTGCTCTCGGGAGACGGGAAGAAAGAAACAGCCGAAGGGACCGAAGCGTCCCAGAGCGCTGCAGCAGTTTCTGTCCCGGCTGTCGCCGGGGGTGCCCCGGCAGGGCAGCGCCCGCGGCCCCCCCGGGAGGCGGCCAGGGTAACCCGGGGAGAAAGTTGTGACCGGCAAAACTCCTCTGCGGGGGCTCCGGGGAATGCAGGGTTAGTTTGGTTTCTTCAAAAACCGTTTTTCAGAAGCATTTGCAAGCGAAAGAAACCGAGACCGGGGTTTTAGATTCAGGTATTTGATCTCGCCGGATCCAGACATCTAATTAGAGTGGCCTCAGCGATTGAAACGGTGTTAATTCCCATTGTTCCCCGCTCAGATCTCGTGGCCCTCCACCACTGGGTTACTCTCTTTTTTCAAAATCAAGAATAGAAATCTTTTCATTTTAAACAAAAAAAAAATATTTCACCTCTTTCCGGCCCATTTTCTTCTATCGCAAGCAAAAGCAAACACTCTTGGGTATTTTTTTCTCAGACACTGGCAAAGAATCACACCCCCTCAGTGGGGTCTTAACAGAAATAAATCACAAGGAGCTCTTGCCTACCTTAAAAGTAGGAGGAAATCCGATTGTCTGGTTTCGGGTCTAATGTGTGTATCGACAAGGAAGACATTGCCGTTTCCGAAACAGGACCAAATTAATCTATTGGTTTCTTTACATCAAACCCAATTCACATGTGTGCTTTTGAAATATTGATTCGTGTGACAGGAAAGTCGCAACTACTGAGTGTGCCTAACATGGGGAGGACACAGGGCGAGAGCCCACAGCAAAGCCAACTCCACTCGCGGAGAGCCGGATTGCTTTTTAAGCTAAATCTAATAATTTCATAACTGATTCACATTCAATCTGGCGCCGGTGACGTCACGGGGCATTAGCATACGAGGAGGGATGAAGCCAGTGTGGCTGGAGTTGATAAGGTGCCTCCTGAGGAATTCACTGCTTGTTTTAATACATTAATTATTTCTCCGTCTTCCGCAAGTTTTGCGCTCTGTAAGAGCTTAAAGGAACCATCGTCGCAAGGAACGCCAGGAGGCCAGGCCGGAGGTCTTCTCCCATGGCACACGCAGCCCGGCAGGGGCCGGCAGCCCTGGGGCGGGGCAGGGGTCCCCATGCCCAAGGCAGCCCCAGCGGATGCCCCGCAGGATGTGCGGGAGCCTGGTTCTCTCTAGCGCCCGGTGGGATTCCCCCCACCCACCCCTCCCCACCATTAATCACGACTTTCTGCAAAAAGAGCCCACGTGACGTCAGCAGCCCTCACTGCCGAGGGGATGATGGGGTCGCCGAGGTCACCGGGCCTCCCCTCCTGCTCCCCCGGAGCAGCCGCCCAGGGCCCGGGCGCTGGGGCACGTCCCGGCCAGCGGTGGCCGGGGCTGCCCCGTGCCCCCTGCTTGGCTCATTCCCGTGGGACGCGCTCTGGGGAGCTGAGGGGACATGGCCCAGCTCCGCCTGCAAGGGCTCGCCCTGCTCTCGCCGGGGTCCCGGAGCCCCTGGGAGCAGGCGGCATCGCTGCTTTGGCCTCACCGAGCTCCATCCGACCGCTGGCGGGGCAGCCCCCCCACGTCCCGCCGGGTACCCCTCAGCCTCCCTACAGCCCGGAGCTTCGGCCCTCTCGCTCCCCTGAAGGAGTCAACAGCCTTGAAATAATCGCTCGGTTACTTGAGGCTGAACCGCACTTGGAGAGAAGGAGAGGCTCTTTTTTTTTTTTTTTCCTGAGGGAAAGGGGATGCAAATAAAACAAATAGAAACCCTAAAATAAAAAAATGCATAAATATAAAATAAAAAATAAAAGAAAAGTAAAGAAGTGAAAACACGCCGTTAAAGATCTCATCCACATGGCAGGGGTCCTGCCATGCGGCACGCCGCAGAGGTTCTCGCAGGTCCCGGGGACAAACTCCGGGACAAACTTCTCCGGCCCGGCCCGGGCCCCGCTGCCCGCTCCCCGCGGCCACCCCCAGCAGGAGGCCGGCGCCGAGGCTGCGTCCCGGCGCTGCTGGCAGCGGGGCTCAGCTCCGCACACGTCCTGCCGGGAAGCCGGGCTCCCGGGCCCGGAGCTCCCCGTGCGATAAATGGCCGAGCCGATCCCCCTATGAACATTTGTAAACCATAATGAAAAAATCGCAGCTCGTTGCGGCGCGCCCCCTCCCTCCGCACGCACAGGCGCACACGCACACACGCACATATCCACACACATCCACGCACACGTACATATCCATACACATCCACGCACTCACACAGGCACACGCACGCAGACAGGCTGACACACTCAGACGCGCACACGCACACACGCGGCTCAGCCGCGGCACACCGCGCGCCAGGAGCACGGCTTGCAAAGCGTCGCTCCACGCTGGGGGCTGCTTCAGCTCGCCCTCTCCCCCCGCCGCCGGCAGCACAAGCGACTCCTCCGCGCGGGGCAGCTGGCAGCCGGCTCCCGGGCGGCCCCGGCCCCCTGCCCGGCGCGGGGCTCGGAGCTCTGCCCCGCTCC
>VXAL01018574.1:0-15997 GCA_013399475.1 Chauna torquata
CGGTGCAGCACCGTGCGCCCTCCCCGCTGTCCCTTCCCCGGCGGACCCCAGACCTCCGCTCGGGCAGCTCGCGGCTGTGCGGCACGGCCGCGGGGCCGGGAAGCGTCCCTGTCCGGGAGGGTGCTGTCAGCCCGTCCCGCCGCCCCGTCCCGCCGCCCCGTCCCAACGAATAGGTCAGCGGAGTAATTAGTGGCGTAATTAACAGTCGCTGCCCCTTCCCGCTCGGGCTGCTCGAGCAGGCTCGGCCCGACACCGGGCTGGGTCCCCGCTCCCCGACCTCACCCGCGGCCTCCGCCTCCCCGGGCACGCCGTCCCCACCCGTCCGGCGGCTCCTTCCGTCGGCTTTGCGGCCCGGGGCAGGGCTCAGGTGCCGCGGCCCTCGTTATTTACAGATTTTGCAGTATTTTAACGTTAGTCCCCGAGAAAGTTTAGCCGTCCCAAGGAGAATAGCTGCTTGCAACCGTTTGCTAATTACAAGTATGAATGTCAATTAATTCATTTAGCTAATTATCCACTCTCTGAGCATCGTGCACCAAAGAACTGCAAAAGACGGGCGTATGGAGAGGGACGGGGAGCGAGAAGCTCGCGTGCGGGCCGGGCTCGGAGGTGGAGGTCGCGTGTGCGCTCGGCGTGGACGCGTCCAGTCGGTGCAGCAGCTGCAAGCCGTAATCACGGCGTCGCTCTAATTGCGCCAGAAAAGACACCGAGCCCGTCCTCGCCACTTTTGTCGGCAGCTGGAGCGCAGGTCGAGCGCCTGACGTGTCTGCATCGCCCCGTCCCTGCTCTGCCCACCCTTCGTGGCAGCCGCCGCGCACCCTGCCCGGCGTTTTGATGAGCTTTTCCCACATCCAGCCTAAATTTGGGTCACTGAGGCCCCGGCGCTGCGGCGTAGCCCCCGCCGCCTCCCGCAGCATCAGATCCGGGTGCTTGGTGCCCGCTGGGATCATCCGTTCTGTCCCCTGGGCGGCCGCGCCAGAGCCCGCTTATTTTGTTTACCAAAAAAGCGAGGCCTTGTTTCCCGTCGAATTTGTTTAATTATCTCACCGCTGCATTTCCAGCAGCAACGCCTGCGCTGCGCGTGCCTGTGAGGGGCTTTGACCGGAGTCTGGCACGATGATTACCAGCGGCCCGCTTATAAAATCACGTAGACAAAACGCGAGCGGAACACCGCGGCGACGCGCCCGTCTGCATATCCTTTCCTTGTTCCTCCTGCCTTTTTTTTTTGGCGATCCCCACCAGAGCTGCTTCAAACGCAGCGCGGCCGGAGAGCGGCTGAGCAAATTGGAGAAGCTCAGGGCGACGTTCCTGGCCGGCGAAGCCAGCCCCCGCTCCGGCGGGCGGGAAGCCTTGCAGGTGGGGTTACGCGCGGCACGGGCCCCGTGCCCGTTTGGACGCGGTGCCGTCGGGAAGGAGGGTGCCGTGCCCTGCAGCACCCCGAGCCGCAGCGCAGCGCTCCCCGCCGCCTCCCTGGAGAGGGAAGGCTTGCGAAGCGCTACCTTAACAAAAGTTGAGCGCGACTATTTATAAGGAAGCAGGGGGTGTGCGCTGGCTGCTTCCCAAGGCCAGCGTAGGGCTGGCCTCGATGCCCGCGCCTGGGTGCCGGCCGAGCCCAGCGCTGCACGCAGGTGTCCGGACGCCTCTCTTCCTCCTCTTCCTCCTCTTCCTCCTCCTCTTTCTCCTCCTCTTCCTCCTCCTGCCGCACCGCCACACTGCAAATGCTCAGCTTCTTCTGGCTGAGGTGAGGGCAGAGGGGACGCCCCGGGGGGGTGACGGGGACACGAGGGACGGTGGCACGCGAGCGGGACAAAGCGCCCTGCGCCGCGCGGAGTTTTCAGGGCGGGCGTTGGAGCAGTGCCTGCTCTGGCTGGGGATCGGTGCTGGGCAGCGCTGCTGGGAGAGGGCTTGGGGTGAAATCCCTCCTCGCCCCGCTCGCCCGAGTGATGCCCCCTTGTCCTTCAGGCTGCCGGTGGCGGGGCTTCACACTGAGCTGTGCCCTGCGGCTCGGGGAGGGGGACGTGGCACCCGTCCAGCAGCGAGCAGCGGGCAGGCTCACGGGGAGACGCTGCAAGAGCCGGAGCCGCTGGCTTTGAACAGCACGGGGCTGGCTGGGCGTGCGGGCAGGGATGCGGAGGGGATTGGGGGTGAATCCGACTCCTTGCACTTAAAAGGGGGGCAGATATTTGGGAAGCATGGGCACCGGGCTGCTCTGGGGCTGGCTCGTGTCGTGCGGGCGGCCAGATGGGGCGGCAGCATGACACTACGGTGCTCTCCACCATGGTGGTCCCAACCATGGTGGTCCCGGCCGTGGTGGTCCTGGCGGTGGTGGTCCTGGCCGTGGTGGTCTCCTCCCTAGGGAAGCCATGGGGAGCAGTGGGGCGGCAGCCAGGTACATGGCTGGTGCCCATCCTGGGCAACGCTGTTTGGTGTCCCCACACTCATGCAGTTTGTCCCCGGCTGTGTCAGCACCTATCAAGGGTCACGCGCAACTCTACTCCCTCCTTGGGCTGGTGGCAGGGGTGCTGGGGACCTTTGTCCCCTGCAAAGCACCCAGGGGACTTTGGCCTCATGCTGGGGCAGCTGTGGCCCCATCGCCCGTGGCCCTGCAGACTGTGGCTGGGGACAGGCAGGGATGGGGCTGGGGGCTGCGGGCACCCCCAGGCGCTCCACGCAGAGCACTGGGAGGAGGAGGAGGATGGAGGGGCCCAGCTGCTCTCACAGCAGCGAAGGTTTCCCACAAGCTGTGTACGAACAACCCGCAGCAACGGGAGCAGTTCTCGTGGCCCCCGCTGTGTTTGGCCCTCGGGTTGCACTTTCCTGGCCCGATGCCTCGCCTTGCTCCATGACACCCCGAGGAGGCCATGACGCGCGTTCCCAAAAAAGCTTCTGCAGGGTGTCCTGGCCATTCCCCAGGGCCCCGCCGTGATGCTTGTCCTCTCCCTGCCCCGACCCTGGCGCAGCCTCTCCCGCCACCAGGAGCTCACCTCTCCCGCGCGGGGCCCTCGCTGCCCTGTCGAGATGGCAGAGTTTCCCAAAGTAGGTCAGGTTAATTTTTTAATGTGTGCACATTTGCTCGTTACCATGGATATTGTTCAATTATATACCAATAATCCCCCCCCGAGAACTTCATTGTCGCCGCTTTCCTTTCCCCCACTTTTTCCTGTAAGTATTCCCAGGATTGGGTAAGGATGCACCAAGGGGATGGAGCAGAGATGGGAGAGCGAAGGCGGATGAGGGAAATCTAGGTTAGGCATTGGGGAAGATGTTTCTGAGCCAGTGAGAGCAGGCGCCGGCGGCTTGGCGTATCTGTCGCGTGCACCCTGCTCTGCCCGGACCCCCGGGGGGCCCAGCACCAGGGTCCCCCCCAGATCAACCAGCTCTTTGGGGGTGGCTCAACCAAGCATTCATGTTCCTGGAGGCTCAAGGACTCGGGGACCTCTGTGCGAGAGGAAAACAAACAAACATCCCTATTTTCCCCCATTGATCAACTGCTCACAGTTCAACTCAGATCGGCTTTGCAGAAACACAGCACTCGACAGACACCCATGACACCCCCTCTCCCCCCCAGCTGCACACCCCGTATTCATGGGGCCGTCCGCATCTCTTTGTGCCTCTCCCCGGGCTGACTGGGTTTGATGTGTGGCGCGGGTGCGCTCATTATGCCTTCGGCAGCGCAGGAAGTGAGCATGGCAGGAGGCAAGAGAAATATTCCCCTTGAAGGTTTTTTCTAATGCAAACTTTATTTTTTTGGTAGAAGTGGGTCACTCGAGGGGTGACAGAGTAAGAGCATCATCTCCTGGGTGATGCATCCCGTTGCCATGGTGACCCAGGGGCTGCATCAGTCAACAGCTTTAAAAATTTGACAGCTGAGTAAGACTGAAGATTTTAATGAGGACAGACACTTGCTCGCTTAGTTTCAATAACCGAATACTCTATAAATACCCTCGGTCTGAACGGTTCTGTGTCTCCGGAGTGCTGCGGTTGGCATGACTGGGGTGCTGCCCTTCCCCACGCAGAGCCCTGCGGGCTGGGGCGGCGAGTGTGCGCCCGCGTCCGCATCCAAACTAGCGGGGGGATGCAAAGCAGGTGGCTCTTTTATTTTTTTCCCCTTCCTGCTAACACTGGAACAAGCAAGGTGACACGAAGGGTGCAATCGAGAGCGCAGGGCCAGGATCAGGTTTGGGTTTCCAAGGCAGAGGCTGAGCCGTGTGTCCTTGGCGTTGGCCACAGTGGCCATGGGGTGGGACGGGGCCGCCCCTGGCCACTGCCACTGCCTCTGTCTGCAATTATCCAAAGCCAGGCAGCAAACACAGCTTGCTAAGGGATTAACTCTTGTGCTGGCTCTTGAGTGAGTGAGGTGAGCCACAAACAAGCTCCCAAGCCTCTGTTGCAAATCCGGAGAAGTGGGGCTTGGGCAAAGCAAAGCCTGGTGCTGCTGGAGCAGGGGCTTTAACCAGGCATGGGGTGGGAAGGCTCTGAGAGCATTGGTGGTGTCACCAGGACCCACCAGCGCACACTGGACATGTGAAGCCTCCTCCGCCTGGCGTTGCTGCAGCTCCCGCGCTGCCTTGCCTCGCAATACCTGCACGGGTCCACCCCACGCATGAGGCTGAGGAACCCGTGGGCACCCAGGGGCGTGCGGTGCCCTTGGTGGGGAGCAGGGCTTGGCGTGCCCCGGCTGTTCCAGGCAGCAGCCGGGCTCCGTGCCGGGAGCAGCGGTGTGGCTGGGGACGGGAGCTTCCCATTTGCTGCCCCGCTGACAGCCGGGCGCAGCGTGAGCCCTTCCCGCTGCCAAGGACACGCTCCTCAGCCGTCTTGTGACTGCAGCGGTGCCGCTGCAATGGCTGGGCGAGCGGCCGCGTCCAGACACAGCCCTCCGTCACATGCAGTAAGGCGGAAAGTATCGACATAGCGTCACCGGCCGGGGGATCGGCCGCAGCACCGCCTCTGGGCTCAGTCCAGCACCCCCAAAATAGCTGGGAGTCTTTCCATCAAACCCGCCAGCGCCGAGCCTGACCCTTGAGGAATGGCAGGCGTCAGCCCAGGCTCTGCCCTTCTCGGTTTTAAATCCCACAGCCCCCTGCTGGGTCATCACAGGGGGCAGGCGGCCTGGGGAGGGACGTCAGTGTGGGGTGCTGGGGACAGGGAGGGACACCCCGCCGCAAGCTGCGAACACCCAAAACGCACCCGTGCCTCGTCCCCACGGCGCTGGCCAGGGACGGACCCTGCACGGCCAGACCAGGTGGGTGAGGGTGGCCGAGCATCCCGCTTTGCTCTTTCTGGGTGTTGTATTTTCTGTTCGGGGCTGGGCTCCAGCTCTCCCCATCCCTCCTTGGTGGTCACGGGTTTGTCTGTGTCCAGGACCACCCTGCGAGCATCCCCAGCCCTGGTGCCTGGATGAGCCGGTGCGGCCAAGCCCAGCGCCGAGCCCGGTGCTGAGCCCGGTGCAGAGCTCGGTGACAAGCCCGGCGCCGAGCTGCGCCATCACCTTTTGTCTGTTTACAAGCTGCTGGCAGCAGACACTGTCCTCCCCATGCTGCTCTGCTCCTCTGCTCCCACTCGTGCCGGCTCTTTCCAAACAAAATAACCAACCCAGAGAGAAAACCCAGCCCCGCAGCCCAGCCGAGCCCTGCTCCAGCATCGCGCAGCCCGGCTGGCGAGGAACCACCAGCAGGTCCTTAACGAGGGCGCTGGTGAGGGGCTGGGAGTGCTGGGGTGCAGAAGTTATGGGGGAGCCACCCGAGGAACCCAGCCGGGGGGGCTGAGCCCTTTGCTTTGGCTAAAAGGGGACGTAGGTGATGCAAAGCGGCCGAACTGTGGCTAGGGCGCTGTGTGTGTCCCCGCACCCCATCCGAGAGCACTCCAGCGCCCAGCACCGGTGGTCGTGCCGGGGATGCCCCTGGAGCCCCCTTTATGGCAACGTTCCCCACCCCCCGGTTTGCTATTCCTCTTCTAATCCGAGCCACTCTTCTCCTTTCCAGGTGTCTTTTAAAAATGGTCAAGGGGAACATTGTAGTCCCTGAAGACATCTTGAGCTTCTGTTGCAATGGCCTGCAGGTACCCCGCGTGCTGTGCAAATAACCCTGGGGCTGCTGACGCGGCTGTGCCGAGCACCCCGCCGCCACCGCTCGCTGTCCCGCGGTGCCCCGTCCCCAGGAGCGTCCCCAGCCGCTCGCCGGCTGGCACAGGGCTGGGGTGATAACACAGCATGTCGGCTTTTTCCCTAAAACTTCAAAGCAACGAGCATGGAGAGAATGAAAACAGGGTGCTCCGGCCAGGCTTGCTGCTAACTTTGCTGCAGAAGTCTTTGGAGCTCTTTGCATCGCTGGCTCACACCCCAGAGCCTGCCGGCTTCCAGAAATAGCTGCGTCCCTGCGTGGTGCTCATGTGGGCACCTCGGCACGCTGCAGAACAGCCCGGCAAGCTCGCAGGGGGCTTGGAGGCTGCTGACGTCTCGGTGCGTCCCGCTCGTGGGACAGGGTGCCCTTTCCCGTAGGGTTCGCTCGCTGCCTTCGCTGCCGTCTCTGCTAACCTGAGGTTTGTGCCGTTTCTGGGATGTCTTGTACCAGTAGCTATGGCAACAGAGGTCTCCTGTTAGACCAGCTATGGAAAATGCTATTCTGAGAGGCGAAGTCGCGTTCGGCTGCGGTGAGCCCAGGATAGGAGGGAAGGCTTCGTTTTGAGAATAAAGCCATTTACAAAAGCTGCCGGGGAGAACCAGAGGGAAAAGAAGCTGCTGCAGTTGGGATCTTGCAACAAGTGCTATAAATGGGGGACATTGTTAGAGCAGAAAGCGGAAGGAAGCGCTGTAATGAAGCCCAGACTGCTCTCATGTCTCCTCAATTACTCACCGGGCTAACTGAGTTCGTCCCTTGTGTAACACAGCCCACTCGAGGTCTAATCCGCTTTTCTGACGGCACGGCAGCAATCCCAGTCTCTCTTAAAAACTGCTTTCTGCTGAGCCCTGTGCCGAGCAAGCTGGGAAAGAGGTCAGGAGCAGATAGACGCCCCAACAACCCCGAAAAAAGGCATCTTTCCTCCTCCGCTTACGCAGCCGGGAGAAGCTCGGGCGGCGGGGGCTGGTTTGGGGGTGCCCAGCATCGCCCAGCCCGGGGCCGCCCTGCGCCGCGGCACCTTCGGAGTCCGGCAGCGGGGAGCGAGCTGCCCGCCTGGCTGCTGCGGGACAGCCGATGGGCTCCGGCAGCGGTTTTTGCGCGGTTGTTTTGGAGGAAGCATCCGGGTCAGCTCCTCCGCTGCAACAGTGGTGATAAAAGGTCTGGGAACTAGCACCGAGCAGCCGGAGAGCTCTGTGTTTTGCTGAGGTCTGTGAAATTCCTCCTGGTTGCCCTGCCCTCTGTCACATTCAGAACATTTTATTCGTTTCTCCCCGGCGATCGGCTGCCCCGGTTGCGGAGGTGCCCGAGCATCCCGCTCCGCCGAGCAGGGGTTTGCACGCTCCCTTGTTTCCTGAGGGATTTTTCCCTCATTTGTGCAAATGGAGCTGAGGGGCAGATGCCCTTTGTGGCGGCGGATCTCTGCATGCAGCCAAAACTGGGGATGGCGAAGGCGAACGGTGGGGCTTATAGGTCGCACTCCCCAGGCTCAGCATTCCCGTGGGGACGCCTGCGAGCAAGCCGGCTAACGAAGCCGGGCTAACGAACCGCAGCCCTGGCAGCCCCGTCCCAGCATCTCGCCCCTCTGCCGCAGGGCTCGACCTCGCCACCGCGCGCCCGGGACCCAGGGGAGCGGGAGGAGACGCCGGGGGCCATGGGCGGCCGCAACCCCACGGAGGTGCAGATGAGCCAGCTGGTGCTGCCCTGCCACACCAACCACCGCGGCGAGCTCAGCGCCGGCCAGCTGCTCAAGTGGATCGACACGGCCGCCTGCCTCTCGGGTAAGCCAGCCCGGAGGTGCCCGGGCACATTTAGCCCGCGGGTGGGTTGTTGAGAGCTTGTCTTGCACTGGCACCCCGGGTGGGGAGGAAAATGCACTATTTGAGGGTGCTTGGAGCAGCGTGGGGTGATGGAGAGAAAAGGGGAAAGCGCTGGCAACGTCTTGCGGGGAGAGCGGGGCCGGAGGGAAGGGTCCCGGAGCCGGGAGGCGCGGGGCCGCGTGCAGGCAGCAGTGTGCCCGTCCCTGCCCCGCTGCCCGCAGCGGCGCTGACGCCAGCTGGGGACGGGCATCGTGCCATCTCGCTGAGTAATTAGAGAGCAGCCAGGAGCAGGACGGAGGGGGAGGAGGCGTGCTCTGCAGTGCACACAGCTTCTCAGTGCCACATCAAATTCAACGTCTGCTTCCCCAAAAAACGCTTCCGTCTCCATGGTCTGGGTGCAGCCAAACCCAGAGCAGCAAGAGGGCTGGCAGAAAACTGGGGCAGTTTTGCAGTTTGGAGACATTTCTGTAGTCCTGAGGGAAAGCGGGGCCAGCAGGGTGGCTTTAAATATTTGCTGCGTAGGGGTAGATGGTATCAGCTGCTGTGCATTGCCACAGCCAGAGAAAAACCACCATCGAGGCAGGGCAGACACTGAGGGCGATGCAAGCGGTGGGGCAAACCCCGGGCAAAACGTTTGCAAAACAGTGGTGGGGAAACCCGAAATGCTGCTCTCACCATCTGGTCAGCCTGCGAATGGACGTGAACGAGGAAAGGGGCAGAGACAGGAGCGGGATTTTGGAGGTGCTCGTCCCCCCAAACACGGGGCAGAGGAGCAAAGGGCCGGCGCTCGGCGCACTGCTGTGGGTTGCTGACGCCGTTTGTTTTTCCTTTTCAGCTGAGAGACACGCTGGCTGCCCGTGCGTCACGGCCTCGATGGATGATATCTATTTTGAGCACACTATTAGGTAAGCGCGCTGCTTTCCGCCCCCTCCCTTGGCCGGTCAGCACGCTCCTCCCGCCGCAGCACAGCTGGCCGAGCTGGGGCCGCGCTAGGGCAGAGCCTCGCCGTGCCGAGAGCTTTCCCACCTGGATGCCGTACAGCATCCTGCTGCCAGCCGGCATTTCCGCGTGGGAGCGGAGATGCATGGGTGCCAGGTTTTTGGCACCTCTGTCCCCTGGCCGGTGGCGGGGCTGGGTGCGAGCAAGCGGTGCAGCATAGCATCCATGAACCTGGCCAAACCTGGGAAACTCGCTCCGGGTTTCGCCGTCATCCCCATGTCACGACCGTACGCCGACGCGGCCCCGCAGTGCGGGGACGTGGCGCGGCGCGGCGAGGTGCCGCTGCGCAGGATGGAGCTGGACAGGGTGCTCCCGCTGCCGAGCTGGGGGAGGCAGCGAAGGGACCTTGTGGCCATCCTGGATCAGGCCCCGCGCCCCGTGGTCCAGCGTAACGCCGCGTTACGCTGGCGGGGATGCAACGCGGGGCTACGTGAAGCCGGGGGGGGCTTTGGGGAGCCGCAGGTTGCTCTTGTTTGTCCTCCTCCGTGCCTGGGTGTGTTGCTTAAATATTAACCAGCTGGGCAGCCAGTGCTCCGCATCCCTCAGCCCTGCCCGGTGTTACTGCCTCAGTTCCTAACCGCCCCGTATCTTGCTCTTTCTTTCCGCACCAGCCAGACGTATATAAACACCCCTGGGCAACAGCGCGGGAAGAGCGGTGTCTGGTACGGATGTTTGCAGCCCTAGAGTAGCCGCAGTGGCCGGCATAACGCAGTGCTGCCGTGAGTTGGAAGCATTAACCCCACTGACACGGCCTCGGGCGTGCACGGGGGCTGCTCGCGTAACCCCGTAATGCCTGGGCGTGCCGCGGCCGGCCACTCACCGTCCCAGCCCCGCGCATCCTCGGGGCGCCCGCTCCAGCCAGAGCAAACTTGCAAAGCTTTTAGGGTTTGTAGTTAGCGGCTGAGGCTGCTCGAAGCCAGAAGTCGTGCATGGGGAAGGCTCTCCTGATTTCTCATTTTGAGCCCTCTACAGTGCAAGCTTACGGTCGCAGTAACAGGGTTCATTCTTCCACTTCGTTTTCCAGCATCGGTCTCTTTTAGAGGATGAGGAGTATTCCCGATTTAATAATGCGTTTGGTAAAGAGTCTGTTTTCCGTCGCTGTTGCCAGCAAGCTGCATTTGCTTATTTGGTTAGCCCCAGTCTGGAGTGCATTAGGCTGCAGAGCTGAAGTTGTTTGTGTGTTTACTCTGAAGCCTACTGAGGGCTTGGAGGATTGCTCCTGGACTGTGGGAGGAGCAGTTTGCTGCCAGCAGACGTTTCATGCATGAGATGGAGCAAAATGCCCCTGGACGGATCCTGCCCTCTGCCATGTCCCAGCATCCCAGCATGTCTGTCGCTGGAGGCCCTGGAGTGGGGTGGGAGCAGTCAGGGCGCACACGGCTTCAGGGCTGCTCTGGCTGCTGCCGACCAAGGGGCTGCCTACGGGTGCCCACGCTGGGGAGGTCACGCGGGGCGGGAGGAGGACGGAGGAGTCGCTTGCTCTGGCGGGAGCACACATGCCCGCGATGCGGGGGTGCACAGCCCCCCCCGTGCCGACCAAACCTCGGGCACCTCTGCAGCCCCTCGGGCGTGCCGGCAGCACCCTAAACCTGGGCTCCCGTTTGCATGCGGCTGTTCGGGGGTGACATCTCCCCGCCGGGCCAGACACCGGCAGGCTGGCAGGGGCTCCTGCGGTTCGGGGGTGTCCCCATGCCCGCTGGCAGCCCAGGACGTGCCACTGTCCCGTGTGGCCACCACTGCTGCAGGCAGCGGCGCCTTGGCGGGGAGGTGCTCGGCGCTGGAGCACGTGCTCTACCCCCGTGGGACGTCATCCTCCGCTCACGCCCCGCGCCCCTTCTCCTCTCTGTGTTTTCCAGCGTTGGGCAAGTTGTTAACATCAAAGCCAAAGTGAACCGAGCCTTCAACTCCAGCATGGAGGTTCGTACGCTGCGACCCTGCTTCGTCTCCCGCGCTGCTCTTTGCACCCTCGCGGTCCCTGCCAGCTGCGCCCTCCTGTGCACCGCGACCACATGCAAAGTACCCGCACGCCCTCCGGTCTGCAGCTCTGGGGCTGTGTGTTGTCCCCTCCTGCTCGGTCCGGTCCAGCTTGGCGTGATGCTCTCACCCGGGGAGCGGAGCCGCCCTGCTTTTTCATGAGCCCCTGCTGATGCTCGGGCACCAAACTGCTCCTTCTCTTCCCTGCTCGGCTTCAGGATTCAAAACCATGCTGGATATCGCTGCGCTTTATGCACTGTTTTAAATACAGGCTCCCCCACCCTAACTCAGGAGGAAATATTTGCGCGAGGAGCCCCCGCGGGTGCTTGTGCAAACCTCCCGCCCTGTGTCGGCGGTGCCGGCCGCGCGTGAGCCCCCCAGCCGCTCGTCCCTGCGGCTCAGGGGCCCTCGTGCTGTGCCCTCTGCCAGGTGGGCATCCAGGTGAGCTACGAGGACCTGTGCAGCGGGCAGCACTGCAGCATCTGCAAGGCTTACGCCACCTTCGTGGCACAGGGCCCCCCCGGCACCAAGGTAAGCGCTGCTCGGTGGGCCCCTGCGCCCGGCCAGCAGAGAAATAACCTCTGCGGCAGGGACTGGGGGGCCAGGCGGGGCTGTGCCCGGCTTGTCACGAGCCATGGGGTGCGTTCACTGCTCTGTGGCTACCTGCTTCCCTGCCCGTAGCCCATACGATCGGGTCAGCGCTCCTGTATCCCATGCGTTTTTGGGTGCGCGTCGGGGCTCTGGGCACAGAGGGCACCTGCCGGCTGGCCCTGATCATTTTGGGGCGATGCTGCTGCCATTCCGTGCTCCGTGCCTGGGTCCCTCTCAGCACGGGTGCAACTCCCCACTGGTGGCTCTTTAGAGGCAGCACCAGTGGCACTTTGTGGTCGTCCTCCAGACACCACCAGAGGTCTGGAGGAGCCATTTCCCTCTGGCCCCTCCACGAGCAGCTACAGCTCAACCCAGCCACGCTGGCAGGAGTTTGTCCGGCTCTGCTGCCCGTGGCTCAGGATGCTGCAGGAGCGCATGCCGCCCTGAGAAGCCCCGCTGTCCTGCACAGGGCACCCACCCCACCCATCTCCCGTGCCCAGGTCAAGCTGAAGCCGCTGACCCCGCAGACAGAGGAGGAGAAGATCGAGCACAGCATCGCTGCCGAGCGCCGCCGGATGCGGCTGGTCCACAAGGACACCCTCAAGGACCTCCTCACCCGCAGCCCCCGCGAGACCGGTACCGTGTCCCCCGGGGCGGGCAGGGGGGATGCCGGGAGTAGGGGCAGCCATCGCGCTGAGCCCCGTGCCCCCCGGCAGAGCTGGAGACGCGGGACGGCAGCGTGGTGGTGCCGGCGGAGAAGACACGGGTGGAGAGCGTGGAGCTGGTGCTGCCCCCGCACGCCAACCACCAGGGCAACACCTTCGGCGGGCAGATCATGGCCTGGATGGAGAACGTGGCCACCATCGCGGCCAGGTACCTGGAGGGGACGGGCAGCCGAGGGGGCTGGATCAGGCCACAGCTGGGTGGTGGGGACGCTCCAGAGCCGGCAGGGAGGCAGGCACGGGAGCCGGCACGCCGCCTGCGGGGATGCCGTGCGGGGGCTGGCGCTCCCACGTGTGCGTGGTGCTGGAGCACGCCGGGGCAGGGTGAGCACGTGGCGCACACGGGTCCCCTGGCTCTGGCTGTGGTGGGGAGGGTGCGCGGGGTCCCAGGGAGCGGGTCCCACGGGATAACGCCTGCCCCGCAGCCGGCTGTGCCATGCCCACCCCACGCTGCGCGCCATCGAGATGTTCCACTTCCGCGGACCGTCGCAAGTGGGGGACCGCCTGGTGCTCAAAGCCATCGTCAACAACGCCTTCAAAAACAGGTGAGCGCCGGCACCGGGTCCCCTCCCCACCCTCCCATGGGTCCCCACACCTCACCCCTTCTTTTGCCCCCCGCCCAGCATGGAGGTGGGGGTCTGCGCCGAGGCGTACGGCCAGGAGATGTCTGTCAGCCGAAGACACATCAACAGTGCCTTCATGACCTTCGTGGTGCTGGACGAGGAGGGCCGGCCCCGCACCCTGCCGATGGTCGTGCCGCAGCCGGGGGTAAGGACTGCAGCCCCCCATGTCCCCCAGCTTGTCCTCGCCGCGGTGGCACCGGGCCGCTGGGAAGAGCACGCGGCTGCCGAGCCCTGGAAGGCTCCGATGTTATTGTCTGCTCCGATTCACTGCAAAACAAACGCTGTTTTATTGTGATGGAAATCGAATTGCTCAACAGCAAGTGAATTAAATTGGTCGCTCCGTATAACTAACAGCGAAGTAAAACACTTGCCCGCGCAGAGGTGGAAACGTATTAGCCATGCAAGGCTTAGCAGAATATTGCTTGCAAGTTTGAGCTCATCTTTCCCATAATGTAAAGGAAAGAATGAAAACCTATTAGATTGTTTTCACCTTCTAAAGCATTTTAATCCATAATTTGCTTGGATCCAAATATTATAGAAAACATGTCACATAAGCATGACAGCAAAGCAAACATCCACGCATCTCAGGGTTACTCACAGCACGAGCAAGTAACACAGTTGCCTTTCGCTTGGCTGATCCGTGTCTGCGTACCTGGGTTTTGGTGCCTTAAAGCCAGGACTTGTCTCCCACCCTGCTTTCACCAATGCAGCACATCCCACGTCAGGGCAGGGAGAGCCGGGGTTTCCCAAACTGCTGAGTCCTCCTGCTTTCTGGGGGTGCTAATCCTGCCTGTGCTTTGGAGGAGCCGCACAAGGCGATGGCTGCTGCGTCCTCCCACGGCTGGGTGGGCGAGCGCCTCGCAGCAGCAGCTGTGCTTCCCGAAACCTCCTCTCCCTCTGCTCCAAAACACCCTGCTGCGGCTTTCTGTGGGAGAGCCGCTTTCTTCAGTTTCTTTTTTTTATAATTTCCCATTGACGGGAGCTGTGCACGTGCTAGAGGATGCGATTTATGGTTCAGTGCCAGTGCCAGCGGCTGTCTGCAGCTCTGCAGCCGCGGTGAAGCTTTCTCCTAATGTGCAGGAGCAGGTGCCTGTCACTTGATCACAGCGATGCTGCCGGGGGCTGCGGCGACATTAGCTGATGGGCTCCGTGGTCTTCCTCTGACGCACCGAAATAGTTCTCGGTTAATCTCCAGCAAGCGCAGGGCTTCACCTTCCAGCCTTTCGCTGCTGAATGTTCTGCCCGCTCCCCAGGAGATGTATTTTTCCCCCTTTCCTATTACCCTATGCGCTTTTCCATTTATCAGGATGGAGAGAGGCGGTACAGAGAAGCCAGCGCTAGGAAAAAGATTCGGCTAGACCGGTGAGTGGAAAAAGCAAGTGGGATGCAGGGATGGAGAGAGGAGAGGGGGGAACTGGGAAATGCCATCCTCGGCACTGGGGAGCAGAGACAGCCACAGTTTGTGCGTCACTGTAAGGAAAACTGTTCCTCTCCTACAGGAAATACGTCGTCTCCTGCAAGCAGACCGAGGTGCCGCTCTCCGTGCCCTGGGACCAAAGCAACAAGGTAGGGGGCCTGCGGCAGCGCTGCCTCCTGCCCGTGCTGCCAGGGGCATCTCCGGCCCCTGACGTGCTGCCCTGCCGCAGGTTTATCTGAGCTACAACAACGTCTCTGCGCTGAAGACGCTCGTCGCCAAAGCAAACTGGGTGCTTGCCAGGGAGAAGGAAAAGGTACCGAACCCTGCCCTGGCCCCCGAGCTGCCCCAAAAGCGTGGGCATGCCGGGGGCACGTCCCAGCCCCTGCCCTGTGCTCCCCAAGGTGCGGATATACACGTTGGAGGAGGACAAGTTCCTCTCCTTCCGCATCGAGATGTCGGTCCGCATCTCTGCCGGCCAAGCCTTCCCCTTGCTCTCTGACCTGCGGCGCCGGCACGAGTGGGACAGCCACTACGCGTGAGTGCTGCGGGGCAGAAAGGGGTCCCTTTCCAAAAAGCGCATCCTTAGTATCCCTCTCGGCTTCCCTGGGACCAAGGATTTCACCTTGGAGCCATGCTTGCCCCTTGAACCGCGCATCCCCATCCCTGGGGCCGATGGCTGCACTTTGCTGCAGAAAACATCTGTTTTGGGTCCCCTGTGGCTGGCTGTCAATGTGTGAGCGGCCGTGCTCGCCGCCCGTCACCATTTCTCCAGGTGTGACCGGTCCCCTCCTGCCCCACAGGAGCGCTGAGTTCGTCCAGCAGGTGGACGAGGACGACATGATCTACCACGTGGTGAGCCGGACGCTCAGCCGCGAGAACAAGCCGCAGGACTTCGTCATCCTGGCGTCCCGGCGGAAACCCTGCGACAAAGGGTAGGCGGCGGCGGGTGGCATCCCCGTCCCCGCCAGCCGGGCTGCACCCCGCTCACCCGGCTGCCCTCCTCCCCAGGGACCCCTACGTGGTGGCCTTTCGGTCGGTGACGCTGCCCACCCACCCCGCCAGCGCCGGCTTCACGCGGGGGGAGACGCTCTGCTCCGGCTTCTGCATTTGGCCGGAGTCGGAGGAGACGAGCAAGGTGAGATGCTGCAGCCGAGCCGTGCACGCACCGTCAGGGAGGCCCCAGCCTCCGCGCCTGGCCGTAACACCCATCTCTGCACGTCACAGGTGGCTTACTACAACCAGGCGACACCGGGGTACCTCAACTACGTCACCACCAACGTGGTGGGGCTGTCCTCCAGCTTCTGCACCACCTTCGAAGCCTGCGAGAAGTTCCTGCTGAAGAACAAGGACGACCTGATCGCGCGGCTGCAGGACCTCTAGGCCAGCCGGGTGGCTTCGCTGCTACCGGCGGATGGATGGATGGATGGATGGACGGACGGAAGGACGGACTGGCAAGGAGGAGGGGGCACCTCGGCGGTGGGAAGGGGTGTGGGGGGCCAGGGTGGTGGCACTTGGACCCTGCCTGCCTGGGGGCTTTGGCCTGATTGAGGTCGGAGGGACGGGGACGGAGGGGCGTCACAGGAGCGCGTCACCCTCGCACTGATACCTCACGTCTGGTCTTCAGTTTTTTTTTCTAATTTTATAAGCTGCTGTACAGGACTTGATTTTCTAGTTCAGTTAATGCTACTTGAATCTTTGTATGATTCAAACCCTTCCTAAAACTGTTTTTTTTTTTTTTTTT
>VXAL01018574.1:16026-26957 GCA_013399475.1 Chauna torquata
TGGGAGAAACTCTTTCTCGTGCCACTCCACTCCCACATCGCCCTGGGCTGCAGGGGCAGGGCTGGGACACGGCCCCGCCACCACCATGCCCCGCGCTGGGACCCTGCTGCTCCTCGGCTCCCAGCTCAGAGCAGAGGGAGATGGACCTGCCGAGCGGAAAATGGGATGTTATTGCAGCCGCAGTGGGGTTTTGAGTTTTTCTGAGCTCTGGGCGAGCTGGAAGCAGAGGCTGGGCTGCCACCACGCTTCTCTGCTGGAGCTGTGCCTCTCCCACGTCCAATAACTTGGGTTTTCAACCCAAGATGCTGATGGGACACCCGCGCTGAGCTGAAATCCCAGTCCCATCAGGCTGCCCTGCAGTCCTGCTGCCGACCAGGGCCGCATGTGGCAGGAGCGGCAATAAAAGTGCATTAAAAGGAAAAATATTTACCCGCCTGTGTGTCTGCTTTGGGGGTCGCGGTGCCGCTGCCCACCGGCAAGTGCGGGGTGTTGCTCTGGGAAAGCCACCGAAACGCGGCGCCGGTGACCGGGGAGGTTCCGCGCTTCGCACGCGGCCTGCCGAGAGCCGCCGGCGGGGCCCCCCCGGGCGAGACGCCCAGAGAAGGGTGACAGCATCGAGGTTCTGGGGCAGCGCGTACCTCCGAGCGAGTGACGGTGACGCTGTGACGGGGAGGACGTGAGGTACCAGAAATGAGCACAGGGGCTTTTCCGGGCACCCCAGGGTGTTTTTCCCCCCTCCTCTTCTATACCCAACCCCTAGAAAGGTGCTTTGTCCCCCAAACCCCACCCCGGGTTATAAGCAGAGGGGTGCCGGCCAGACGCGCCCAGCCCTGGAGCTGGCGGCGGAGTGAAGCGCCTGTCGCTGCCGTGTCCCAGATCACGGCCATCCCCTGCAGGGCCTCCACCAAGCTGCCACCTCCCCCTGCCCTGTTATCACCACAAGATAAAGCCGTTTCAAGCCGAACATGGTACAAAACATTCAGTTTTTACAGAGACCTCTTATCTCCCCAAACTCGGGGCGATCCTGCCTCTTTATCGCTGGGATGCGAGCCATCCTTTCTACTTATCGCTAGGAATTGCTGCTGCTTGATTAAGTGCAGGGAATGATGTATTTGCCCCAACATTAAACTTTAACTGACCTGTCCTCCCGAAGCACTGCACTTTTTGCCGCTGCGAGGCCGCCGTCGGCCTTGTCTCGCCCTGGCCTGGGCGAGCGGGGTGCCGGGGGATGGCGTTTCCATTCATTTCCAAAGCGCTCCTGGTAGCAGAGCGGGCAGCTCCTTCAAAGCCGCCTTCCTTGCTTGCTGCCAGCACGGGGCTTTTGGGGTGCCGGAGAGGAGACGGAGCGGGATTCCCCAGAGGAGAGGTCACCACCTGGGTGAATTTGCAGGAATGGGTGATTTTTGGCTCTGTCCCACCGCTGTGCTGACATCCCTGGCCAGTGAAGCTGGCTCTTCGTGGCTTAACTCCTCCTGCACCACGGCTGCTTTCCTGGGCGGGAGGATTCATCCCCATCAGCATGGAAGGTCAAAGCAGCTCCTGGATCTCCTGCTGAGGCAGAAATCCCGCTCGCCCGTGCTGCCCACACTGCCCAGGGTGCTTGGCATGGGGCAGGGCACCAGGGATTTTCCGGGGTGAAGATACCTCTTTAACACCCACAGCGTGGGCAGGCATGTTTGATATTTGTCCGGGCTTTTTCTTTTCCCCTTTTATTGACTCTGCTTGCTCCTGCTGCCAGGAGTCAGAGCAGGCTTTGGCTGGACTTTGCCGAAAGTCCACCCAAAACGGGCAGTTACCAGGTGCTGACGCAGTGCCCTGCACCTAAGTTATAAGGGGTTTGGAAATCAGGTTTGCAGCCCGGTCGGGTGCATGGTGGTGGGGCTGGGAAGGGTTGTGCCTCTGCCAGCTCCAAAGCTCTTCCTGAATAAGTGGGTTTATGCGGCTGAACTGAGCTTGCCCTGGATCTGGATCAGTAACACCAGCTCAGCGCTGAACTGGGGGGCATCCCGGCTGTCATGGAGGGACCCGTCCCCAGCCAGGGCACGATGCTGACCAACGTGGAGCCCTCCCACACGGTGAAACTGCTGCACCTGGTTTTCCTGTCCACCTTCTGGGGAATGCAGATCTGGGTGACCTTCGTGGCTGGTAGGTCGTGCTCCCTGCATGCTTCTTGCCGGCTCTTTGCCCAGGAGGAGGCCCAGCAGTCGGGGCTTCGCCCAGGACCCACTCGCTCTCCCCCCTCGCAGGGCTCGTGATGGGCAGCCGCCTCCCCCGCCACACCTACGGCTTCATCCAGAGAGAGCTCTTCCCCTACTACTTCCACATCGGCTCCTCTTGCGCGTTCCTCAACCTGACTGTATTTGCCATGTACCACCCCAGCGAGCTGCTCAGCGATGAAGAAACTACCCAGGTAGCCTCCTGCTTTAAAACGAGCTGGCTGCAGCCCAAATCCCCTCCCCTGCAGGGTCCTGCTTCATTCTGCTCTGCTGGGGCTGGTTTGCAAGCAGTGGCGAGGTCCACACATGGCTTTGGTTAAAAAAAAGCAGTTAGCATCCAGATTTCAGCGAGCCTTGTGTGTAAGAGGGGCTCGGGAGAAATTTAACCCACCGCGTTTCACGGCGGGTGTTGCTCCTCTTGCAGATCATCATCTTCTTCGTTTGCGTTGCCGTTTCTGCGCTGAACGCGCAGTGGTTTGGGCAGGCCACCTCCGACATCACGGCAGACATGCACAGCATCGAGCGCAGCCACGGCCTCGGCCAGGAGGTCGGGCTGTTTGCCAGCACGTCCTGTGAGCAGCTGCGTGCCTCCGACCCCAGCTACAGGCAGCTGTCACGCCAGCTCACCCTCTACCACGCCGCGTCCTCCCTCTGCAACCTGTGCTGCATCGCATGCAACGGCTTGAGCCTGTACCGCTTGGCTGCCCATCTCTCTGCCTTGTGAGCGCTGCTGCAAAGCAACCCTGAGTTTTGGAGGTTTCAGCATTCTCAGAGATACTTTTCCTATATTTGTGCACAATGCAGTAATTTAGCAACAGCAAAATGGAACTCCGACTGTTTACTTTCTTTAGAGTTGTCTGAATCCAGCTCTGGAGAGAGAAAAATGCTCCTCGGTCTAAGCAGAAGTGTTTACGGCTGAAGAGCTTTTGATGCCTTGTGCACTTGATGTTTCTAAAACTGCAGCCACTATTTATCAGAGCAGCTCAGGGAGAGAGAAATTAGAGATTCAGAATTATTTTTAATTAAAAGCTGAGAGCTCATACAGAAGCGCAGACGACGCTGTAGGTTGCCACTACCAGTTAACGTGATGGATAAGGCTGTTGTGTTTAGGTTTAGAATTAAGGTTGGTCATTCGCTTATAATATTTTGTATGGCGAGAAAAAAAATGATCACCACATTTATTAGGCAGGAGTCAGTGTGCTTAAAATAGACGTGTTTATTTCCAGTTTACATAGGTAGCAAAAGAGTCAGTAAAACACACCGCTGCAGACAAAGAGCTCTGCTTTACTCTGGCCAGCAGCAGAGCTGAGCGGTGAAAAAACAGCTGCTGCTTAATCCTCAGAGCTAGAATGGCCCATGCAGGAATCTGACTGCATTCAGCTCGTGGCAGCAGGCAGGTACTCACCCCAGACTACTGCTGTTAAACCCTGGCAACTACAGCCCACCTCGCAAGAAAATCGGTGATTTTTCACAGGTAAGTACATTCCCAGCTGCTGTTGCTTCAGCTGCAGCCGATGTTTGGCACTGTTTCAGGTTTATTTCAAAATCCCATGCAGCCTGTCACAGAGGAGACTTTCTGCAAGCCAGCTGGATTTCTATTTAAACAAATAATCCTCTCTTGTAAGCCCTTCATTCTCCTTCTGTGCTTCTTTGCTGGAAGTTTCCCCCATGTGCCAAGATTATTTCTCCCCTGAAGTGTGCAAGGTATTTTTGTGCAAGCAGAAGTTTGGAGTCTGTAGCTGAGATAACAAAGAGCAGTCTCTTGCACCAGATTCCTTGTTTCACTCTTGCTCATTACAGTTGATGCACCTTCTTGCCAGTGAAGTACTTCTTGGAGAAAGGAGAATGCTTTACAAATGCCAAAACTGTTGGAGTCCCAGCCTTTACAAAATACCTGCAAAGATTAAAAAGAGTCCTTTGTTTTCCCTGTATCTGGCCAAGTGTCATGCAAAGCAAGTGACTTCTGCCCAGCTCAGGAAAGACTGACCTCCCAAAGGCGGATGACAAGGTTTTTGGCTGATTAGCAGAGACTTTCACAGCCAGGGCTACACAGGTCCAAGAAGGAGTGTTTTCTGAATCAACGCTCCTCCCAACAACTACTCCTAGCTAAAACAGAGAGCTGTTATTCTGTCCCTGGAAGGAGGCTTTTGCAACTGCCCTTACAGCCTGAAATCTGAGGGCTTATGCATGCTGCTGAGTTTTATGGAGTGCCAGTTCAGACACAGTCCGCAGCAGCAGAACTAGAGCTCTGCTCCCCCTGTGACAGACCAATCCACTACTGCTGCGCCGCAGGCTTTCCCCAGCTAGCTACGAGATAGTGCAAGTTAACAGCACAAGCATTACAATAATTTTTTGGCTTCACAAACAGCAAATTCTTTTCTCTAAATAACTGCACAACAACTGAAAGTCAATTTTAGAGTGAAACTGTTCTGCCTGCTGTGTCGGGGACTGCTCACGCAGCATTATTAACAGTGAGAGCATTGTTAACCTTCAATATGCTCCCTTTATATACTGCTGCCTTTTTTTTTTAAAAGTAGCACCGTATAAGTGGGATATGAAACAACCCCTTTTGTGCTGCTGCTTCTGTGTAGTCCAACTCCCCTTCCCACCTCCATTCAGTGCTGGAGTTGTGCGTTTTCTTGGGGGAAAAAAATACAAGTCGCTAAAGACAGGCACAGAAGTCATGTGGTCCTGGCACTTTACACCTTCCCCACTTAGAGATGCCAACACTTAGGACTACTAAATCTTAGGAAAAAACTGCACTTAAAGCCCAAGGCTTGTACTTCATGCCTTTGTGCTCTCACTGGAAATCAACAGGTACAGCCTCACCTTTGGTGCTGCAGCACCTGTAGCAACGTGTGTTCTGGGTTCAGCTCGTACATTTCTGCTCTTTCTTCATCTTCAAAATAGAGCTGAAGAAATTTGGGAGGGTTATTATATACTTAAGATATATGAAGGCAAACTACTAAGCTGTTGAAAGTCCAGCAGCAGCACACCACATATCTGCTAGAGGTTTATCAAACTTCTGTACCTTGAACGGACTGTCAGATACTAATTTCAGCATTGCATACTGTTTTGTGTAAATTCAAAGTCTTCCTGGTATAAACCAGCTTAGCTTCTTATGGCAGTGGCAGCAGGAACACAAAACAGACCGGCTGTTTCTGTGCTTTACAGCGAAGCAATGCCAATCTGAGGGCTGCTTTTTAACAGGTGAAATGCAGCAATGGTATGAGCTAAACTGCCTAGGTTTTAAAGGTATTTAACCAAAATCGAGTAGATTTAAGAGATTCAAATCCAGCTACTGTGCCTTAGATTGTCCTTAGATTGTACATACTCACGCACAGCTAGTGCAACGTACCAAGTTTCTGATCTGGTAAGGTACACTGACATTGCCCTTTTGGACCTGCCTGCTCACTGCACTACGGGCTGCCCTGCTGCCTGGCACACGCAGTGCAAAATGAGACAAACATCTATATTTTCCTGTGTACAATTCCTGAAAAGTTCTCCAAACCTGCTGTAACCACAACCAACTTGTATCTCACGTTTGCTAAAGTCTAAATAGATGTATATTGACTCAATGGGTTTAACTGGGTGGGTGTTTAACTCCCATCAATTAGATCTGAAAGTAATACTTCAAAAAAATAATAAAAAAAAACAAGTATTTTATCATTTGTATAGAACAACTTCACAACAATGCAGTTAAAAAACAAGCAGCCTACTAGCTCAATGGTCTAAATCTCAATTACCGCTATAAAGATGGGAATCTAAGCAATATCTATAAATACCTTCTATCAAATATAAGTGAAATAAAAAGTACATTCATTTTTGTTAATGAACTCTGTGCCCATGTTGGCACATCTGGAAAATGTTCAAGTTCACAGGTGACTGTAGCTCTCCAAATCCTTTCTTTACAGCCGTGTATGGTGAACAGGTAATGATGCCATTGGCTTCACACACACAAAGATGCTTTATCTCACTTCAGGAAAAACAAAACAAAAAAAACCCAACAAATTCAGATAGAAGGAAAGTCAAATTTCTCACCTCAAGATTGCTGGGAAGGTATTTTCTTTCTAAATCCCAAGGCGGTAACTCAGCAAACATCACCATTAAATGATCAATAAATCTAAAAGCCAAAATACGCTTTTTAGCTTCGCGTTCAGCTTAATTTGTACAGTTGGCATGTGAATGATGGTAAAAATACATTAGCAAATTAGACAACAGACTTGAGAATAAGTTTAGATCACTATAAGGTTAATAGCTTCTTCCCTTGAAACTCATTGCTTTCCCAGTAAGACCAAGGCCCGGGTTTAACTCATACTACTGGTTTCAAACTTGAGCAGTGCAACAGCAAATTATTTTTAATTTTCATTTTCATGCTGAAAAAGGTGTAAAAATAAACACCGTGCATTTTGTTTACAATTGATTTTCCTTCTATGTGGTCCCATCAGCACCATGCTTCACCAGATCAGTGCTCAGAGTATGCTCATGTCAGTCGCTTGCTTATTTTGGTACTTCAGGAGAGCTGGAAGTACCAGCTCTTGGAATTTTTTCCAAGAACCCATTTTCACTTTCTTTAGTCTCGAAAAGAATACTGGATAAGAACTACAGCTTTACCAATCTGTTTGCACTGTGATTTTAAGTTGTAAAGTTGTAAGTGGATCTGAAGAATACATACGTCCCTACAACAAAACATTACAAACTCCAAGTTTGTTTAACTTCGCAAGACCAGAAACTGAAGTTTATGTCAAGAAAGTGGAAGTCCCACCTTGCCAGTCACTTGCTCATAGTCTGTAAGGTCTACAGCACTTCAGGTAGGCCTGCTGTGAGCCTTCGGAAAAACTCACTGGTGATCATGAGAAGCCCCCTTTTGTTGGAAGCATTTTACAATTTTTAAGTTTAATCCTCTTGGTGAGACCCACATATTCGGAGGGCTTCAAAACAGCACCTAAATGAATCTCTGAAATCCATACAGGCAGATGGGTCACACATATTGCCGACCACTGGTCTAAGCTTGCCCTTTAATCACACTGGCTAGATACGTATGATGTGTTTCTCTGAGCTATAAATGTATGTAATATCTAGACTTCAGCCCTCAAATATTTTAAAGCACCGTTTATACATCATAGATCCCTTCCAACCTGAATTATTCTCAGGAGGTCGTCCAGTGCGACCTCCTGCTCAAAAGTAGGGTCAGCTATGAGACTGGGAATCTGGAGCAACTTCATTGGTACGACACTGTTTCACTTACTAGCTGTTCTCATTTACTCAGACTTTTCCTTTATGCACGAATGCTGCCAACAATGCATTTACCTGGAGTTCTCATGAAAAGCTTCAATGAAGTCTGTCTGCTCGTGCTCAGGGTACAGAAAGAGGACAGGCCAGCTCAGGTTGCCATCAGCATCTAAGTGCACCTTTGCCCCCATGGCATTGTCAGAGTGGAACCCATTTAAAGATATCTCAGCCAGACCATCTGATATTTCCTCTTCTTCATTTGAAGGTTCAAGAACCAGCTTGATATTTCTTTCCTAGAGAGAAGGAAGGAAAAAAAAGAAAGGGGGTGGTGGTGGAAACGAAATCAGAAAAATTAGCAGTCAGTAGAATGACAAATTGTGTCACTCTTGTTAATGAGCCTGCTCTTAAGCGTGCCACCAACAACCTTCCAACAATATCAGACTCAGGTGACTGGTCTTCCCTACAGATTCCAGAACCTCTGCCAGACAGGCAGGCTGCTCATAAAATGAATGATGAGAGGTAAGAATCCTGAGGAGCTAGTGTGCTGAGACAAAAGGCCTGAGAAAACATGGGGAAAGGGATGCATCTGAAATTCTGTTCTTTCGGACCTAGCAAGCATAACTTCAGGGTGCAATTACATGCACCAGCTCCTGAGAACATCCACTTTTACACAGAATGGAAGAAAGCTCGCTCTTTTCTTCTGAAAGCCAACTGCAGAAGAGAAGATCAGAGTTTACATATTAGCCCAAATGTTTGCTGATGAAGTAGAGGATTCATGACTGATTCTCTCTTCCACCCTACTGGACGGTTATCTTCTGTCCTTCCACTGAACTAATGCCCATTGACACCAAAAAAAACCAAGGTTCATTGGACCAGTGTGATGTTACAGCCTAGCAGCCAGAGCACTCCTCTTGGATGCTTGGTCCATCTCCTAACACTAGGTTTGTATTCTGCATTAGTTGTTACCTAAAATATGGAAACAGCCCTGGGAGCTGGGGCTAGAGCCAAGCAGATAAGGAGAATCATGGTTTTAACTTAGCTTTTTTGGCTCTAGCCCTCAAAAACCTGCACAGGAAAACAAATGCTTAGAGATGAACAAGAGAGCTCTTAAAAAAACAAAATAAAACAAATCCCCTCACCGACCCACCTTTATTGCTGCAAGCAAAATTTCCTTTTGACACTGTTCTTTCTTCTCTATCACCTTTGCTTTCCTTGCATCCCGCTCCTCAGCTCGCTGCATGTGAGGAAAGATTGCACCATGGTCACACACAGCAAGTCAATGCCCATCATTACCCTGCTGATGAGCGGAGAAGTCAGTTTAGATCTCCAGAATGGTTCTGGCTCTTTTCCCTGCACATCTCAACAACACATGCTACGTGGAACCACCACTCACTTCTGTTTTGGGGAGAAATTACACCACATATAAACTAGCATGGAGCACTCTTCAACTAGAGTGTTTCTAGATACCAAGCAGGCAGAACAGACCAATCCTGCAATAAGCACAGTAGATGCCAGACTGCTGTAATATTTACCTTTAATTTGTCAGCTTTAGCTCTCATTTCCACAAGCTTTTTCTCTTTTGAATCTATTCGTAAGCCTTCCTCACACCATGCTATTGCTTCAGAGAAATTCCTTAGCTCCATGTGGCAGAGAGCTCCTGGAAGGATTAAGACTTTAAGCGTCTGGTAATGGAGTCCGTATACAACTATTGTACAAAGTGGAGGTTATAAACACAACCTTAGGCCTAGTGCCTCCAAAAGGCATATACGACAGCACATGCTATTGTTTTGCAGGGTCATGTTCAACTGCAGACTTCCAGCAGGTGTGGTAAGCTGAGAAGAAAGTCTAAAATATCTTAGCAGCTATAGCAGCACTTGCTAGCCTAGTCACAAATCAGCAGAAGGATGCTAGCAGTGTCTGTTATAAGCAAAATTTTATCGCTAGAATCAACATCTGAGTACTTGCCTCAAAAGGAAAAATAAAGCAGTAATTTCCATGGAATGAGAAATGCTGAAAAAAAACAGACTAAAAGCAAGTATTGTGGAAAGCAGCAAAAGTTATGCTATCTTCTACAGAAACAGGTCCAATGAATGCCTCTTTTACAAATACGGAAGCTGAAGAGCAAAAAGATAGCACTTTGAAAATCCAAAGCAAAACACAAAACTCTGTTTTGGGGAGAAACAGCAACAGCAGAACAAGAGAAGAGAAGAGATCTACTAAGTGCTTTACTTTTCTGAAATGAATGCAGTCCTGAAACAAAGTATGATGGACACTCATAGTAATTTAAGGTTTATAAACACTGTTACTTAACACGGAAACGTGCAGTGAAAAAAGGCAACAACAACCCATTCCAGGGCTTGTAACTGTAACAGCATAACAACTAAACACAACATATTCAAAAACTGCATGAAGAGGATGCAAGGAACACCCTCTCAAAACAGAACACGTGCTTTAACCCTTACCTCTTATGATTGCTTTGAGATGGGTGGGCTTTAGCTTTTTTGCTTGGATTGCATCATTGAGAGCGGAACGGTAGTTACCTATAAACAAAACAAAACTGCTCAGAAGCTTTGACTTACATTTAAAATCCAAGCAGATCCCAAGGCAACAAAATGGCTTACGTGGAGACTGTAATTCATCATTTCTACAATCACTGTGAGGCAAGTAGGGGAAGAAAGAGCAAACCTAGAGCAAGAAGTGCAAGGGCAGGAATCAGACGTGAAAGATAACTAACATGACTGTGAGCAGATGCTCTACCAACTGCAACATGCAACAGCATTAAAAGGCCAAGAACAGCTTCCCGGCTGCACGGATGGTGTTGGTAGGCCAGGTGGTGGCTTGAGGAGGACACAGCGGGGAAAGAGCGTGAGAGTATGCTGCTCCAAGAGATTTTGAGATCGGCACATGCCCTGCACGCAGCTGGGCTCCAGACTGAACCAGGTCTTCAGGGTTCATGAATATGCTATTTATTATGCTGTATTGCAAGAAGCAGAGAAAAAAAAGAAAGCACAGAGGGAAAGCAGCTCTGGGCCCCGGCCCTGTAGGAGGCGGGCAGGCGCACACCCCTCACCCAGGTGGAAGTGTGCGGCCCCCCTGTTGGCATGCAGCACGGCGCTCAGCTCCGCGTCCTCGCACTTCTTCTTCAGCCCCTCGCTGTAGGAGACGATGGCTCTGCCATAGTCCTTCTCCCTGAAGTACTCGTTGCCCTCGTTTTTGTACATCTTGGCCAGCTCTGCAAGGCGAGAGGAGGGCCGCGGCCTGAGGGAGGCCGCGCAGCCCCGGCGCCCCGCAGGGCACCCCCCAGCCCCGAGGGGGTCCCCTCGCCGGCCCCCGGCCGCCCACCTGCGGGGCCCTGCTCCTCGTCGAACAGCAGGGACTGCAGACAGGCCAGGTCGGGCTGCCGCGCCGCGTCGATCTCGGCAGGGCACCGCTTCATGAACATGGGGATAGCCTCCAGCTCCTGCGGGCACACGCGCTGCCTCA
>VXAL01018574.1:31808-49467 GCA_013399475.1 Chauna torquata
GGCCGCGCAGCTGGGCGGGCGGCGCTGAGGGTCCCCGCGGGGCTGGCGTCGCCCGGGCCGGGCGGGGGCCGGTCCCCTCGGTCTTTGCGGGGCTGAGAGCTAGTGACAGCCTGCAGGCACCCCAAGGGGCTGCCCGGGACCGCGGGGGTGCGAGGTGCCCGTCCGCGCCCGGCCCGTGCCTGGGTGCGTCCTCAGGCACGGACAAACCTTGAGGCGCTTTCGAGGCCGCTTTAGCATGCGTGAGCTTTCTCCTGTCAGGCACCAGGCCCTGCCCCATCTCGGCGTGCTCCAGGCCTCTTGGCCGTAGGAGCGTGCCTGAATAAGGGCTGGGAAATAAAAGCCTTTGTCCTTTGTCATTCCAGCTTCCTCAAGTCAAACCAAGCAGGTGGACATCACCTGGTGCCCAGCCTCCTTGGTGCGCTTCTCAGCCTCCTGCCTGTAGCTGGAGCTCAGAGGAAATTAAAAATCTCTGAAGAGCAGTTGTAAGCACATATAAAAGTACTCCACTAGGGGAGGAGATTTCACTTCACTGAGCCTCCTTTTATGATGACTTAAATACTCATTTGTAAATATATGGAAGTAAGAATGAGCCCTTATTTTATTTAGAAATGGGGTTTGAGGAAATCTTTATGATTCTTCTGTAATGGGCAATACGCACTAATACGCACACTCATTTATAGGAGTGTGGCAATGGGGAAATCAAGGGATTAAAGGGCCCGTTTTTCATGCTCCTGAGTGATTTAGGAGTGCTGAAGCCACTAAATACTTGCACCAGCTCTGCAAGGTGACTCAGCGTCCTGTAAACCATTGCCCAGAGGGACCTGGGGAAGTCTCTCATCAGCTCAGCGCCTGAGCCAGGGTCTGGCTGCAGTTTCCTGGCTCTCAAATAGTGACTTCACTCCCAGACCGCCTCCACTGGTTTTGCCAGGTAATTACTTCTTGCTACGTGTTTCTCACCGCAATTAAGCGAGCAATGGAAACACTGTGTGGGAGACAGGCAGTGGCTGAGCTGCAGGTCCTGCAGGATGCCGGGCCATGGTGCGTATCCCCTTGGCTGTCTTCTACTTGCTCAGCAAGTGGGAGGTTTTCACCAGGCGGTTCAGGGCAGGAGGGTTGTCCTTCACTGTTTCTATCACCTGTTTGAGCCTGTTCGAAGCAAAACATGTTTCCATCAGTGAGTTACTGCCTGCTGTGCTGATCAAAGAGACAAAAACATCTTGGATTGATTTGCCGGGGTGGTGTTTTAAGTGGGAGGGTTTGAGGCTACACAGGAGACACGGTCTGCAGGGAAAGCTGATATCTTGTGTTAAGCCAACAGACAGCACTGGATGAGGAGCTAAGCTTGGGGGCTTTGTGCCTGAAAGCCTGTCTGCACTCTAGTTTTTCCTGCTGTGCCTGGGGGATCTAATGAAGGTATCAGCCCTGGCCCAGCTGCGCTGGCTACAGCACCTTGCCAAAGCAGGGCAGGGGGTCGGTCTTGGAGAAACCACAGTCCTGGATCCCCGCTGGGGTGGTGGAAAACGTTTCTTTCCTTTCCAGCAGCGCCCTCAGGTAGTGCCACGCCAGGGCTAGGAAGAGAAGGCAGGGCAGATGAGAGGTGAAGTCGTTCAGCAGCCAAACCTCTCTCCGTTCTGCTGAGGATTTGCGGTTTGGGCTTGGGGCACATCCTGGCTGACCCTGGGCATGGTCTTACACAGCTTGGAGGGTCCGTGAGCCCACAGTGCTGGCTCGCACATCTGGCTGGCTAAATTTCCCAAGTACTTTCATTCCCTCCAGTGATGTTACTGTAATTGCAGAACTCCAGGATGATGTTGTTATGCACAGTAAAGCGGTAATTGCAGGGCTTGTCCTAGAGCCACCCCTCGGGAAGTTCCTGGGGATATAAAACCACCACATGTCACCTGCGCCCCAGCAGCTACCCAAGGTGCATGCTCTGCTGGGCAACCCTTGGATGCTTTCAGACAGCTCCTCCTGAGCAGATGCCACTTTGAAAATAAACCACACTGGTACAAATATAGTAATTAAATCAACCAGAAGACTGCATATCATCATCTGGGGTTCGGGGCTACCTTGGATTTAAGTAAGTACAGCATCCGTCAGTGCTGGGTGCGCTCCATCATGAGTTACACCTTTGTAGGGAGCAGAGATGGGTTTTACGCAGATGGGTTTGGTGTCCCACGCCTACTAAAACAATGGGGTTCTCCTGCCTCTGTAGTGGGCACTGGAGGACTTGTTGACTTGTCAGAGCAGCACCAGAGTCCTGTTGAAGGCGGGCAGCCTCTTGTGCTCCTTGGGATTGATCTTCCAGGAGGAGCAGGTGGCACAGGCTGCCAGCGCTGCCACCATGGCAAAGCAGCTGGGAAACAGCCGCCAGCTCTGCGTGTCTGCAGCTCCAAATGTATGTCAGAAAGCAGAACAACCCCGAGGTGCAGCTTTAAACATTGCTTGTTCTTTTAAGCCGCTCCAACTGCTTTCTGGGTCACGGCTCGTGATGCTGGGGCTGGTCAGGTGATGATTTGGTGCAGGTCCCTGGCTGGCGTGTCTGCTGTTGAGGGGTTAAGCTATAACAGATAACAAGCCTCTGCGTGTTCAGTGTACCCCCCTAGGAGATGCGGGTGGTGACACCATCCCCTGCATCCTCGTGGTGCTTGGGCTGAAACAGGTCGTGCGACACATGGGAATGCGGGTGCTGGGAGAGGAACGCCGCGTCCCTGGTAGGAACCAAGCGTGGGCTGTGTGCTTTTGCTGCCAAACTGCGCTCCCATGCTCGCTCCGTCGCCACACCTCGCCCAGAAGGCTCGAGGGACCCCTGTAGCAGGGCAGTGGGGCTCTGGGCCGCCAGGCTGGAGCCCCCGTTATAGCCAGGCTCCCCGGCTTGGCCCCACAGAATGTGGGGCCAGGTGCCATGGCGAGGGCCGCCACGGTGCGGGCGGCCGCCGCAGCCCCCGGGGACCAGAGCCACCTGCATGGGACATGGGCAGCCAGGTGAGGCCACTGGCCGTGCTTACATGGGGGAGAGCCGGGCTTACCAGTGCAGTCCCAAATCAGCCGTGCCCGTTCTGCACGCAGCGGGAGGGTTGTCTGTCCTCCAGTGAGCCCCTCGCCATCCAAGAGCAAAACCCTTTCTTGGTGCCTTAAATCGGGACGAGCGACAGAGCCGGGTGGAGGAGCGGGACGTGGGGCAGCAGCGCGTGCACAGCGGTGCTCTGGCTCTGCCTCGCAGGGGAGAGCACCAGCACCCGGCTGGGCCAGAGCAGAGACAGGCTCACGGCCGATTCAGCTGCCCCATTTCCAGTTCAAGGTGATGATGAAGAAACGCAAACGCCATGTAAGAGCTGGGGTCGATCCGCTCTCCGTGCATGTCTTGGCAGCCAGGCGGCACTGCCGGTGGCTCCCAGCCCATCCTCACCCTCTCTCTCTCCTTCTGCAGCAGGAGAGGCTGGGCCCGGGGACGTACAACATCAGGGACTTCCTGCAGGAGACATGGCCCTTGAGC
The DNA here is from genome assembly GCA_013399475.1 of Chauna torquata. Lineage (NCBI taxonomy): Eukaryota > Metazoa > Chordata > Aves > Anseriformes > Anhimidae > Chauna > Chauna torquata. Next base: position 35,305 of record VXAL01018574.1, read on the forward strand.
CTCCGGGGCATCTGCGACACAAGGGAGCAGAGGTTCAGAGATGGCCGGCGGGTACGTTGCAGCCTGGCTCGGGAGCTGCCAGCATCACTGTGGGCAACATTCCCCTCACTGGGGCTGGTCGGGGGCCGCCCACGCCGTCCCGTCTCTCCCGCAGGACTGCTTCCCCCGCCCCGGCACCTATGGCCCCCGGGGGAACCCCTACACCCTCCTGGGGGAGAGGGACAAGCGCTCTGCCAGCACACGAGGGCTGATGGACAGCAGGACGGAGAAGGGTGCCCTACCGGCAGCCGTGGCATGTCCTGCCCCTTGCCCTGGGGACATGTCTGTGGGGTGGCCCTGTCCCCCCGCTGAGCGTGGCCCTGCCACCTTCCTTCCGTGCCTGCAGGGCAGCGGCTTGGGACCCGGCACCTACTCACTGCAGAGCAGCATCGAGGAGGGGCTGCAGCGGGGGGGCGGCCGCGTCCCCTGCCAGATCCTGTTGGGGGACAGGTCGAAGCCCGCTGGCGGCCGGCAGCACGACTGGGAGGTACGTAGCCCCGGGGCCGCACGCCCAGACAGGATTTCTCAGCAAGCTGTGGCATTGCCACCACTAATGCGTCAGACTATAAGACGGAGAGCCGCTTTGTGCCAGACCCCATTTGAGTTTTGCTCTTTGACTTCCCCTGGCTCTGAGCAGCCAGGTAAAACAAACCCATGCAGCAGCACTTTGGGAACAAGCAGGCTGCAGGCACTGTGCAGGAGAGCGGGCTCGTGCCCATGAGCAATGGCAAGGCACAGCTCTCATGGCAAGGGATGGATGGGGTGGCTGGGGAGACCACCAGCAGCTGAGCCTCCCACGCTGCTCCCTTGCCCCAGCAGAGGAAAGGCACCGAGCTGAGCACAGGCACTGCCAAGGGTTTCCTGGATTAGCTGGTGTTGAGGGAAAACAAGAAGAAAGGACGCTTCAGCACCCTGCCAAGGAACCCGGGCTGCCCCACGGAGAGGATCTTCTGGGCCACGCTCAGCCAGTGCCCAAGGGATGCGGTCAGTGAGAGCGGGGTGTTCCCGTCTCTGTCCCTGCTGTGAGCGGCACGGGACCTACCAGTCCCACCAATTCCCCCTGGTGGTGTGGGAGCCTGGGGCAGCTGTGCCTGCTGTGCAGCTCTTTCTGCGTGCAGACTGAAGTGTAAGAAGTTTCCTTCTGCACAGCATGTGGTGGGGCCGGGCTAGTACGATCCGAAGTCCATTGAGAGATCAGTAGACTTCGACCAGCCCCCGCTCTGGTCATCTGCCAAGAGGTTTGACAGAAAGTCCGAGGCCTCTTTGCTGGGCATGAGGTGAGTGAGCAGACAAGGCAGCAAGAGAGGGCCGTGGGAACTGTCAGGCTCTGAGCTTCCTCCGTCACCGTCCCTGATCCATTGGTGGCACGCCGTGAGAGGACAGACGGGTGGGCATGCCTCCCCAGCTGCAGCCAGCTAGAGGTCAGGCGTGTCCTGTGAATGGAGCAGCACCTGAGCGAGAGAAGTCCCACATCAGGTGGCTGTCCCTGATAGAAGGGCAGACCGACCGCAGGAGGTGCGTTTTTCTCCCCACTGATTATCAAGGAAGCCCGGGTGACTTGGTCAGATGCCTGCCCTTCAGACAGGAGATGAGTCTCTCTCTGGATGCTGTTCTTGTCCAGAAGGTGTTGCTAAAGAATGAACGGTGAATAAAAGCACATGGCCCAAACTCCTGCCAAGTCAGTGGAAACGTGCCCCTCCTGCGTGGGCGCCCACCGCAGAGCGTGCGCTGCCCGTGGGCAGCGTGGGCTCGGCTGGTGCTGAGCAGAGGGGCAGGAGCCAGCAGCAACCACGGCATCCCAGCCCCTGTCCTCAGGCCTCTGCCCATTTCAAGGGATGCTCAGACTTCCCCTTCCCAGTAGTTTTGCTCTGCATCAGCTGCAGGCAAGGGGTGCATTTCATGGATGAAGGCAGCTAGACTACCTGCTGGTTTGAGTACTTTCAGGTACCAGGAGCTCCTTGTATCCCCCTAGAAAGTCATATTCTGCTACTTAAAAGTCAGTTTTAACTCTAACAGCATCAGCAGCACATTGAAGAGCCAATGCAGCTATGAGCCCTTCCCTCAGTACTCCTTCCTAGAGCTGTATTCAGCTTTGCAGCTTCCCCATGGAGAACCAGAACGGAGCTGAAGGGCTCAAAGCAGGCAAGGAAAGCTTTAGTCTTAAACAGCCCACCTTGGCTAGGAATGAGGAGCAGACTTCCACATGGCTTCTCTCCTTTATGCAGCTGAGTGGGGAACAGGCAACTTGAAAGAGGTCAAGGATGAAGGCATCTTGATAATTGCTGGGGAACTTGACAGATTACTTTTCAGTGGCGAGGCTGCGATAAAGCAGCCCTTGACTATAGCTAGCAGGAGCAACTGGTGAGCACGCTTGCGCCAGCAGAGCTAATCGGGCCCAGCTTCTCTGAGGGCCGGTGAGACGAGAGGAACGGCTTGTGAAGGGGACCGGCTGGGCTAACATGGGTTAGTTAGCATGTCTCCCCCTCCCTCCCCTGCAACACAGGCCTTCTTTGGTTAAGATATTCCACATATTGTTGTTTTTCTGCGATTGGAGGCCTAGCCCCGTAAAGCCCCTACCTGGCTTTGCCTCGCTGGCATCACCTGCACTGCCTCTGCAATAATGGGAAGCCACGTGTGACCTTCTCCTTCCAGAATCCTGTAGGCGTTGGCTGCTACGATGTCACCAAACACGAAAAATATCCCCAGAAGATCAGGTACCAGTCCCTGTATCAGCACGACACCCGGCGGTACCTGAGCAACTTGAAGCAGGACGCCTGCCTGCTGTAAGTCTGACACACGACGGGGGCTGTAAGCGGTTCCTGGCTTGCAGGAAAACCATTTGTCTTGAGCAACTCCCGTGAGGCTGCGTACACGTTACTGATACTTCGCAACCCATGTGAGAGGCTAAACAGCAGAAAGGATGATTGTGGAGTTAAGGTGCTGGAACGGCACTGAGAAACACTTGCTGGCCCCACCGCAGGTTCCCCCCGTGAAGAAGTGAGGAGACCTTAGTGCTTCCCTGCTGTGTAAGGGTGGCGGGAGGGTTAAAAAAGTGCCTGGGTAGCCAGCAGTCCAAAGATACTAAGGTGGTTCTTCTGCCTTGTGAAATGCAGTTTGTATGCAGAGGAGGTACAGACGAATAGCTTCCGTCTGAGTTAGAGGAAGCGGCCTGGGAAGGAACTGGACAGGGGATGGGTAGCCAGGCTATCTCGACTCATTCCCAGTGCCAGCACTGGTCTGATCAATGGCCTCGAACACAAACTGTGTTCTCAGACTGTGCCTTGGTTTAGCCATTTGAAGAAGAGAGATAACAAGGCTCAGTTCCACTGCAAAGGGCTTTGAAATCGCTAGGGTGAAAACCCTGTGAAGTAGTGAGGCACGGTACTAATGAGACCTCAGGACAGCCCTCCGCTTTCACCTTTGCTTGTGGCCAAGATTAGCAAACTGCTGTGGTGGCACTACGGGCTGACAGCTCTGCAAAGGCTGTCTTGATCTCCTGAGTAGTTAGAAATCTGTCGTAGCTGAATATAACTGGACAGCTTTCAGTGGGGCAGCTATAAGCTAGCTATCCTATGATGAAGAAGGCGTAAAAATATCCAGCTTTCAATATTGCCCAGCTTTGTTAATTGCGCAGTTCCAGCAGCAATAAAAAAATCTGAACAGTGAGCAGGACATTCAAATGCACCGAGATGCTCTATGATCAAATAGCGCTACCTCCAAAATCACATTTCAAGCTACAGCTGCACTTTCAAGGGAATAGCCAGGCTTTTAAGAGCTCTGTTCACCTCCACGCTCATTACGACTAATGAGATTAATCCAGCCAATAATTTGAGCCCACTGAATCACATCCTGTTTTCACAGTGAGCGGCTCAAGCCTGTTGCTAAAAACAACTGGAGTGATTTGATTTCTGCTCCACGTTGTCCAAATATCTCTGAAGAAACCACTGCTGTTTTCCAAGTGTAAGATGGCGCTGGACAGCTCAAACGAGTAAATAAGCCGCAGACACGCCAGCAGATGAGACGGTGTAGATGAGAATACTTGCAACACGCTGGCATGCAAGTCAAGAGGCAGGAAACAACTCAAGTCATGTTCTGGGGTAATAAAACACTCTTCTTTAGACAATCATCCGTCTAACTTCTCCGTTGAGTATTTCATTATTTTCACCTTGGCCTTATAAAAATGACACAGTTGAGAAGAGGATATCAGATACTGTATGTCAACCAAAGGAAGGTTTGCTGGCACGCACAGCTCATTCAATATTTAACATTTCCTTCCCTGTCGGATTGCACTACTTAAAGAAGTTGCTCCTATCTGCTATGTGCATGGCAGCCGCTATCACAGCAAGCAGCTGAACACCCCAAGGTCTGCCTGTGCAACTCAAAGGTGAGCCGGGTCTGGGGAAACAGTGCTACCGCAGCTGGGAGTGGTTCGGCTTTCTGCGACTGTTTACACACCTGTGCTGTGCCATCTTTGAAGTAGTTATGTGCAAGTATCTTCACTACAAGCTATAACACACAGCCTCACTTGAATTAACAATTCAAATGTTTATAAGCAGCTGGAGGGCATTAGGGGGAATTTAGTGTAATCATTCCAAATTTTGTAGGATATTAAGACCTAGAGGCAATGAACAAAGTGAAGTGAACAGAAAGCTCTGTCATTTGTAACAACGGATGGCCATAAAACTACACTATGAGTATGCTGGTTCACTTAGAGTTAACCTTTATGAAGTCTCATACCAGTGTTTAGACCAGACTGGAATAATTAAATTTAGGTGTAATTACATGTTAGTTGTGGCTGATTAAGTATGCTAATTAATCTGCAATTACCCTTTGGTGGGAGAGATAATTGAACTCAGGTAAAACTGCGGTAATTTAAAGAAATAGTGATTATTGTAATAGAAAGGCAAGCAAAGGAAAAAGGAGGTCTCTGAGGGGAAATGCCTGAACAGTGATGTGGGTGAGTGTAGGCTATAGAAAGCCTGCTGGGGTAACAAAAGAGAGGATTGTAAAAAGCAGCGTAAGTCAGGGCTAAAAATTAATTTGATTAAAGGAACAAAGGACTTTGGCACCTAAATTGCAATTTCAGTGGGGTTTAGGCATTTGGCAGCCTGGATTTCAGGAGAAAGCACAGGAACTTCTATCTGGGAAGAGAGCATTGGAAGAAGATGTGAAAGCTGGGACCAAGGTGGGGGAGGCCAGGAATACCTCCATCTAAACTTACCGAGTTGCTGTAAAGGCATTTTTCAAAGAAACAGAAGATGTGGATGTAAAACTCCTCAGGCTGAAGAGGGCACTGTACCTTCCTCCTCACTTCTGTGGCTGGTCATTCAAACCAGGGATTAGTTTTAATAGTGAGAAGAATGAGATAGGTGCTACAGCAGTTGTCATGGACAGCTAAAATCCACATGTAATTTTGTTCTCATGGGCCAGGAAGTCACAGGGAAAGTTGGGGGGGGACGATGACGGACACCACGATGACAGAATAACTGGCATCATGAGGCTGTTAAGAAACATTTAAAGCTAACGAGGCATAATAGAAGGGATAAGGCTCAGCTATAAGGTGTGTCTTGGGGCAGAGAGAATGGTAGATTCATGGCCTTCAATGACATTCCTTCAACAGCTGTTTGCAGCATTAGGCTCCTCATCTAACAACCTTGCAACACCTCTGCTCTCTGACCAATACAGCAGCTTTTCTCAGTAATTGCTGACCATCTGTAACAATACAATAAGCACAATAAAGAATAAACAAAGCTGTTAAAAAGTAAGTTATCTTGCAGTAAGAGACACCACTTTGAACAGTACATGGGCTATATCTTTATTTTAAACAGCCTGTACAGCCAAAAATTAAGTCCAGCAGCAATTAAGAATGTGCATGTGTGTGACTGGTACAGTTACAGTACCAAATCACACCAGACCAAGTTTGCCAATAAATTAAAGAGTGACAAAACAAATACAGTGTGTACCTAAAGATCATCAGTACATAAGTGAGAGAAACATAGCTTAAGTATTTGCATATCATCTAGCTGTTGTAACACTGCCCCTTGAAAACTAACCAAACCAATTCTTGCTCTGCACAGATCATCTTACAAGCACTGGGCTAAATCATAGCTTTGCCACAGGAACAAGCAAACTGCTCGTGCTGCTTCCCTCATGGGGAGGGGAAGACAGATTACAAGTCTGAGAATCAGTATTTGCCTTCCCATGTACCCAAAGCCTGGAATGGCGTAGCAGACACTCCTGGATCACTGACACAGCTCTACCTCCCACCCTGCTCCCACTTCTGCCTGGCCAGCTCCGTGGTCTGGGCAGCACCGCAGGCACTCTGCATTGGCTGCGTCTCCCCTTGGCAGGCCACTCCTGCTACCAGTCCCCTGCACAGGACTTTAAGGGGTACCTTATTCGCGTGCAATTTGCCCAGCATGCATCACTGAGTAACAGGCCAAGCTTATTCTTGTTACTGCTTTATCATTGGTTTCATCTGGACCATAAACATCCATCTATCAATAAATAAAATCATTGGTTTAGCACTCAAAAATTACAAAGCTTCCCACTGCAAACCATTTAAAGAGTTCTTCATGTCACCCCCCGCCATGCAACCCTCAAGAAAATTACTCTCTTTTCCCTTGAGTTCAGTAAGGCTTAGAGTAACAATTTTACATACTGCTTGGACAAGACAGGGGCTTAGTTTGGCACCATGTTTCTGGCTACAGGGTCAAAACATTTCCACACTTACACACCTGACTGCATGAAGTGCGTGACTATGCTGTTTTCACCAGCGTGCACCAAAAGGGGGAACTGGACAGTACTTACTATTGATTTCCTCTCCAGGTGACTGAAACAGTCCTTTTACAAAGCCTATCAACCTACTCTAGCTAAAATTAAAGGCAAAAATGTTACTCAAGTCAGAACCAAAGCCTGTGTATACCAAGCTTCCACAACAAGATTTCTTCTTATCCACAGCCACTTACTCTAACAAACCTTGTAAAAAGAAAGCCTTAAATTATGTGGACACACTTCCTTTTCCTGCTGGCCAGGACAGAGTGGTCTCCAATGATCCATATTGTCCTCCAACTGAGTATAAGGCACTAAAATTAAGCAAAACCACAACAAAAACAAAAGGCAAAACCAAAAAAATCCAAACAAAGTGACTTAAAACAAGTAAAAACGAAATACTTGCCTATATGAAATAGCAGCAATTTTTTCAGTTGTACAAAGCCAGAACATTGCTTTTTTGAGGCAAAAAAACCCATAGCGTTAACCAATAAAGAAGTAGCCAAAACCTATATCCACTTACATTTTATAATCAAAATCAGCACAAATCTGATAGGCACAAGTAAAATGCATTTGCTTCACACCTCAACACTCAGTTTTGAAACTGAACCGTTAGGTAGTTAAATTGAGATCACAGCACAGTATAACCCAAGCAGTCCAGTACCATACAACACCATGCAGCGCTGTATAGCCAGACTGTGGTACTATTCATTGCTAAGCTGTCCTACAGGTTACTGACAGGAGGCAAATGTTCTTAACATCATGATTAATTTGACAATTCATTCAGCTTTGGCACCTACTTCTGTCACCTCCTTACCATTTTCAAAAGTAATTTGAAATATAGCTATAGTATATAGCTGGCGTCTCTTCAGTGTCATCTTTTCCAGTTATTTTTCTTCTGCTTGGAACTAGGTGAAATCACCTATGTCGCTACATTAGATCCAAGATACAAAGGCTAGCACTTAAGATTTCTTAAAAACAATCACTCTGAGTTTGGAAAACTGGTTTTAAAGCATACTAAGAAATACTAAACATAAGTTTATAAAGCATGAATTCATACCCTTAAACATCAACAAGAATGAGCTTATTTGGAGAGCAATAAAGCTTTTCTTTAAAAAGGATATACTGACTAAGCTATAGGTAAATTCATCTTTCCCTGATTGCTTAATTAGGTCATTCAGGCTCAGTGCCTGGCAGCTTTGCAGATTTTGTCATACACTTCTGGAAAGGCATCCTTGCAATTCATTTCCTCCCTCATCTTGTGGTACAACGAACCATCAAACATATCCCAGAACTCCTCACGGGTCATATAGCAATCTGCATATAGCATCTGGAAACTGAGAGTTTAAAAAAAAAAAAAAAGGAAGAAAGAGACAGAGATTCAGTATTAATTGTGCCGCAGGATTTGAAACAATTAAAAAGAAAATACAGCGCAAGCTATGAAGAACAAATGTTCAATAGCAACAACAACAAAAAAACAAAATGCTTTTTAAAAATAGGCAAATGTAATTGCTCATATGGATTATGCTGGGACACTCAGCCAATTATATTTTGTGGATTTAACGTTATGATGACTTCTCCTCCAAGAGGAAATAACATGTGATGGTGAAAACAGCAGAATATTGATACAGTCATTTTGGTAAAGGGAAAGATGGAAAAAGAAAGTAATTAAAATAACTGCTGCTTTTAAGATTTGGTTCAGAACATGTCTTTAGCCATCAATGTACTGACACTTTTATCAGTTTTGCCACTACAAACAGAAAAGGAGAGAAACTAAAAAATGTATATAAAACAGTGGTTCCTGTTTAGACCTCCTAACCATCTGCAGCCAAATCTTCCAGCAACATGTATTCCAACAACTTGCGTCCACAGAAACGCAAGTCTGGAGAGAACTTCAAAAGTTCCCCCAAATCAAGAGTCTGGCCCCCTGCACTGAAAACCACGTGTGACCTAAATGATCCCTGACACTTACTTTTCTAACTGCTTTGGAAAGCCTGCATTCCTTTTTCTTTCATTCAAAGCCTTTTAATTTCAACTGCAAAAAAATGAAGTTTTTTTTTCTGCGTGCTTTCTTATGATCCACGGAGATACAATCGTGGCATCTCATACTAGCCAGCATTACAAAATGCATTCAGGACAGATGCAGCGGTATGTTCTTTCAGTTTTTAAGACTTCTTTGAACTCGACATTGAGAATATAACTGGGAAGGCAGAAGCCTGCCAAATCAGACTACGGCGAGAATATAAATTTATAGTGTAAATGAAGCACAGCGTAACAGAAGTCCATTTAAAAGAACAAACAGAACCATTATTTAGTTGTGGACTCTTTCTTACTTCTCTCCAAAATGCAGCTAGCATCAGAGTACAGCACTAAAACGCAAACTGTTACATAAAAGCTCTGCTGTTGTGATTACGAAACTGTGAGATTAAGCATTTATACCTTGTTCATTTTCCAGTGACAGGTACAGAACAGACAAAACTTTGTTAGTGAAGAGATTTAAATTAAAAGCCTAATTTCAAGTTAATTAAAAAAGCTTAAAATTAACTTTTGTTTTGTTCGTTCTCTGGCAGATCACTTACTGTAGGTAAAAGTCATTTACATTCTCCAAGTCGTCTTGAAGCAGACTCACCATTGTTACTCAACCACATGGAATATAATTGGTTAGACTGAGAAACAGGTCAAAATAGAAATGCGGTTAAATTATACTGGTGGTGTAAAAATACAACGTAGTTGTTTCTTGTTCCTGAGAAACAAGTCTGTACCTGCTTCTCTGCTGACACTACTCCAGCAAATTAGGCTGGCATGAGTCTGCGACAGATGGTGGGTACATATCTCATGCCCACTGTGGTCCTATGTAGTAAGAATCAGGGCAGCAAAAAGGAGGCTCTGAAAGTGCCAGCTGTGAGAGAGGAAAGGCTCCCACCGCCGCGCAGGGATCGCGGTGAACAGTCAAGGCTCGTCTCCCTGCGGGAGGACACACCAGCCAAGGACAGGGCAGAGCTGCCGTGACGCTGCAAGGACTGCAGGGAGCAGAACAGCCCCAAGGGCAGGCAGGGAAGCTGTCCAAACTTTAACAGCCTGTGGGATTCCTGAAGGGCCTGTGGCCAGCTGCGGCCAAAACAGCACTTGCTCTGCCCCTGCTCTGAACCAGCCTTCAAACAAGGCAGCCTCAGTATGCAAGCTCAGTCACTGTCTTCCTAAGGACTGGGCTAGCCAGCCTTGCTGAGAGTGGTCACCCACCTACGCTAACACCAGTTCAGGATAGCAGCTGGTTTACATACCGTCAGTACAGACCTGCTGAGGTCTCTCTGATTGCATGGACATGCTTTGTTGCAGCAGATTCTACTCCCAGAGCAACGCGGAGCTGAAAGGATGCACAGGTGACCTGTCTGGAAGCTACCTAGCTTCCAAACACACTGCAAGAACTTCAGTCAGTGAGCCCGTTTATTTCTTTGGTTTTACAATCAAATCATGAAAATTGCAATCATATTTAAAAATCGCAACATCAAAATTAGTCATTAAAATTAGCTTTTGATTGTTGTAGTTGTTAAATGATTGCAATATTAAATTGCTGTAGTGTGAAATAAACGTGATTAAACTACACAGTTGTAGCACTATTATTCTAAGGAGTGGGAACCTTACCCATGCACACTTCTTACAAACTTTTCCATTTGCCTCATTGAAGCCCTGGCTTCAAATTGCTTCCTTTTGGGCTCTCCATAAGCTCCTATATCCACGTAGAGTTCTGCTTCATCCCCTTTTGGGTGGACCATACCAGGATTATTGGGCAATATGAAAGGACATAACCACAGAGGGTATACCTGCAGAGGTAAGAAAACACTCTATCACTTATTTAACACAACAATCATTTAAGCTCTCTCTTAATAAAGGTGACAAAATGAAGTGTTAAGAGGACATCATGTCAATCTGGGACCAAAGCTTACACTGCTCTTCCTTTCCAAATCTCCTGCTGTGGTTCTTAGATCCACTTTCTAATGACCGTAACACAAATAGACTGAGATGCTCAGAACATGTGCAGTGTGCTCCAGGAATTACATCTCTTCCCCCTTAATTACTTACAGACCTGAATGTACCTTCAAAATAGAAATGAAAAAAACCCACCCCTGATCCCCAAGCAACAACTGAATACACATTCTGAGGAAAAAGGGAATGAAGAGTTTGCTTTAGCAGGTCAGTCCAAAATTGAAATTGCCAAATTAGTACTACTTATACAAACGAAAATAAATCCAGAAATAAAAGCAAGAAAGGGAAATTAATTCCCACAGTTTGGTTTCAGCACGACTGCCAGTGATTTCAGGTGAAAGAAAGAAAAACCAATTCACGTTTTACCAAGTGATGAAATCTTTTAGAAGTGTTGGCCTTCTACTAGAATTTGAATCTCATGTTTATATTCTTCAGAAAGCTATGTTCACTTCTTCTGCAGCCTTGTGTCATGGACGTGCAAAGAACAGTACTCCCACGATATGATAATGTCCTTTTACACATGCAGACTATTCTGCTTTAAAACCGATAGTCGCAATTCTTGTAACACGCACTCTGAGATTCACTGCATTTTAAAAACGTGATCTTACATTAAGGTCAACGTGGAAGGTTTCGATAGACTTTTCAAGGCTCTTCATTGGGACCAGCATGTCTTGTACAACGTGATGTTGCTCATATAGCTTTCGAATAGCTTCTCCTTGGGTGAGTTTTAACAAAGAGATTTTTGGAGGAACCATCCAGCCAAACAGGTAACGGAAAACAGGGTTATTGCCAAAAGGAATGATATCCTTTAAAGCGGAAAGAAAAAAAGTATGACTTAGGAATGTACAAGTGAACCAAAAGACAATACTTGAGAATCTTCAGAGCAGTATTAAAGGAGATTTTCAATAAATTTAACTGCTGATACTTTTGCTAAGCTATTATAACACAAATATGAACTAAGAGAGGTCTGGACTGAATTTAGCTATACAGCCGTTCCCTAAGCCTCTTCTAGTTATGGCAAATGAGTTTCAGAGTCATATGAATTACAGTATATAGTAAGCCCCAAATACTGCCAGAAAATGAAGTTCAAAGAACAGTAGGCTATTATCTTAAAACAGGTGGAAGCAGCTCATAAGAAGCTAAACTTGCCAAACTCTTGCAAGAACTAACGAATACAAGATAAGGTCTTAAAAGAATTTTAAAGCAGTAAAATTTGAAGTACTTTCTACATAGCAAACTCCTGTTTAACTTCTCTGTCAGCAGAAAGGATCTGGTATTTCCACTCCAGAGATTCAAAATGTAGCAATAGTAATCTTTCACAATGGCAAATAAAATTCTGCACAAATGCACATCACATCAAATACATCTACGTAACTAAAATTAATGATGCCACTCTATAATGAGTATTATGAGTTTAGGCAGAGCACATTTTCTTTCCACTTTTTTTTTTTCTACAGTCTGTCTTTGGAAATCGCTCAGTAGGCATAATAGCTTAAAGGCTTAAATATGTATTTAAATTTTAAATTCAGAAAAGCATTAAAACAGAAATTAGAAAGTTATGACACAATGCCTTAAATATAAAGTAGTGACTTTGGATTTGTTTTGCCCAAATACAGCACTTTAAATTTGCCATGAACTTCACTGTTTTTTTCTGCTATTAAAGACAGAAGTGTTGCCAAGGGGAAGAAGGTACATTGTACCTACACTGAGAAAGAGCAGAGTACTTTTCTGTAGATGTTATTTTAATTTTGGAACTGGTCTTACCTGGAGTTCCCAGAAGATACTACGTGTATGTCTATGGTAATAATGTCTTGAGGGAATGTATTCAATTCCCGTCCTGTCAGCTTTCAAATACTTCTCCACATGCTTGAAGAACCATGGCTTGTAGTAGTTGCCAATTTTGTTTATCTAAAAGAAAACATGCATTCATTAGCAAATCCCAACATAGAAAACAATGACACCTTACTAGACAACACTAAGTATGTCCCCAAAATTCCTTTACCACGAAGAATCAATGTTATACCCTCTGTGACAGCTCAAATGAGACTGTCGCAAGAAATCTAGAGAGCCGTCATTTCTTCTTTTTCCTACCACATGCACAGCTCCCTCTTAACATTCCTTTCATTAAGGTTTAATTTAAATAAGGCTTGCTAAGGCTTGCCTGTTCCGAGCAGAGTAAGAGACCATGAATGTGACAGAACTGGATTCCTGAAATATTGACCTCTCAACCCATCATTAATCCAAAGCCCCGCTGTGGCAGTGAAGAAACATCCAGGCTGAGCGATGAAGTGAACAGACAGCACGTCCCTCCTGTAAACATCCCTGATTTGTCTTACTAGCATTAACTGTATTAAGAGTGTGCTGGAGAAAGAGTTACTCTGAATAACCGCAGTTTGAGACAGCATTGCTCTGTATGTGAAAAAAGACACTTCTCTTCCTCCCTAGGTACTGCAATGCAAAGGCAGTACATTAAGTTACTTGCTATAACAATGAAAATCAATGGGTCACTTCTCATCAACTGAAGAGATTTACAGTACAGACTCTGCTGTAGTAATAAAGAGCTGCAACTTAAAACATTCTGACGGACAGATCTAACTTTTCATCCCGTATTAAGAGACTGCTCTAATCTTATAATGATTCTAGTTTTATGTTGTCATATGGTAGTATAGCTTCAGTTAAACCCTGGGGGTTTTGTTTTCATTGTGAATAACTTCCCTTTAGTTACCTTGCTTGGTTCAGCTTCATCAGTCAAGACTCCCGTCATGATGACTGCTTCTTCCAAAGAATACACAAGTCCTTCCACAAAACTATTCTCCTTTTTCTTAGATTCTTCGGTAAACTTTTCACAAACATTCTGCAGTCCTCTTACAGGCTCATAATGTATTTTGATGTATTTCTTGGCAGGAATCATTTTTATTTCTGCTGCAACCAGGAAACCCAGAGTACCACAAGACCAAGGCACTGCATAAAATAGGTCTGACTTTTCAGTCTGCAAAAAGTATGTCATACTAAATCATATATCCATACTGATAACTGTCAATGACATTGTAAATGATAGCAAAATAACATTTTGTCTTACTGGTGAACATCTCACAAGGCTTCCATCAGCAAGAACAAGTTCATAGGCCACACAGGTATGTTGAAAAAGTCCATAGATATGGGATGAAGACTCAATGCCAGTTCCCATGATCAGACCACCTTATTGAGAGAGCACATAACAAATCAAATGAAACACTTCAAAATGAAGGTGATTTACGAGAAAAAAGCTCCGCTCTTAAGCTCTGGGCATGGCTTTTAAGACTATTTGAAGAAAAAAAAAAAAAAAAAAAGAAGGCCTTTTTAAAAAAATTGTCAAAAAAAACAACAAAA
>VXAL01018574.1:51344-62096 GCA_013399475.1 Chauna torquata
GGCCGGGGCTGAGGGGGCACGGGACTGAGGCCGAGGCTGAGGCCCGAGGCGAGGTCTGGGTCAGGGACCCGGTCAGGCTGAGGGGGCACGGGGCTGAGGCAGGGGCCCTGAGCTATTGGGGACCCCCCGGTCAGGGCTGGGGGGTATGGGGCTGGGGACAGGCTGGGGCAGCTCTGCAGGGGAGCTGCTGTGGTGCCCGGTGTCGCTCAGGAAGGGGCTCAGGCCCTTGGGTTGGGGGCAGACCCCCTGCCACATGCCTCTCTTGGGCACCCTCCTGGCGGTGTTTTCGGGGCCAGCGGATGCGGCACCGCAGGTGTCCCGCCACAGCAACTCAAAAGTGCTGGGCCATCCGCTTTCTAGAAGGGCGGAGGCACCCCTCCGGAATGCGGCTCGCTCTCTGTAACCCCGATGGAAAATTCCACTCCTGCTCTGCGCTGCGTGACAGCAGAAGGGAAGACACATCAAGTCCTTGAGGGAGATGAGGCATTTTTGCAGCTAGAATCCCTCAAGAGGTGTGATGTTGGAAAGGACAGTAGCAGCGGTGGCCTGCAGGCAGTAGTTGGAGGGCTCCAGGACACGCTCACGCGGCACAGTGCCATCAGGTGGCAAGAGCCCCGGTCCCTCAGCCTCAGCACCAGGATGCTGCTCCTGTGGCACAGACACCCCATCACAGCACCCCTGGCCTCAGAGAGTCCATACAAGGAGGTGCCCATGAAGGAGGCCCTGCGCTACAGGAACGTGGTGTGAGGGTATTTTGTGAGAATGCCACCAGGGCTGAGAATGTCACCTTGTGACGTAGCACGCTGACATGTCAAATGGTGCCTCTTCCACTTTGACAGCAAGATCATCACCTTTGGCTGCCACAGGAGACAGGAGCACCGGACTGGGAGAGATCGCTGCATCACGGTTCAGAGCTCGGCTACAGCCAGCAGCAACACCTTGTAGTTTCCTTCAGAAAGCCTGGAGGCACTGTTTTGAACCTAGGTTGTTTTTTTTTTTTTGTCCCACTGCTTTTATCAAAAGACTGGTCTGCAACTTCACTGCTCTGACGTTTGGAAATGGTGTCCTAATTTCAAGCCTATCCTTATTCACGTCCAAACTGAATTTGTTGCCATCGTGCCTAGGCTGTCCACTAGCTCTTTTCCTTCTTGTATCTGAGTTGATGTTATCTGCTTTTGTTTACCAGTTTGCCTTGCCTGCTGGCTCGAATTATGCATGGAAGTTTCCCATGCTCTGTGAGAGGTTATTTCAACCTCTCTGAAGGAGCTAAATAATTATGCTTGATCTGAGAGTGATCAAGTGCAGGGCTTATTGGATAACAACATCATTTATTCATAAGGGGATATTTACACGTTCAGTGTAAATACTGTTTTGAAATTGCTTTTATGAAGATCCATTAAAAGTGTTTATAACGTTTTCCATGCTCTGCTCTTGTTTTTGTAAGGCCCTAGGCAGCAAGAAGGAAGCAGGTGAGCTTAAAGCCTGTGATGTGAAACTGTGCTTTGAAATAGAGAAATGAATCACTGTTAAGACTACAGTGAAATTGCCTATGTACATAGTGATGCCAAGCACCGAAGATACAGGAATCAGGAGGGGATGAGGGAAGGGGAGATTTTTTTCAAAGCTGACATTTTTCAATTTTAGTTATTTTAGGTGTGAGCAAAACATCGTCCAACAACCTACGTAGGCTTAGCAAAACATCATCTACAAATATGGTATGAAAAGCTGAGATTCCATTGGTATCTTCTATAAGACTAAAATCCCAACTCTTTTGAAGTAAATTATCATTTTAAGCGCACTTAAGCTGTTACTGCTTCTTAAAAAAGCAATCCTCTTCCCTTCCTCTCCTCCCTCCCTCTCCTGCCATCCCTTCCGCCCACTCATGCTGTTCTGGGCATGCTGTGCAGTACAAATGCTCCTGCTGTCACTCCGTACAACAGGTTGGAGAACTGATCTGACTGAAGAATTAGACTGTTTTTAAATTAAGTTTTTCCTGCCTGGATCAGCTCTCCGATGGAGTTCACCCCGCAGAAACACTTGTGTAGGTGGAGTGCAGGGAGCAGGGCAGGGGCTTCTCATCAACTGTGTGGAGTTACCCATCTCCTTGGTGAGAGGTCATCACAGATTGCTTTGCCAGTACTGGCAGGACTGTGTTTATTACAAAGCAGGACTTGGTAATAACTATGCAAAGGCTTTTGGGCAAAGAAAGAATGAAAAGATGCAGCTATTTGTCTAAGGAGACAGCTAAAAGGGGCATGATAACAATGTACAGAGCATTTGAGCTGCAGACAAAAGTAGGCTGAAAACTTCTGTCTCCATAAGAAAAGCATCAAGAGGCATTCAGTGGAACCAACAGAGGCATTGAAAACAGTGAGAAAGCCCTTTTTTCATGCGAACTCTCAGCCCTGGTACTGACTGCCACAGAGCTGCTGCTGGATGGTACCAGGACGTCAAAAGGATGGGCATTTTAGTAACAGTAATTACGAAAACTAATCAAGAATTTTGGAAAGGCTGCAAGCCTTCTTAATTCAATAAATAAACCAGCCCATGGTTACTAGGCGTTAGGAGTACGTTTCCCTAACCACCTGCCTGCACGCTTGTTTGGCACAGAGTTGGTACGGTCAGACAGGGGACGCGGTTTCAGAGGCTTTCACCGCGGTGGTGCTCAAACTGGTGCGTGAGAAGCTCCCTCTACTGAGAAAACCAAAGCATATTCAGTCGCCTTGAATAAAAAGTGTCGGAGGACGTAGGCAGCAGCGGGGCTTTCTGTGTGACACTAGCAGGCTGACACGTGTTGGTCCGGATGCGGGCCGGATGAATCCTGAGCAGCTTTCTTACATCCGGTAATTGAAGAAAAATGGCAAATTTCAGCTTAAGGGCTTTAAGAAAGAAATGCAGGGGAATATTATCAGCTGTTTTATAGACTGATGATATCAGAACAAACACAGAACAAACAGAATACTCCGGAGGGATGACACATAGCGATGCATTACCTCTGAAGGAACACAGTCGCTTTATGGCACAGCAAGATTTAAAGGCAGCCTGGCCTGGGGAGTGCTCTGTGGACGGGGAACGTGCCTTTCTCAGGGAAGCAGAGCTGTCCCGGGCAGGAGAGGTGTGTACCCCACCTAACACCTGACAGCCACACGCAGAGGTTGGGGTGAAATTCCGAGGAACGTGGGTAAGGGCAGCCAAACAGCTCTAAACCCGTTAGACAGTGCAAATCTGAATGGGAAATGGCCGGTGTGAGGGTCAAAGCTGGCTGACGAGCAGGGACTTAGGAACAGGAGTGGCTCCGTGTGACCTTTCTCCACCTGGATGCACATCTGGGAGGCCCAGTAGAGCACAGGAGATTTCAAGACATAAGGAGGCCTAAGCATCCATTTCTGCTGGTGTTTGACTCATCAAACCTACACGCTGTACCTTAGAAACCTTCTCGCTAGAGGGTCCGTGGGAAGAATGTGGTTTGTCTCACGTTGCTCCTTGCCTGGCTTCCAGATGTTTTTTGAAAGGTGATAGAATATCAATAGAATATCCATTATCAAGGAACCGCTGCTCAGGTTTCACAGGTATTTCAGGTGAGGGAGTGGAGAAGTGTGACGACTCGGGGAGGAGGAGGACAGAGGGTTTAGCACAACTGTAGCTGTGGTGGCTGTTGGAAAGCCCATCAGAAGGGGACAATGGGATTGTAGTTGCTTTATAAACCACCATGTAGTTCTCGGGGAAAGTGAAATACCAAGTGAAGGCTTAGACAAGGATGTTCGGGGCGATTAGGCTATTTTAGGTGTAGGTGGGTTGAATGTAACGTGGAAGAGCCTGTCTGACATGATGGCGACGGAAGAATTGGGGTAGAGTCTCCAGGTGGCTGTAGCCCGGCCTGCTCTGCACACCTAGACCCCAGGTTGACTTTGCTCCTTCTCCCTTTCCTTCCCCATGTCCTCTGAGGGCTGCACTCATCCTGTTTGCACTGGGAAGGGCTTTGCCAGAAGAAGAAACCTCTCTGGATCTGCAAGGTAGGACAAGGAGGCGAAGATGCCCGGGCTGTCCCCTACGTACTTACACACCGGCTGCGCTGCGCAGCCCCGCTCCTCCAGCACGGCGTTACCGCGGATGGCCGGTGGCACCCCGGTGCTTGGCTTGGGAGGAAGCAGACGTAGGGTGTGAAGCCTGGAGCACCGGCGGATGGTGGAGCAGGGCCCAGCCTCCGGTGGCCGTGTGCTGTGTCAGGAAGCAAGGTCAGCTACCGGTCAGCACGTTCACAGAGCTGCCGAAAAACTTGCGGGCGCTCTCGTGTACTCTCTCTGACGTGCATTAAATCCAGCTTTACAACTGCCTGTGAAAAGGCACTCTGTCTGGGATTTATAAAAAGAATCACTTGTCAAAACAGAGAGCTGGGCTGGGAAAGGAATTCAAACCTACTTCATTGTCACTGGGGCCGATGTCCCCAGCAGCACAACCAAAATGGCTGTGACAAGGTGGCTGGCGTGCTGAGCTGGTTGCTGAAGGAGCTGGGGGTCCAGCACTGGAATTACAGAAGGGGGTAGGCCACCACGCTCCTCAGGTGTGAGCGGTGGAGGAGAGGCGGCTGCCAGGCAGTGCTGGTGAACCTCGAGTTGTCTCGGCGGCCATCGGGCACGAGGCTGCCTGAGCGTGAGCAGGGCAGTGGCTGGAGAAGCGATGGTGGTCCCCGTCTCCTTCCGTCGGTGAGATGCTGGAGATGCCGACTGTGCTGGGGGTCAGAAAGGAGCTGCGGTCACTGAAAGGCCCCTGTGCAATAAATATGTAATTTTGGACTCATGATATAATGGACACGTGTACCCGTGCCTCCAAGATGCCCAAGGTGAACTTCCTCCTGAAGGCAGTTGTGAACCACAGCTGGTGAGGAGCAGCTCCGGGGTAGCCCCTTCCACCACTGGCCTCCAGCCTCCTCTTGCCTGCGGTGGCAAACACTGTGGGAACATGCAAAAAGCACTCAGGGCTAATGTGGTGACGAAGGCTTACCAATGTCACCAGAGGAAAACACTGGAAGATATTTTACTGTAAAGGCCAAATTTTTCTCCCGTTTCCAGCTCCCAGCAAGTCTGCACGTGTGTTTAGCCTCCTGGTACCAGACGTACTCCTGGGCCCTTTTCCTCCAAACAAAGCTAAGACTTTTGCTGCCTTGGCCGTCGCCATTCTCTCCGTCTGGTGCTGTCACTCAGTCACCTGTCTGCTTTCATTTATTTCAACATTTTACAAATTTTATGGGCCCTGCGCCAGATGATGTAAAGTGCTAAAACTCCAGGCCATGCTCCAAAAACATCAAACTGCAACTCAGCGTAGGATCTAGACCTTTGGGATTACTTACCTAGGCAAAAGAAAAATAGAAGTGCCGTATGCAAAGCAAAAAATGGAAAAGAACAGCTGAAACAAACAGTTAAAAATGTTGGTTATGTAAGGATCGTATAGCTATTATAGTTACCTCGCATATCTTTTTTCTAAGCGAAGCAATCATAGCCAGATAAGTTAATAATTAAGGGTGACAAAAATATACCATTGTTCCAATAATAAGGAACTGTATTAGTCTTATCAAGGATAAATGGAGGCATTCTTAGTATGGTTCAGTGATATGCAGATGGACCACAAAAGCCCTTTTTCGCTAGAAAGCTCGGTATGGAACCAGGTCAGAAGCCGATTACTGGTATCTGTTAAGCCATTTTACTTCCCTCGCGGTTGCTCGTCTTCGATTGCAGATGTGCTTTTGTCACAGCCCACGTTGTGGAGCAGCTAGTTCCCAGGGCTGTGAAGCTGAGCAGAGGAAGCTGGGGGCTTTGGGAAGCAGGTCATGCCCCTTTCTGTCAAGTGACGGGACGTGCTCCCGCGCGTGTGTCATCTCACAGAGACCCAGAACTAACTCAGGCTGAGGGCTGGTACAGACCGGTCCTCACCCCTGCGAATAAACGACCGGCAAAGGTCTGTGCGTGGGAAGGTGAAGAGGGTATGGCTGCTCGGTCTCTTAATGCAAGAGATTCCTGTGGCATTTGGGGCTATAGCAATACCTAGTAGAGCCAGGCAGCAATTCCAGTACCTCCCAACACAATCCAAAACAATATTTTCATACTTCTATGGAGATCACGAATGTGATGGCTGCAAAACGGTGCCAATGGGGAGCAGTGGCCTCTTCTATACCCACTCTGAAATCTTGTGACTCTGAAACCAGCTCTGAGGGTGGGTGAGCACACAGATCCTGTCCCCAGCCCATGGTATGGCCTGGGCTCACTTCTCAAGTCCCGTATACTGAGCTGTGGGCTCATGCAACCGCTTTCTGCCTCCTTCTGCCCTCTCCATCCACAGCAAGGCCTATTTATCTTTACAAAACCCTTAAGAAAAGCCGATCAGCCAGCAATAAACCATTGTCCATTCCCAGAGCGAGTAATTCCCGTTATCTTAGTACCAGCCAAGCGCCTGTGATAAGCTCTGAACTGTTATTGCATTTAGGTGCCCACCCGCATGCAGGCTCCTGCAGATGACAGACGGGGCTGGCGTGAGACACGGTCGTGCTGGAGGTGGCACAGTGAATCACCGGGGGAGAGGCTTCCGTCCCTCTTCGAGGCAAGGAGTGGCTCGCCAGCAAGGGTTGACAGCTTTCTGGCACAGCGATATTTACACCTCTGGGGAAGTGAAACTACGCTTTCAAAAAAGATGAGCAGCCAGACCAGCTCCTATCCAAGGAAAGGGCAGGGTACGTTCTGGGGAGAGAAGTTAACTCTCTAGGTCCGGGAAGACTTCGCAGGGAGGTGGAGCAGGGAAGCCTGTGTGCCCCATCGGGGATGGCACATCTCTGGCTCGGGGATGCTCCTTCTTACGGGGGCTTTCTCTGAGGTCCTCCGCCAGTCTGGCTCTGACACATTTAATGCCATTACGGAGAAGTTGCAGCCCTTTATTTCCCAAGCTATCATTTTCGCAGGATTTAAAAATTGTCTGCAGTTACCTAGAAACCCGAGTGAGAACATATAAATGCTCCAGGTAAAAAGCAAGGCAAGGTGTGCAGGGAGAGCTGACAGCTTTTACTGGGTCAACAGACAAAGCTGCAGGCAGGCTTTGAAGACAGCAGACAGGCTCTTGGGCACAGCAGTACAGCCGGAGCAGCGTCAGTGCCGATGGGTGGATGGAGGAGGGTTTGCTGTCGGCAGCTGAGACCACATGACGTGAGGAGAAGAGAGCCAAATGCAGCACCTACCGCCCACGCTTGTGGAAGAAAGACAGCACCTTTCCCAAAGCTCTCTCCACCTATAACCCTCAGACTGCCGGGCGCTGCCCCAAATACTCTGATCTGCAGAGGGGCTTCTCTGTCTGAAAGCATGTTTGTTTTTTTTCCAGCCACATAACCCTGACACTGCTAAAAGGTGCTCCCTCTCCTTTCAGCCATACCTTGCTAATCTCCTCAGGCCACCACAGCTACGACGCGAGTCTTGCAGGTTCGCTGGCAGCATGATCTCCCTCTGCAACCACGCAGCTCAGCACGCCAGCGTAAGCAGTGCTCGCAGGCAGCCCGACACCAAGCCAGAAGGTGAGGTAGTGCAGGAGGCACTGGGAAAGGAAACCAGCTGTGAAGCATCTAGGACTGGTTTTACTGGATGCTGAGGTCTTTGCACACTGTGGCAACCAGAAGAGCTAAATGGCTGCTTTATCGGTTTTTCTGAAAATTCTAATTAATGCTGCTTTTAAGCTTCTCTTTTGCATTTCTGTGCTGGGGGAAAAAAATAATAATAATAAAAAAGCCCATTACCAGCTCCCTGGAGGCCACCGTAATGGCTGAGTGCTGGGAGACGTTAAGACTTCACAGGGCTCTTGGGGACGTCCGTGTAGCTGGAGTTCATCCCTTGTGTAGTGCTGCGTTTGCTGGAGCTCTGCTGAAAGCAAAGTTAGCCGGTTCTGTCTTTGCTCGTGAATGTTTGCTGCTTTTTTGAACACTAGTGTTTGGAATCAAGGGTGCGCAGGAGCTTCAGCTTCATGTGTTCAACACATGACTTTAAGCCAACTGTTGCCATGCTTCAGCAGCCAGCGAAGACCTTTGATGCCGTCTCCGCTCAGCTGGGATAGCTGTGCTCAAGGCCGGCATCAGGCTCGGTGGAGGGGTCACCAGGGCTGAAAATCAGCGTTTCTTCGCCGTGAGCCCAACGGCAGCTGGTACTCCGGCAGAGCCGCAACATCTGCAGCCTGTAAAGCATGCCGGGTGACGGTCGCTCGTGCGTTAGCATGACCGATGTGCCTCTTCCCAGAAAAAGGAGCTCAAACCTGAGACGTGCGGAGTGCATGGGGCCTCCCTGTGGCAAAAGCCTCCAGGAGCTCAACAAAAGCTTTGCCTAAAAGACTGAGGATCGAGCAGGGACATCAGGATTCAACTCTTTCCTCCCCCCAAGCCTTTTTAGGCAAATTTCAAATCCTTTACAGATTTTGGTGGAAAGATATGCTCCTAGGAGGCTCTTACCATCCCTGTTTGCAAAACGGAAACTTCCCTTACAGGAATCCCGCAGCTTTGACGTGCCCGCTTACCTACACCAGCACCAGCAGAAGGCAGCGCGCCGGCCTGCTGCTGCTGTGCCAATGCGAGCCCTGAAAGGAGAGCAGAAGGAATTCCACACCACCGCTCACCCATAAAGCCCTCTGTGGGTGAGATTACTGGTACTTCTCCCTTTCCAGGACTTCCCACCGCAGAAGTGGCAGGGGCTGGCACCTCTGTCTGCTGAGGATCGCCCTGGCCACGTGTCATCTTCCCTGTCTCAGCGCTGCCAACCTCTAGCCTGTCGCAAAGTGTTCGTCGTGGGTCTGCGTCTGCCTGTGGGGCAGCTCTCCGGGAACGAGGGAAGGTCCCAGCTGGTCTTGGGGCTGGAGGAGCAGCGCTTTGGCACGGAGCAGCCCCTCTGACCATGCCTCCCTGCAGTCGGGTGCATGCAGAGCCCTGTGCCACCGCTGCCTTGGAGTGCTTCAGAAGCCACTTAACCAAATCGCAGTTAAAAATAATACGCGAGCAGGTGATGAGCAGAAGAACACGTGTCGTCGTCCTTCAGTAGGGGAGCTGGTGATTCACGGTGCCCGCCTTGCTCGCTGGCAGCAGGCGCTGATGCAGGTGCTGCGGCAGAGGAATCCAGACGTCCTCTGCTGGCACCTCCGGGACCGAGCTCTGTCCTGCCGGGGAGCGAGGGCCCCGGTGTGTGGAGAAGGACTGGGGTTTGTTTCTGGGCATCACACCTCGGGGTTCGAGGCCCTTGCTGCGTCCCAGCCCAGGGGATGAGGCTGCGCTGGGGCGCTGGCTCTGGGGACCGTCCAGCCTGCCCTGTGCGAGCCAGCCCTCCTCGTGCCTCCGTTTCTCTGGCACCATTTGTAAAACTTCTCTGTGTTTGCAAGCAAAAGAGGCCAGGTACCCGCGCGTGTTCAGCCAGAGTGGCTACCAGCAGATAGGAATTACATGACGGGGCTTTGCACCAGCCCCGGCAGCCTGTGCAGATAAACCCCGAGCTGCTTTTGAAGCAGCAAGACGAGGAGCTGCAGGCAGCGCAGGAACAGCAGCCCAGGGTTCAGCCACGCGCAGACGGATCCATAGAAATGGCCTCGTCTGCCGGCGAGGTGCAGCTGTAGCTCAAGAGCCGCACAAGGGATCTGTGAGGATGCTCGGCAGCAGCACAGAGCAGCGTGGCGGCTGTTGATGCAATCTGCCTCCACCTGTGTGATTAGGAAGCGTGCACAAACCCAGCTGCCAGTCACACAGCTCATCCCAAACCTTAGATCAGAACACCCTCGGCTTGTTTAAAATCCAGATACACCCATGATCGCTGCAGGGCAAAGAGACCCAGCTGGAACCGGGGAGAGGGGAAGTATTGGCATTCAATGGAGAGATGAGAACTTAAGAGGTCACAAAGTGGCAGGGCCCCCCTGTGCTGCAGCATGGGTGTCCCACCCGTAGGGTACTGGTGTCACAGGCACGGGGTGGTGATGCCCACTGGGTGCCCCCACCACAGGGTTGCCCCCTCCTCCTCTCCGCAGCTCGAAGCGCTCTCTCCAGGTTCCCCAAATCCTGCGCCCCGGGGACCACCGGGATCTGTGCCCTCACCGTGCTGTGGCTTAGAAGCACACGCGGCACCACGCAAACCCACCTGAAAAAACGCACGGGCGAGCACACTCAGCCCCAGCCTTACGGACCTTCACCCCCCAGCACACCATGAGATCGGCCCCTCATGTTGCTGCCTTAAAAAGCACAATGCGCTGCATGCGGGCAGATTTTTCTTTTTTTTCTTTGTTTTTCCTTTTTTTTTCTTTTTTTTTCCTTTTTTCTTTTCTTCCTTCTTTTCCTCTTTTCTTCTTTTCTTCCTTCTTTTCCTTCTTTTCCTTTTTCCTTTTCTTTCTTTTCCTTCTTTTCCTTTTTTCTTTTCTTTCTTTTCCTTCTTGTCCTTCTTTTCTCCTTTTCTTCTTTCTTTTCCTCTTTTCTTCTTTCTTTTCCTTTTTCCTTTTTTCTTTTTTCTTTTCTTCTTTCTTTTCCTTCTTCCTTTTTTTCTTTTCTGTTTTCCTTTTCCTTTTTTCTTTTCCTTCTTTCCGTCTTCTTTCTTCTTTTCCTCTCTCTTCTTCTTTTCCTCCTTTCTCTTCTTTTCTTCTTTTCTCTTCTTTTCTTCTTTCCCTTTCCCTTTTCTCAAGCTTTATCGCTTCTTTTTTAACCGTGCCCGGAGCTGCGGCCGCCCGGGAGCGGCGCTGGGAGGGGCCGGGCGCGGAGCAGCCCCG
>VXAL01018574.1:75104-87422 GCA_013399475.1 Chauna torquata
TGCTGCGGGCGGGCAGCGGCGAGGCCGAGGTGCGCGGTGCGGCGCGGCGGCTGCAGGCCCGGGCGGCTCGGCACGGCTACCTCACGGAGCTGCTGCACGTCTTCCACCTCCTGCCTGCCTTCCTGGTGAAGATGAGCAGCGACGTCCTGGACACGGTACGCAGCAGTGCCCGTCCGCCCTGAAAGCTGGGTCCTGAGGCGATGGGTTGCCGCTGGGGGTGGCATCCCCATCCCCTGGAACTTTTCCGACCACAAAAGGAGCCGGCGCTGCCCAGGCTTTGGCCACTTTCGTGAAGCCTTCAAGGCGCAAGCCGGGCTGTGCCGCGTGGAGGCGAGGAAGGATGCGCTGTGTCTCCCCGCAGGCGCTGAAGCTGCCAGACGTGGAGTACGTCGAGGAGGACGCCTACGTCTTTGCCCAGAGCATCCCCTGGAACCTGGGCAGGATTGTGCCACCGCAGCCCAGCTCGGGCGCCTACAGCCCTCCCAGTAAGTGCTGAGGTGTGGGAGCAGGACCATGGGGCTTCGGGGAAGGATGCCAAGCTGTCTGCAGCTGGGGCAGGCAGCTGGGCTGGTGTGCAGACTCATCCCCTCTCCCGACCTTGGGGTGAGGGGTATCCCCTTGCCCCCGGTGCTGTGGCTCTGGGGCTCCTGTCCCCGTTTTGGGAGCATCCCAGGAGGCCTGGGCTGACCGTGGCAGTAGTCACCTTTTCCCCCGACCGCGTCCCTGGTAGATAAAGGTGACCAGGTGGAGATCTACCTGCTGGACACCAGCGTGCAGAGCACCCACAGGGAGATCGAGGGCAGGGTGCTTGTGACCAACTTCGAGAACGTCCCCGAGGAGGACGGCACCCGCTTCCACAGGCAGGTGAGCCTGCGGGTGCTGCGTGCTGCAGCCTGGCGAGAGCCGTCCCCGTGCACCCACCAGACCCCAGCCCAGCCGGGCGCTGCGCTGCTGGGGGATGCGGGCCACGACGTGGTCCGTTTGGGGTTGTGGCAGGGGCAGGGCTCCTCTCCCTGGGGATCAGGCAGGGGCACCACTGTGTGTCGGGGTGTCATTGCGGGCCAGGATCCAGGTCCCCCCATCCCGGGGCCAGGAAGGCTGCCTGCGCCCTGCAGTGGGTGCTCATGCTGCCTTGCACGGCTTTCTCGCTGCGTGCGTAGGGGAGTCCGACGCTAGCACGCATCCCCACTCCTTTCTGCCAACTTTTCTCCTGCACAGCATGATTTTTTTACCTTTCCCCCCACCTCAAAATATTTTGAAAGACGCTTATTCCGCAGCGGGATCTCGCTGGTGCAAAGCACAAGGGGAGGGCTGGGGAGGGCGCTGAGGTGTTGCAAACCTGCTCTGGTGCGATGGGCCGGGGCGTAAAACCGTGCCTGCGCCAGGCCAGCAAGTGTGACAGCCACGGGACCCACATGGCCGGGGTGCTGAGCGGGCGCGATGCTGGTGTGGCCACTGGTGCGAACGTCCGCAGCCTCCGCGTGCTGAACTGCCAGGGGAAGGGCACCATCAGCGGGACCCTCGTCGGTGAGTCCCCCAGCCTGGAGAGGGGAGCGCTCCCTGAGCCGCTCGCCTCAGGCCTGTCCTGCCATCGTTACTGCCCCTCGTCTCGTCCCCCAGGCCTGGAGTTTATCAAGACGACGCTGGAGGCTCAGCCCTACGCGCCGCTGGTGGTGCTGCTGCCCTTCGCCGGTGCTTACAGCCGCGTGCTGAACGCCGGCTGCCGGCGGATGGTGCAGATGGGGGCGGTGATGGTCGCAGCCGCCGGTAACTACAAGGACGATGCCTGCCTGTACTCACCAGCGTCTGAGCCGGAGGTATGGGCTGGGTGGGTTCCCCGAGGTGTGGGGACGTGTGGGGACGCGTGGGGACGTGCTGCCACCTCCCCTGGCTCACCCGCTCCAGCACCAAGTCAGCCGAGCAGGTTGGGACTGCGCACCCCGCCTGCATCCCCCTCCGTCACCACCCTGGCAGGTCATCGCGGTCGGGGCGACCAACAGCGAGGACCAGCCCGCCTCCATCGGCACCCTGGGCACCAACTTTGGCCGCTGCGTGGACCTGTTCGCCCCAGGGGACGACATCATCGGCGCCTCCAGCGACTGCAGCACGTGCTTCACGGCGCAGAGCGGCACGTCGCAGGCGGCTGCGCACGTGGCAGGCGAGCGGGGCGCCGGGGGGCGCGGGCTGCTTGGGGCGGGGACGTTTTTGCCAGCTGCGGTTTTGGCACATTTGGCTCATTTGGGTGCTGCGGCCCGCACAGACTTCCAATGCCCCATGTGTGCAGATGATGGGCTGCAGCGAGTTCCTCTCGCACGTCACCTCCCGTGGTCCTGTTGTCCCCTCTCTGAGTCCCCGCAGGGTGCCCGTGACGGGCGGGTAGCCCTGGGGGCCCCGGCCCTGGTCCCTGGCAGTCAGCAGCGCCGTGCTGATGCCCGTGCACCCGCCACCCTGGCGTGCCAGCACCTCTCTGGAGTCACACTGCTTGACCCCCCCTTCTCACCGCGGCCCCTCGGCTCCCGGCAGGCATCGCAGCCATGCTGCTCAGCGCTGAGCCCGGCCTGAGCCTCGCCGAGCTCCGGCAGCGCCTCCTGCACTTTGCCACCAAGAACGTCATCAACACGGCGTGGTTCCCCGAGGAGCAGCGGCTCCAGACGCCCAACAGCGTGGCGGGGCTGCCCGCCCGGCTGGGCGCAGGTAAAGACCCCGATGCGTCCCGGGGCTGGCGGTGCCCCGAGTCTGTGTGGAGAGCGCGGCCCCGCTGGCTCTGGTTGGCAGCCCGGTCCGTGCCGCGGGCTGCCGGTGCCGCTGCGGGCTGACGCCGCCTGCCCGTTGCAGATGAGCAGCTGTACTGCCGCTCGGTGTGGTCGGCACGCTCGGGGCTCACCCGGCACGCCACGGCCGTGGCTCGCTGCGCTGGTGACGAGGAGATGCTCAGCTGCTCCAGCTTCTCCCACAGCGGTCGGCGGCTCGGCGAGCACATGGAGGTGAGGCAGGGCGTGCGGAGCCGGCCGGCACCCCAAAAATGCTGCCCGTGGGGTGCACCCCCCGTGATGCCACGCGCTCTCGGCCACAGGACAAGGAGGGGCGGAAGCAGTGCGTGGCCCACAACGCTTTCCGGGGCCAAGGCGTCTACGCCATCGCCAGGTGCTGCACATGGCCCAAGGCCGAGTGCCGGATCAACGCCAGCTCGCAGGCGGCCGAGGGGGCTGGCTGCTCCCCGCAGGACCACGTGCTGACCGGTAACGCCCGATAACGCGGCTTACAGGCCCTTGGGACTGTGGGCGTGGGGCTCAGCGCGGACGTCCCCGAGCGCGATGCCGCTGCGCTCGCCCCGCTCCACGGCCCCTCTGCCCTCGGCAGGCTGCAGCTTCCACTCCCCCGCCGCCGCCTTGGGTGACAGAGGCAGACCCGTGCCAGGGCCGGGGAGCAGGCCCGGCCGCTGCGCCGGGGGGACAGAGGTGACGGCGCACGCGTCCTGCTGCCCCGCTGCCGGGCTGGAGTGCCGGGTGAAGGAGCACGCACGCCGGGGCTCTGCCGAGAAGGTAGGGAGGCCGCACGCTGCCCCGCGGTGGCCTGGCCGTCGCCTCTGCTCTCTGCCCTGCCACCGTGATGGGGGTCAGGGCGGTTTTGGTGTCTCACGGAGGGGCTGTGACCCGCTCCCAGCCTTCACTGGTGTGCCCAGTCACCCGAGTGAAACGGCGCAGCCCCCTCCATCCGGATGCCAGCGGCTGGGTGTCACACCGGCCACCTCGCCCGGAGCCCCGGGGACCACTGGGGACAGGCAGATGCCCATCCCTTCGGTGACACATAGAGGGTGACATACTTCCCCTGCTAGGTGACGGTGTCCTGTGACGGCGGCTGGACGCTGACGGGCTGTAACGCCTACTCCCAGGGCCCCGGCACCTTGGGGTCCTACGCCGTGGACGACACCTGCGTGGCCGTGAGCGTGGCCGGCAGCCGGGCGGCCGCGGCCATCGCCATTTGCTGCCGGAGCCGGCACTAGGGACAGGCTGAGCCGCCACCGGGGTGGATGAGCCATCGCTGCCGGCTCGCTCCACGCTGCGACACACGGCTGCCAAACCAGCGATGGGACAGGCTCCTGCCCGCGGAGGGCACGGAGGAAGGCGATGCTGCGGGGAGCACAGCCGCAGGGCAGCGGGGGCCTGGCCAAGCCCCCCGGTACGAGACACGGGGCAGCTCTCCAAGCAGCCGCCGCACAGCCGGAGCCCTGCCGCCCTTTCCCTGCTGCATTTCTATACATACGCTGACTGCATAAGCCGTCTTGAAGCTGTCTGTTCGTGTTGTTGCACAGCGTATGCCAAAAGACCCAGCTTTATAAAAAAAAGAAAAAAAAAAAGAAAAAAAAATGGTGAGGATTGCTCCTTTCCATCCTGGTTGGCTGCTCCTCAGATTTCAGCTAACACGGCCTCACGCCTGGCGAACCATAGTCCAGCCATTTTGGGGTGGTTTTAAATTTCCTACTCATGTACCTGGGAGACTTCTTTACTTTTTAGCCAAGTATAGGGGTTCTAGTTTAAAAAGTCTGTTTGTTTAATTAGATTTTAGTCTGCATTGCTACAGAATCAGCTACTGCTTTGTGTGTTTTGTTGTTGTTGAAGTGAGAGTTAATGATCTGCTGGTGTTATGCATTGCTTTAACGGTCTCCCTTTCAGGGCTTCCGAAGCCACGTAGAACTGGCTGTAATTCCTTTTAAAAAAAAAAAAAGAAAATCCTTCGTAGTACTTAGGTTTTTACATTTGTACCTTACATATTTATTCCGAGTTTTATAAATAAACATTTTATAAGTGTCTTTTAAAAAATAAAATTAAAAGACCAGTGCTTAGTAGATATGATCCACGGTCTGGCTTCGTGTACATCCCCACGGGGAAGGGTGATGCGGAGATGCCAGCCTGGATGGGGGAGCTGGCACCCATCCCGCGGGATGTGGGTGCCTGGACTCCTGCATTGCTCCCCCAAACGAGCTCTGCTTCGTTAGCGAGACAGCCACACCACCTCGGGCTTTGACCCCTGCCTCTGATCGCTGGCACCCTCAGAGGCCAGCACAGATGGCGTGGGCACCCTCACCTTGCCCGCAGCCAGCCCAAGCTCCGGGGCTGGCGCAGAGACCAGGGGCCGGTCGGCGTTGTCCTGGGCACACGCAGGAACAGCACAAGTTTGTTTTTAAACCAGACAGTGCTGGAGCGCAAGAGGTTCCAGTCAGGGAAACAAAGCATGATCCAAGCTTTGGGGAATGTGCCCTTGAGCTTTCTGCTGCTGTTGGTATAAACACCGGGCTTCACCCGGTGAGGCCTGAAGCCCCAGTGAGAAGGTGAAGTGGAGATGCTCAAAAACAAAGGTACAGCAGCAGTCAGCAGCAGCAGGAGCCAGTGCCATGCACAGCAGCATCTCACTGTTTCGGGTGATTAGCAGCCTCCTGTTACCACACTACATAATTTGTGTGGTGGTACCTGAGGAAAGATGAAAAAATAAAGCTTGACAGCACGAGCACCAGGTAAATCCGTCAAGCTTTGGGTACGTTTTCCCCCATTAAACAGCCTCTCACAGAGACATCACTCCACCTTTAATTGGCAACAGATGACAGAGGCCCAGCAGGAAGCTCCCCTTCGAAAGGTTTAAACAATTTCTAACTCTTTACCTAAGGAGGGCAAAAGCCCAACCCTCATCTAAACATGTAATTACATAACGTATGCATATAATTACAACCCATAATTTTATCAGCTACAATCTGAATTTCACACAGTGGGGAAAAAAGGAGAGGGCTGTTAGCCCAAGAGCTCCTGAGCAGCTTTGACACAGCTGGCGATTTACAGCAGATTAGGGGCACAAGCTACTTAAAAACATGCCTCAGCTGCTGTCCCACTGCTGGCTTCTCCGTGAGAGGGGAAGGTCCTGCCGCCTGCTCCCCGCGCCGCCCCAGCAGAGGGTGCGAGGATGCTCTCACAGCAGGAAGCCAGATGCAGCTTTCACGGCTCAGTTCAAGTATGCCCCCATTAAGCCGGTGAAGGGAAACAATATCAGAACAAGATTAGCCCTTGCTTACTATCTTGTGCGTGGCTAAGCAGAAAGATTACTCTTATTTGTCCTGGAGATCAAACTTTAAAATGGCAAAGTAAACCTGAAGGATTCTGAGCTCCTGTGGAAGGAAAACCTTTCCACTTCACTTCTAACACAAGCAAGAGCAGAGGCCAGAAAAATGGTTTTGATCATAAATGGTTTTGAATGGACCACAAACGAAGGTGTTAGAGAAGGGCACCTCAGCACGCAGCTGCACTTTGCTGTATTGACCAGAGCGATCACAACTTACCCCCAAAATGTGGGAGAGCGTCAGGATAGCAAGCAGCCCAGGGACAGCCCTCAGGTCCTGGCCTACCTCTCGTGACCAGCAGAAAATATTCATAAACTGGGGTTAGAGTACCTTGTGTGGGCTATGCCTCCCAGTGCCCTTCCCTCAGCCCATGCCATGGTTAGCAACTGGTAGCACGCAAAGACCACCTTCTGCTCGATGACGAGGGACACCTGAGGGGAAGGGCAGGATAAGACTTTGGTGGGAAATAAACAAACAAATGCACACGCTGCAGCTGTTAAAACATACCAGCACATTTGCTCCTTCACCTGTCACTCAGGAGAAAGCAACACTGATCCCAGGTAAGCTGTGGCCAGTTCCGTCAGCAGAAGCAGCAGCACATGTTGTTCTCAAGCCCCAGACCCTGCTCCCAGGACAGGCACCACCAGTGGAGATTTTGGGCTGGGTCATGCTCGAAATACAAGCCTTTGTCCTCAGACTGGAGGACAAAGGCATCTGTCAGGAAGGCACTGCTGGGCCTGCAGCCCTGCCTGCAGCTTCCAGTTCTGCTTACAAAGGGAGGCAGAAAGATGACCGGGGGACACCAGCACAGCGGCACTGCTGCGTGTCCAGCCCTCTGCACCACGCACCAACAGAAAAGGCAGCACTACTGCGAGCCTACAACTCCAGCTAATCTTGCTATCTGACACAGAAAAGCTGGTCTAATCCCCGGCTGCAAGCAGTGCCAGGTTAAACCATTCTGCTAAGAAGGTCAGGAGAAGAAACTGCACACAGATACAAATCTGACAGCGCACCAGAACTTGCCACAGCAAAAGGCCATGCAGCAGCAGAGCTCTGGAGTCCGTACAGCCGCTTTGATTTACTCTGGGTAGGTGCCAAAATGGTAAGCAGAGTAACCTCTCAGAGCTCGTTATCTGGAGGAGCAGCCTAAGGAGTTTCAAGATAAGAGGATCAACAAGACAACAGTGTAGTGTATGTGCAGTCTAAAGATTACACTAGTTTTCTGTGAAAGGAATAACTTTATTCCATTGACCAGGAATCCCAAGACTGTTCATCAAGACTGCCTATTTTTCCAGTGCCAGATGTTTATGTATTATTCAGACAATATCTCCCCAAATGCTCACAGGCAGGCTGTGGTTGCTCCTCACTGAACATTGTTGTAAGCTGTATAAAAACATTTTCATCCAAAAAGATTGGCAGTAAAAATTACAACATAGAAATGCATCACAATTTACACAAAAACTAGTTTTGTTGAACTCTATTTTCCAAAAAATAATCTTCAGCAGGTTCAAATGACAGCAGCTGGAAACCAAAATAATGGACCAAGTATCATCTTATCGCAAATTATAACCATTGACTTTGTACAAGCATGAGCAGAACCATGAAAAAGTTTGTATTGGTTTCAAGTATACAGTGGTGATGAGCCACCCTGATACAGTTCTATCAATGCTTCTCTGGGCCTGCAGTAATCAAGGATGCTGTTTCCATAGGAAATAACAGGAACCTGAAGTGACAAGTGGTGCCAACCCATAGGAACTTTACCAGCTTCTTCCATCACCATCACCGCTGTGTACTGACTACTTGTGATGATTTATGACCCCTTACAAAGTATTAGGGATGGGGGAAGGAAGAAGGGGTATCTGTAAGAAATGATTTATTCAAAATTAATTTAAAACATCACATTTAAAATGTCCCAGCACATTATCAGAAACATTTATAAAATGCTAACTCTGCCATGTGTCTATGAAGACATTGTTTGGAAAAAAAAGTGAGAGATTCACTACAATGCCACCCTTGCTTACTCACACGCGCAATTTATGATAACAGTTCTCTTAACCCGCAATAAGTTATAAAGCTGTACAGCTGAAATCATATCGGATGTTTACTTCCAACAGTGAAATGACTGGTTAATTTCAATATTAGTGCACAACAGTGAAAAGCTGTCTGCTGCTTCTTGGTTCACCAACAGTATGTAGAAAGAAAAAAAGGCACTTTTTGGCTGGTTGTGCCTTTAACTTGGCAAATTTGTCTATTCTGGAGGTACCCAGGCACTCCTTAAGATGCCCCCCATTTCTGTGCATGTTTTTTTTTTTTTTACATAATTTTTAAAGTAAGGCAGAATCCATAAATAAAGGCAAAAAGCAGTGCAGAAAATGTGACAAACGCAAAATGTACAAAATATGAAGTTAGTTGGCACAAAAGAAGCTAGTGTCCAGAACCAGAAGTCACTGAACTAAATTTGACATGGAAAACAAAACTGTGCTCAAATCGTCCCAACTGGTTTCCAGTTGTTTACGAGCAAATCAAAAGAGCCGTGATATTTTAAATGTTGCCTGGTCAAGTGAAAACACAAAGCCAAATCATTCTTTCCCCGTGTTAAAATTGCTATAAAATCTGCACAACAGTGTCCCCAACTCACTCAAGGAATTATTCATCATATACAACCAATACCAACTTTCTCAGTAATTTCGAAGCATAAGCAAGTGATTGCAGATCACATGATTGAGACTATGTTTGATTCAATATGTCTCCAAAGGTAAAAAAATTTAATGAGTAAAACTGCAACAAAATTCCATTTTAAAGTGCTTTTCTTTTAAACTACTCATTAACTTTTTTTTTTTTTTAAATCCACCAACATCCTTTAACAAACACTTGCATACCTAGAGAACAGAGCTTTTCTTGTATTGCCCTTCCCAATTGTCTGTGGTTTTAGGAAGGGTACCAAAAAGACAACCCATTCCAGAGCTCCTTGATCAAACCATTCTGTAAGGAGTCGCTCTCCTTGCAGAGCAATCTTACTGATCTTTCTAATAAAGAGCTTTACAAATGAGCAGGGAGACATATTAAATACAGAAGTCCTTATGTAAACCGATTCTTTAACTAACATTTTACAATGAAATGTAAGTCATCACACATCTTTACAGAAATTTGAATATTCCTATTCAATATTATCAGAAAGATTAAAAATTTGCCCTCCATACATAAGGGCAGTCTGGTTTTTCTCTGTATAAAAACCAAAAGAATTTTTTTTTTTTTTGCAGCATCACAGAAAAGCAACAGTTTTACATTCACTCATTTAATGTTCACATAAAAATTCAACCACTAGCGTTTGTGTATCTGGTAAAATCTTCTTGACAAACTGTTTTCGGTGTCTGGACTGTAATAAGCTACTGCAGGTGAAGATGCAGTTTTCTACAGTATTTATCAATCTGAAGCCTTCGTGGCTAAAAAACGCTTTTAGCTTTCAGGGAAACAGCCTCTTCCGACATTGCCACCGATCCTATAAAGCTATTTCTCTTCCAGACTTTTCTAACGGCATAAGCAATGGGACTCCAGTTTCAATAGGTACCAGGCGTTAAATGTTTGAGTTGATCTGTTCTTGTGTTCATAGGTATCCTTTACGGGTCAACATCATCAAGGTCACTTTTAGTCTCACCAATCATCATAGGAGACTCTGAGCCCTTTCAATACACACAAGGGGTGGGGGGAGAAACATATTGTACGTTATTTTTTGTAAGGTACACAATTATTGTGTCTACATTCAGTGATGGTTCTGGCCCAAACCCCAAGAACAAGCTGTCTAACAGCAATGCAACAGAAGATAAACACGCCCTTATTTTATTGTTACCTGCTGTAGATGTCTGTCTCCATTCTCGTTGGCTGGACTACTTTCTGACCCATTACTGCTTCCAGACTGATCTTTCTCGTTCAGCAAGGCTGTGGCATAGGCCAGAGTGTCCTGATTTGGAAACAGTTCAGGAGACAGTGTCAGAAGCACTTGTGATACCTTCATTTCACAATCACTTCCCCCACCCCTCCAAGTTGATTCTAAAACAATATAGCTGCTGTAGTGAGATAGCTGATTCACCAAAGCTAATTGTATGGTATTAACTAATATCCTTCAAAGGTTAGTTTTTAGAGAAACAACCACAGGATCTGGGCTTGTCAGGGAAGAATGGTCTTGAGTGCACTTGAATATGGTAAAGCTGCCAAAAACAAAGCTGCTAACTGAGAAGTCAGAGAGGAAAAGCAAGTTTAACACTGTCTCCCAGGACTGACACACATACCTGTGCCGAAATAGTGCGCTGGAAGGTTTTTGCAGTTGATGTTTCATTGGACACGTTACTCTGTGGAGCCCAGTAATGTTCAGACATCTGCAAGAAAAGACAAGAAAGCCATAAAACTGCAGTATGAATTTTACATGTGTAAAGCCTCATCCACTTGTGATGGTAGGTAAACGAGCAAGTCTGGAACAAGCTTCCTGAATCCTTTGGCAACAAGCTGCAGATCTGGGGCACAGACAGGCACGCACTTCTGATGCAGCCAACAACAGTTTCGGAGACTACTGCCCCTCAGCTGAAACTTAGTAACCAGCTCCCTTTATTCAGCAACTGTACATGTGTGCAAGTTACTGGATGCCAGCTGAAGAGTATAGGTTCAGTTTTTCAACATAGGTTTATATGAGCTAGTACAAAGAAAAAACAAGTACAGCAGGACTATCCAGACCTGTCAGTTCACTGTATATCAACAGCCAGCTGCACTGCAAGCATCCCACTAATACTGCTTCAAGTATTCAGTACAGTACTAGTTTATGCATCTGGTATCTTCTAATTGCGTGGCAGCAGCTGTCAGGACAGAAAAGCAGCCTGGATCTGAGATACTATGGTATCTCAGACAAGCATAGGGAGACCAAGCAGGGCCCTGCTTGTCTGTAGACAGACCTGGACCACTTCTGCTGAGCTTTAAAAGTGTCCTTGGGTATTTATTAAGGTTGTGTTGGCCAGCCTATGTTAAGTTTAGAGGGAAGGGCAAAAAACGCGTGTGGGAAGAAAAAGCTGTGTGTCAACAGCTGTGTTTTGTGCAAAGCTGTGATGACTCTGTAAGAAATCCACTCCCTTTAGGTGTTCCCTTGCATACCCACAGGCAAAAGAAGTGAAACCTTCTAACACGAATACAGCGGCACTGAAAGCTTCCCACTCGACAAGGAATTGTAATAATTATGATCATTCACATTTGGTTATATTCACTGTACAAATAGCTAAGCCTGAAACACTTGGTGGCTTACTGAAGTTCTTGAATGCACCAGATTTAACTCCATCCAAACTGTCCTTGTGAAAAACAAAGTAGTTTGTATTTTTGTCTTAAGAGTCACCTCAACAAGCCATACGCAGAAAGGAGGTTTCAGAATTCTCATTTTAAATAAGGTGTCTGTTTCTCTGTGAAGTTACAGCCAAATTACCTTTTTCTGTAGCCACTGCACGGCCCAACTCCAGTGGTGGGAATTCTCCTTGAAATAATCTTTTGCAGTAGGGCACCTTGGAAATTGAAATTATATTCATTATTAATGGACAACGCATTCTGGCAAAGTTAAAAAAAATAACCTAAAGGTTTCTCTTTCTTTATGTTGCTGCCCTCTGTATGCACTGTTATCATTGCAAATGCTGACTTAAACAGAATACCTCTGTTACTAACCAAATTAGCAAGGAGAATAATGTCTAATAAAGTTTACACAAACTACTCTACTATACAGATTCAATTATTGCAGAACTATGCTTTACTAGGACATATGCCAAGTTCCAGACAAACAGAATTTAGTGATCAACATATTTCAAAAATCTGGGATAGTTTTCTTATATTTATCTTGGTCTAACTACTAGGCATCTACTCCACAGAATGTAGCTGACCATTGCCTTTATAAACAGCAATTATTGGATGTTACATGAGAAATCCATTTCAGATACTACTTGGTACAGATTTCACTTCACACCAAGGCACGTAATATCAAGACCTTTGAGCACCACTTACATCACAGTAACAAAAGCTAAAGCTGATCAAAAGTAGAAAGAGCAGCAGCCTAAATAGTCACAGAGGGGTCTAAGATAGGGAGGAGGTTAAACTCTGAAACCTTTATTACTCACTTCTGAGCCAAAGTAACAAGGAACTTGACACACTGGTAACAACGACTGCTGTCTACATGGTTGCTGTGGTGCATC
>VXAL01018574.1:87473-106901 GCA_013399475.1 Chauna torquata
AAGGCTGCAGGGAGAAACACATGGATTAAAAAACACAAATCAGATTTCTACGTACCAACCAGGCTGAAAACATAATGAAGACGAAGCTAAAATTTTAGCTTAGGTGGGGAAAGTTATTTCTACAGATGTTAGCACAAGTATTTGTGTTAAACACACTGCTGAATTGCTGGCAGTTTTGATTATTTCCAGAACTCTATTGGATTAAAAATAGATCAAAGTGAAAATGCAGTAATTCTTCCAAATGCAGTACCTGAATTTTAAACAGCCCTCTCCTAATGCAGTTTTCTTCCCCTATAATCCATTCTATGTTAGATAATTGCTATGGCTACATCTATCTGGAGGAAAAAACTGTTCAAAACCACTATAAACAGAACAGATCACCAGCTTTCTCCTGGATCAAAACTTGCAAAGCTAGAAGAATGTTTGAAGCTTCTTCACACAAACAAGCATAGCAAAATTCATTGGCCACGAAACTCTTCTATGGGAGATCTACGCAAAACAACAAGCCATTCTTAGTCAGGAAGTTTTCTATACTATGAATTCCCACGTCCTGTAAGAAAATTCTTTGGCTGAGGAGAAGCACAAAGATTTCCATGGAGCCACCACAATCAGATTTGCCACTCAGAAGTTGCTCTGTCCATATCAGTCCACATCAGCAAAGAATACTGCAGTAAAACCTCTAAGGAAGGCAAACAATTGCCAGGGAGCTGTGAATTGCCACTTTTAATACCCTCAAAGCACAGCAGATAATTAAAATTACAGTACTGGCATACTGCAAATTATGCACTAACACCCTCTTAAGGACCACACAAAACTACTATTTGCTGATTTCTTTTCTTGGAGTAAGACTAGCCAATGTGACTGATAGATCATGGACCATGTGCAGTGAAACTGGCAGCTGTACAGTGCTGTTGCTAGTAAACTCCGAGGTAAAACTAAAACATTCGCTCCCAAAACTCACAGCAGTTCTTGTAAAATATGTATGATTTAATAAAAAAAAAAGCCTTCAACATAAAAATCTAATTGAATAATTGCATCTCTCTTCTGTAGGAAAAAAAACACAAAAGGTCATGTATTCCCCAAATTACAAAATAGGATTGGTCCAAGTGGGACCAATCTACCTAGAAATAAGATAACCACTTAACTATTCCCTTACACTACTGCGTGTTATCTTCTACCAGAAGAGATAGAAGTAAACTTATATCAAAAGTTTACTAATTTCCATGTCATACACGGAAATTAGTAAACAGAAGAGCACTGAAGCGTAAGAGAGAAATAAAGAACGAAGCTAAATATTCCTTCTCACTAGAATAGAATCCAAAATAAATTCAGGTGAAAGCCACTGTCTGAAGTAGCTCCTCATCCAAACACCTGTGAAAGAGATACCCAAGCTGCACTTGTTGATTAGATATGCTCTTTGAGCACCATGTGGCTAATCTACATTTGTTACACACTAAGCCTCTTCTCCTGATTCATATGAAGTAAGCTCTCATCATTCTGGGCCTTTCTTGTTACTTTTGAATGCTTTAGTGACTTCACTTCAGTAAGGTGCCTGTGTCAAATGGAGACAGCACTTTTAACAAGAAGTAACACGTCAGAACCACCTGCGAGACTATAAGGCTATCCTACAGTTAGCAGTATTTGCGCCCTTCCATCCTGAACTAGTTTACTTTAATGCTAATTAGGATGCTGGCGAAACAAGACAATTGGCAATTTCTTGATATATGTGGGAGATGAAATCAATTTTTAAGGTTACAGGATTCATAGAGGTACTCTGTTATATTAATCCAAGGCACAGCAGATTTCTTGCAGTAATGGCACCAATATCTCCATAACTGACCGTGCTGAAGTAGTGTTAACAGAAAACATGGATTGAAGACTGTAAAAAAACACCGTTACCATAGTGGTTGTGAAAGAAAAGTCAGGCTTTCACATCAGAAGCTTAGTCCTATTGCTCAAAGATGACCTTACAGTGATGGAGCAATCTGCTTGTAATGCTTTCTAGAGGGCTGAGGGCTGTAATGCTTTACCATCTAAATGCTGAAATCCCTGTGCCACCTGAACTAAAAAAACCTCATGTTAGACTTAGTTATCTTTTTACCAGTCCTAGGATCTCACTTCAGTGACAAAGAGGCTATCATTTCATACCATGTAGTACGTGAAAGAGTAAGGGGAGAACAACGATTACACATATGCACACACAGAAAAGGAGAAGCTACATCAGAGCTCCTTGGAAAAATATCCAGAAGAGTAAAGCAAGAGACTCCAGCTAAAACCAGTGGCAGTGAAGAACAGTTTCTTCCTACAGATTCAGAGAACTGCCTTTTTTGCAGCCTCCCTCCATTACAGGTTTAAGTTATGTCTACTTTGGATACTGAAGATTTATTGAACATACGATGAGCTCCTCATCATTTCAAAGCACAGAGCTGCAGTCAGCAGCAAACTAACAATCTAGTCACCTTCAAGTAAGCTGGGAGGAAAGGTTGAACATTTCAAGAGCTAAAGCACTTTCATCACAAGTACTTTTAACTCAATGGATCTGTTTGACTATTTGGCCAACAGTTTCCTTTCTCCTCACTTACTGTAACTTATCTTCGCT
Organism: Chauna torquata; assembly: GCA_013399475.1. Classification (NCBI taxonomy): domain Eukaryota; kingdom Metazoa; phylum Chordata; class Aves; order Anseriformes; family Anhimidae; genus Chauna; species Chauna torquata. The sequence continues at coordinate 90,073 of VXAL01018574.1, forward strand.
GATTTCATCTCCCCATCCTTCTCATTCACTGTAATAAAATTACAGAGATATGGGCTGCATCGTATATTTCCTGTTTTGAAGAAATGCTAATAAGATGCAAGTGAGAAATTTATTTCTAATGAGCTACCTTGGTTTTTTTTTTTCCTCCTTTTATATACACCCTGATCTGCTTCTGATTTCAACAGGTTAGCTCTCTTGCCAACCTGTTGGTAAAGGCTCCTTAACCTTGCCACATAAGTATGTAAGTACCACTCTTCTCTGGGTTCACTCACTGCTTTTGTTGGAGAAAATTTTTCCTAGTGAAATTCCTCTCCAGCTCCCCATTATTACAACATTCTAGTGCTTGTTTTGGCTTTTCTTGGAGTGTTTTAGACGGCGGTGGTTGTTAAATCAGATAGCATCAAATTGTTTTCCCCGAGCATTAAAACAGGTTAGAAGGGTTAGAAACCAGGAGATTATATGAATTGTCAACATAAGCGCCAGCCGGAGAGACAGGAGCATTCACACACTGGCTTACTTGCCTATTAATCCATTTTCTGTTTCAAAGGCAAATTTGATGCGCTCTACTTGTAAGGGGTCTTCAATAACCTGGCAGGAAAGAAAAAGGTCAACAGAAGTAAGTTATGCTTGATACTTGCATCTATACTATGACATGGTTTTAACTGCCTCAACACGGAAAAATAAACAAGAGACTTCTGAAGTTTCATGTATCACCAGATTATCAAGAGAGCAATTTAAAAAAAACTCTTAAACCGAAGGATCAAAGATACACGGATGCTGAAATTATCAATGCAGTCCTGGCTTTTTTCATCATGCACTGATACAAATTCTGTCCCGTACTTAATGTACGAGTCTTTACCATTCACCTACCAGTATTTCATGGAGTAACTGGAATATGTTTTTCAGTTCATGAGGTGGAGCAGTTTCCAGCTGAGTCTGCACGTAAGAAATATAAAATTACTCAGATAGTAAAATGTGTTGATGATGCAGAGAATAACCAGACAGCTTCACAGCTTTTTGAAAATTAGTTATTTTAAACAGTGAAAGTTAAACAACAACAAAAAAACACCACCACAATCAAAAAAACTTCCCAAAATCCAGTGAACTGTACTGATCTTCTGCAGATCCCAGTGCCATTGTAACACATAAGACACAGTATGACCAAAGCCTAAAAGAAACACTTATGCAAAAAGCCTACTTCGGTCATCTCCGTACCTTGATGAAGTGTAGCATAGTAAAGGAAAAGTGCTCATTACAAAAGCAGCAGTACACCACCATCTCAATGAGAACCGACAGAGATCCAGTTAGCTCTCGTAACGCATACATCACCTAATGGAAAGATACGAACAATTTCAGACACAGCCATACAGTTATTTTCAGGAGATGAATCAAGTTCATAATAGAATGTTAGTTTTTTCTAGGAGGGATGCTCCCCCCCCGGCCCCGCAGCACCTGTGTGGCTCAGGGTCAAGAAGAAACCATAGCTGCCTTCTTGTTTAGGCTCAAAATAAAAACCACATACTCCCAGCTGGCTGCTTTTTAACACCCAGTGTTTTTCATGTAAAGATATTTCAAAGAACTAATGTCAGACCAGCTTTTAGGTTCAAGCAGGGTAGAATTTATAACAGATACCTCCATTAAGTATGGCTTTCCTTCAGACAGGAATAACAAGGCTTCCACTTCTTCATGGAGGGTCAAAAGTGGACCTGAAGTAGTGATGCTTAGAGGCGGACGCTGCTTAAAGAGACCAGGAGCTACAACAGTAAATAGAAAAACAATCAACTAATAAACCAGACTGTTCCACACACCTTGAAGACAATGTTGCTTATCTGGCACCCTGTCATCTGTAATGATGTTCACCTCAACTAGCTTGTAGCTTGTATTGTACCACTGCAAATAACAAACTTTTGTACTAAGTAAGTGCCATTTACATTAGTGACAACACAGGGAAATGAACTGCAAGAAAGCCAAAGCAGGATGTTCGTATTTACTATCAGGACTTTGAGACTTAATTTCACTCCCACTGTTGCACATTCATCATCTTCAAAACATTTATCATCCTGTTACTTTACAGTTTTTGACTGCCCCCAACTCCAGAAACTTTTAACTCTAGACAGGAATCAAGTTATTCTTTCAGAAAGAAAGCTTTAAATTCCTCCTTCCAGGCACTGAAGATCTGAACTCATTCCTTTATTATATTTATTTGGATATCTCTGTCTCTTGTAGAAAATATCCAGGAGAGTGTTTCATTCCTTATTATGCAGTAGCTCGGTCTAAATACTCCCCCTTAAGATTATCAAGAGACATAACAAATGCAGGCAACAAGTCTGTCCCAGCCAACAACGGCACAGGTTGATTCATTCACATGAAGAAAGACCTTTTAGGCAAATGGGATGGGGGGATGGGGGGGGGAAGGGCAAAATAACATTAATCTCAAGATTTTTTTTTCCTCCTGAATGCCTGTAATGCTGTTTGCTACAGCCTCTCAGTACATTTACAGAAAAATAAAGAGTAATCACATGAATTTAACATAGTGCTGGTTAGCGTACAAAGTGATTGTGTTTTTCCTCACTGATACTAAAGTTACTCCCAATCAAATAACTGAAATGCAAGGTCACCAAAAGGCAAAAATGCAATTCTTACCAACATTTCTTTGTGAGGAGACGTCAGAGTGCAAAACAAGTAGTGCTACAGTATTGTGAAGATATCCGAACTCACGTGCTTGTGCTGAACTCCATCTGCGGTTCTGTTTGATCCAAAGGAGAGATTTAATTAAGTTCTGATCAGTTGATTTAGTCAACTTCTGTTAAGTCAAATCAAAGCAATGTCCTTAACAGCCCACCACTATGTTTTAAGACTTGGAATTTGGTGAAAATTTTATTATCACAAGAATGACACTCGCTTCTGTCAACACAGCTGTTTTTCCGTGTTAACTACTATGCACACAGAGAAACTTTAAGACTTGCATGAAGCTTGCAGAATAATCCAAGCAGTAGTCTATTTTATCACATGAAAAGCATTTGCCCATAATGTAAGCATCTTAAAAAATACAAGAATGGCTACATAAGCTTTACCTGATTACTCTGCCGGTTGGGACCAAGGAGAAAGTTGATCATGTGCCTCAAAGCAGAGTGTCTGAGAAGAAGATTGCTAGCCCTTATACCCTGCTGTTTAGACAATAATAAAAAGTTATGTTCCTATCCAGGTAAAGAATTAAGTGTTCTAAAGGAGAAAAGAAAAACACTGCTAAACACTGCATTTTCCACTCTAAGAAGTCTCACAGATCAATAAACTACACCTTTGAAAAGGTGTCTCATTATATACAGCATATTATATAAACTAGACTAGAATCAGCATATGCAAAATAACTGTCATATAAAAGAAGAAAAAAGAATAGGGGGATAGAGAGAACCCACACTGTGGTGAGCAGCACAGTCCAGTCAGTTGTTCTACTTCCTATAGGACAAAAAAAAATCCCAAACCATTAATATGTTTTAGAACAGACAAAACCAAACAAATGAAAAACAAAACCCCAGCATTGCGACTTTGGAAATTACATCTTCAATAGGTATACTTTGCTTGTATATTTTTGTATGATTTTATCCTAAACTAGTGTTCAAAGCCATTCATTTAAAAAAAAAGAAAAAGGCAACCCTGAAACAAACCAAATACTCTTCTGGAAGAGTTCCACTGTGCTGCTTAAACCTTCTATGAAGATGGATGACTAGCTGTTTTCTACTGTCCTTTAAAATTAAAGTAACATGAAAAAATATAAATGGTTGCCTACCTTCTGTACAAAATTGTTGAATAGCAAAAAGTACTGAGCACAGTTTTTGCAGTTTTCAGGAACATCTTTATCCAGTAGAGCAAGTAGCACCTCCAATAACTGATGTAGACTTTTTAACTGTGAAAACAATTAAGTTGAATTTAAATGCTTGTCTCTTGCTTAAAATCCAAGAGTTCCTACATTTCAGCGTTAAGGTTTGATGAACAAAACCGTATGTATGGTCAGATACGCTTGCTGTGATTAATATGAATAGCTAACATGGGACTGCAACCTTACCATTTTTAACTCTGAATTAATGCGCATATATTAAACAGGAAAGTGATGAAAGCATCAGCATGTAGGTAGCTTGCTTAAAGAAGTGGAACTCAGTAGTTACATAAGTTTGCAGTGTTCTTAAAGCAATTCAAATTACTCATCGGTCATGTGGTAACTGATGTTCAAATGTCCCAGTCACAGTAATACAAAATAAACCAGATTAGAAGTAAATCATCACTCACTATCTCAGGTTAGCATACCATCATATTCAACTATGCAGAAAGCAATGTTAGTGTTTACTTTGCATCAAAGCACATTAAGGGCATTGGTATACTATTTATTACATCTCAGTTAACCGATAGCAACTAACAGCGAAGAGGAAGTAACCAAAAGCTCTCAAGCTATATTGAGAATATTCATCTCCCTACTACTCCATTCAGCTTGGAGGACTTTATAGCCATCTTTCCTTAAAGATCCAAATAAGACAAACTTTCTTAATAGCAGCCTATACAGCAGTAGCGCCTTGCAGCCATGACACTGCTTTTAAAAAAAATATTAAAATTTGATGCAAGAAAATTACTTCAGACTAAACAAGACTTGGACACTTGAAAGTCCCTGCTGTCCCCACTGACAACTCAGTCAGAAATGTTTTCTGTGGTCTAGCATATTTCTTTGAGTTCTCTTAATACAAATGATTTGGTCAGGTCTCCCAAGAGAAACGTGAATCTCAAGCATTTTACAAATGACCCTTTTTCACATATTTTGTGCTGAGTTTTCCTACAATACTAAAATGAGCCAAATATAACAAAGCTGCACTTCTCAAACTTACTTGCCAAGACTATCTAATAGAAAATTAAACCTTTGAACAATAACTATAGTGCCAGTCTCTCCCTGGAACAAGATAGCTCAGTTACTACTGCTATGGGCTTCTGACTGAGCAAGGAAGGAGAATCAGTTAAAAATTAAGCTGATTTCCGGGATCTCTTAGTTACATAAAAACAGAATAAATCTTACGAAAACACAGTTTCCAAACTATTAAAAAGAATGGTTGATGTCAGTTTATAAGACAAGCTGAAGTGAGGCAGAATTGCTTATAACTAATACTTCGAACTTAAACTCTAAGAATTACAGTAGCATATTACCTCCCAGGATTGGAACAGGCAAGCATCAATCTATTCAAGAAAGGGCTACAACCCTGCTCAAGATGAGAGCCCTCCACTTTGGCATTTACAAATCACACAGCATTGCCTGGCAAATGGAGCAAGAGCTATTAGGTAGAGACAATCAACAGGATCATTGGTGATGAGGTGTCACTAACCTTCTCTTGATAAAGCAAGGCACTGTCGAGGGTTTTTTCAAGAATAGTGGCTACAGCTACTCGCACCTCTCTTACACTGCATTCCAGGAGGAAAGTCCTGGAAGATAAAAGGCGAAGCTGCAAAGAGAACTGGAATCAACATGTACACACGGTTGCTATGATTAAGTGTGGTATTTATCATTTTAAAAAGGATAACAGTTCAAATACCTCTCATATCATACTTCTGTGGATAAGCTTTAACTTATTTTCCTACACTGCTGCTTGTCAGAAAAAAAAACCTATAATAAATATAAAAACCTATAATACTACTATATATTTATTCATTCAAAGAACAAAAAAGCTAAAACTAAAAGCTACCATAGGATCCTGTCTTTCAATGCAACCCAAAAGAAACTTGTCTTTAGATTGACATATCCTTCTCAGTGTTTTGAAAATATCTACTAGCCGATCTTCAGCTTGGTGAGAAAAATCTGACAAAGATCACGGATAAACTGCAACGTATAAGTATTTAACTTATCTTACCCCAAACACTTTTACCACATTCTCCTTTCCCTCCATTTGCAGAAGTGACTAGACAAACAAACACATTCCAAGGCACGCCTCTGAATTAAACACCTGCATCCTTCACGTACACTGTACCATTTTATTAGATTTTCAGAATTACTGAAAAAGCTGAACAGAGAAAAATACTAGAAGTAAAAACCTAAGTGATAATTTAGTGTCTGTTTAAAGAATGTGCACAGTCAACTTCTTGGCAATGCACCAGTAGAGGCAAGATCATGTTATTATGAAGCTTTATCCTTACACAAGACACAAAACACCGGACATAAGACAGAATTACCAGTACTTACTTTACAAGCTCCCGGCCCTCTGGCCCGACGAAATACTCAACTAACCACTGACATGCATCAATGCTTTTGGAGAGCAGTGCATCTATGGTTGCAATCCACTCTTCTGTATCAGCCCTTTAAAAACAAAACAAAACCAGGGGCAACTGTCAGTAATGAAAGAGAAAACCACTTCCAAAACCTAAGCAATGTTTCATATCAGGTCGTCCCTTTTGGTAAGCCAGAAGTGGCATTCCCACAGTCAGGTCTCACCTGAGTTTCTTCTTGGTTCTGAGATAGGTTTGGAAGAGGAATTGGACTGCCAGCTGTAAGCTCACCTTTGCCATGCATGGATAATGAGGATGTTTTACCTTAGTCTGAAAGAAACATCAAATTTACTCCAGGGCAGAACCATGCCTGCAGCACATATGCTGTCTCCTAAACATATGAACATGCTCTATTCAAGTAATTTACTTCATTTGGAAAGCAAAACAAACTACATTTTTCTGTGCTAAAACCAGTCTCCAGTGCTGACTACCCTATTTTAAAGAATATGCTAAGACAGGAACAAACTTGCTGTAAGGCCTGCTAAGTCTGTGGATTCCATAAATTTAATAAGTGCTGGCTTGTTTATTAATCAATAACTACATTTAGAAAAACTTAAGTAGTGGACCAAACTATATTGAAGTGAAGGTCTATAAACTTCGAGGTGAATAACATCAGTTTGTGGATCTTCCACACAGAGGGGAATTGCTGTCCCACTAGAGCTTAGTTTGCATCAATTTAAAAATGTGTTATTTCATAAATTTTAAATGACATTTTTCCCCACTTATCTAACAAGAGGCCAGAGTCAGCTTTGAGACAGATACTATCAGTGTGAAGAATTACTAGAGTCAAGGAATTGCTCAGCTGGAAAAGCAAAATCACATCAAACACTTCTCTTCTGCTTTTCCTGTTATGGCTCTTCTGTGGCCCTTTCTATCCAATATTTTCTGAGTACTCCAAGATTAAAATCCAGTTACTTACAGCGTTCAGCGAAGCTAATGACAGAACAAAACTGAAGTAGTCACTACTGTATACATCTCTATTCTTCATAAATTTCAGGTTTTCATCTCTCACCATCTGTAGATTTTATTTTTTAAAGTAAAAAAGGCAAAAAAAATTAAAGCACTGCCAAAGAACATTAACTAGCATTGCATCTTACACATAAATATGTGTGCTGTTGAAAAACCAATGTCAGACCTATTCTGTTCATGCTCTGAATCACTACTTCGGTGGAGGGGAAAAACATATGGGAAACTTCCATGTAAATTTCTATAAAACCAATGATTTTCTTCAAAGGATATTACAAAACACTAGATAACAGATAGAGACTTAATCACCAGGCCATTATGGAAAAGAAAAACGAAGAAGGTGCTCATAAGTTCCATTTTTTACCTGCTTTTAACAAAATACCAAGAAAACATCCTTCAAACCTAAAAGCCTTGCTTAGAAAATTTACATGTACCATGGTATGCCACAATGATGTACTAACACGCCAAGTCCCCCTCTTCTCAAATAAGATTTTCCTGAAAGACTCTCAATAACTTTGACCCAAGTTATGTTTATTGTAATAGCACAACCCCAGATACAAGAATGCCTAAAGTGACTGTCATTGCCCGGGTACAGGCAATGTGGAGGGCCATACATAGCCTGCACAGTTTATTCTGACTGTGTATGTAATGTAGGCATTTCTGCACATGCGCAGATCAGCAGGGTGGCGTGTGTCCAGAAGGCCAAATACATGCAAGATTGCACCCTCACCTATATGGACCACACCTGCAGGCCTGCAGACACAGACCTTCCTCTTATGATAGCTAATCAATATCCAGGGTCTACCATCCTCTCACTGCTCTGCCAGTGCCATCACACCTCCACTATCAGCTCTGACTTGCAATGCTGCCTTCAACACCTTTGTTCTCCCACTTGAGACCATATGCAGGATTACATAAGCTAATAGACGTGAACAGAATTGAAGCTGGCTGTGGTTTCTCTTTTCCTCCCCTTTTTACATTGTTGTGAAACTCAAGAACTAAAAGATGACTAATTTCCCAATTCTCCATTCTTCCTCAAGTGTACTTCAAGTCTCTGCTCTCATCTCTCCCTGTTCGCATGCTGACTGCTGCTGGATCTCATGTTTGACTATTTTGTGTGCAGTTTCTTCAAAGCAAGGAACGATGGGTCAGTTTTGTGAGAAAGGACTGCAAAAGGCACAATAATATATCACAGAACAGCTTGTTAACAACTTTATATTAGAATCCAGAGTTATTTTCTAGCTTTGGTTTCAATAATGTAATTGCTTCAAGGTCATGTCCAAAGTTACTGTCTTCCTCTTACTATGAGCTTAAATTTCGTATGAATAGCATTTAACTGCAACTTCCAGAGTGCTCTACCTGATATATCCGTACAGGCATTTTCTCTACAAAAAGTCCCTTTTTTTCTCCTTTCCGAACCAGTTTAGTTAAGATCGATAGACGATCACTGTTGGGCCTGTGGGGTCGAGGTGATGACTGGGGTGAAATTTCTGGTGAAGATGGAGCAGATCTAAAATATATAGAAGCTCAAGGTCAGTAATGAAACTCTATGACAAATCTGCTGTTAAAGTTTTAAAATACCAATAGTGCCAGTATCATCTTAAGGCAAATTTAGATGACAGTCTAAATAATTTCTGAGGCTGTCAGTCAGCTTGACTTTCTTATTCCAACAGTGACAGGAGTATGGAAGAGGAACTTATAAAAGCAATAAAAGACTATTCATTATGCAGCTTAAAGAAAACCAGAAGGATCAGTATACCCCTGTGTCGAACAAGAATTATTCATTCCTTAGCTCTGGAGACAGGGTCTAGACATCAATATAGGAGAAGCCTTTGCAGACACAAGAGAAACTTACAGTGAGAGGTCCTCAGCTTCCTGACGCACAACACTCACTCGACTTTTCTTTGGTAAGACTGGAGAGTTCTGATCAGACACTCTCTGGTAAAACAGCATATAGGCATTCCAGTACCGCCGACGCACATCAGGGTATGGGTTAGCTGATGAGAGAAAAGGCATTTGATGAAGGCCTTTGAAGGTTTAGTATGCTTTTCATTCCTACAGGGGAGTGAAACTGGGTGTGCAAGTAATACAGACTGCAGTACAAAGTTATTTCTCAGATCAAAACATCAATGTTAGTGAATAACGAAAAACAGAGTGCACACACAAAGAGCGTACATATTTTAAAAAGACAGTGATCAGAATTACTAAACAAGTGAATAATGGTGAAAATATACTTGGCATTAATTCCTGAAAGCACTGAAAAAAGTTTAACTACATAATCCCATACCATGTTCTACACACATTTTGACTAGCCTAAGATAAGGCCTATTTTGTGTTTTCTTTAAATCATTTTAACAATGTGCCATTTTACTTCTGAATCTCCTTTGCTATTAAGTCCACAAAGAGCTGAACAACAGTGAATATGGTTCAACTAATATTAGGCTACATACAAGTGGTTATGTCCGTCAGTAAAACAGCAGACTAGGAAAAAATGTTTGGGAAGGATTACTAGACCAAGTCAGTGAAAGCGGATATAATGGACTTAGGTCTAACTCTGCTGAGAACTAGTATGAAATATAAAGCTACTGTAAATTAATCTTCACTTCTACTTACATTGATCATAGACTTTAGGTCTATACTCTCCACCAAAACATTCATATTCCAATGTTTCATCAGTTAACTCAAATTCTTCAACAACAGTGTCATTAAATTTATACCATTTTCCTTTTCCACATCCCCTGGAGTCAAAAAAAGAACAGAAACACAACAGAGGCAATGTTATTTGACTGCATAGCAAAAACCCAAACCACCTCAAATACCCTAGAAATGAGAACCCTGAACTCACATTTGTTTTGACAGGAAAGAGAAAATTTAGCTCAATGACTAAATTTGATTACAAAAAAATTAATTTGATTAAAAATAAAAGAGAAGCACATCACCCGCAACTAAGCATCACAGGAAGCCCTCAGATTACAATACAAGGTACATAAGAATTCCTCATACTTTGATAATGCAGACAGCAGTGCTGGGTGTTAAGAAAGAGATGAGTGCTTCCAAAAGAGCTCTGAGTGGCTCACTATACCTTCCCAAAACAAGTAGTCTTTAGACTGCTCTCAAAGCCATTATGCGAGTCTTCTTGGACATTACCTCCTGTCCTTTATAAAGGAGTAGTAATGCCCTGCGTGTGCCTGGCCACTGTGAACAATCACACCAACAAGCTCATAGTTTTCTGTAGGTGCAACTTTCTTCCTTGGGGAGCCTCCGCCTCCTTGATCCATGTTTCTACCGTTGTCCCCCACTTCTGAGGACGAGTCCTGGCGAGCCATCCCTGACACAGTGTAAGGCTCCATGTTCAGCATCCAGGGAAACTGTTTGAAGAGATATTTTAGATTAACTTAGAGATTATGTCGTGCACTTGCTCAGTGTACTTTTATAAGAGTTTTATTAATATTTGCCACATTGGAAACACTAAAGGAAAGCATGGTACTACAACTTTCCATCCTTATGACACAGAAGTTAAGTAAGATGTCTTTGCGGAGGCTTTTGCTCTTGCTTTCTGAAAGGACTCAGAATGCTGCAGACAAGGAAAGCTTGAAGGAAAAAACACTTATTTTCTCAAGTGTGATCATATTGTAAGCATACCACATATTCAAAAGCCCAGTATTGAAATGCTGGGGAAAGAACAGCGAATGAATAGGAAGGGTGAGAGCGCACTCCATTGTTCACCGAGTGGAGGGGGTGGTGGGTGGTGGGAATGGGGAGCATAACCAAAAGTTTTCTTACCCTTATTTGTTCATCATATTTAATAGAACGTCCGCTTTCCCAGTCAAAGCCAAATCTCATCAGGTGAATCACCAGCAGGCTTGGTAAGACCTTAATGCATGTGCGCTTCACTGTAGTTCTCTTAAAAAGACGAGAGTTATCACCTCTATCTATACTCCTCCAGCATGCTCTAATCTTTTTCTATAGATGCCTGATTCCAGCTGTCTTGAACTGATGTACAATACAGTACTGGAGGTAGAATGACCACAGGATGACTGCAACGCCTACAGATCGTACTATTACAGTTAGAGTTTGTGCAGTGGGCTGGTATGTTATAGAACATTCTACCATCCTGCCATCCGTCTAAATGTTCAGTCCACAATTTGAGTTACAGGGAATGAAGAATGCTATTTGCATGGGTTTATGGATTTAACTTTTTGATCATGTCTTTAACATAGAAAAAGTGGTATTTAAATATATCTTCATATGACCATGTAATGCTTAAGAAAATACCAAGCTACAGCTGAATATTCTTTCACAAACATTAAAAACAATACCTTTTCTTTGCATTTTTCACAGTAGTATGCATTACTTCCTTCCAGAACTTCTCCTCTAACAAACTGATCCAATGATATTTCCAAACTTTGGCATGAAGTCACACCTAAATTGAGAGCCATGAAAGCTTCCTCACGCTCATATCTAAATTCAAGAAGAAAAATGGTAAAGATGTTGACAGAGTAGAATCTATCCAACTTGCACTAACAAGACACATGCTTAGGAAATAATATTGCGTTTGACCCAGAAGTATCAACAGCTTTGATACTTGCAGTCAAAGGCATATCACTCTACCTTTTTGTGCTATTATGACCTACATATTGTAATAGTTGAGGCAGCACATAACTCTGTATCTAACGCACTAAATTTAACATTACCTGTGAGGACAGTCCTTGCAGATCTTCTGATCAGAAAAGATACCTTGAAAAGTATTCTTAAATATTTGGTCTCTTCCTATTTTCTGTTGGAGACGTAAAGTTAGATATCAGTTGTATATATTCCCAGAGTGAAAGACCAAGTACAGTATGAATTTTAAACTTCTGAATATTACTTAGATTAGAAAATAAGTGTTTCTCTGCCTTCCTTTCCACAGGAAAAAAAGGAGAAAGAAAGAGCGAGAAAAGGTACCAAAGAGATACACGTAAACAAGGAAAGAAATCCCTGAGGTTTTTACCTTGAGGTACTCATCCATTTGATCTATAAGACTGGTGAAGAACTCGTAAGCATCCTGTTGCTCTCGAACATAAAGTTCCTTATTCCACATCTTGAAGATCTGTATGAAGTATAAACATATATAAAGAGATAGTTGTTCCATATAACTAGTTTTTTTTTTTTTTTTTTTCAAATAAATGTTATTTCTACACATTTGGACTTTTTGAGGTAAAACTTACTTTATCCCTAGAAATTCCACAATAAGAAAAGGGTGAAAAAAATGATTTCTTGTTAAGTGGGAAAGCTATATATTCTAAACAAAAAGAAGTAATACCTTCCAAAAGGTCTCAGGTACATAATACTGTAGCTTGCTTTCCATTAAGTGACCAAAAAGAGACTGGACTTGGTAGAACACATTGTCATCTGGATTGTCTGTATCATCATCAATGGAAAGCAGGGCCTGGGAGGAAACAAATAACTTTTTTAAATTAGTTCTTGGCAAAATTATTACTCCAGGTTTTCATGACACACAGCATGACAACTTAAAGTAATCATTTGTGTGAGTGCATATATGCTATATATATGTATTATATATATTTATACACAGGCACTTATAAACACTTTTTTTTTTTTTAAAAAAAAACAATTTGTGTTACAAATGGTGCTAAAATGAACTTGCAGCTCAGGTGACAGTAATTCCAAAGAGAGGACTTTACAGGACACTGAACCAATTACCTCGGGCAGACCAGGTTGCATATACAGCTGCTGGAAGACAGCATTCATGTAACAAGTAGCACCACCATTCTTCAGTCCCACAAATCCTGAAATGGAGCGACTATCCACTGGTGGAAGATACTAGAATGAGAAACACTTTTTTGTCCCAATAGGTTATAGAACGCATGAGATGCCAACAGTGTTATACCTTTTACAAGCACCTTTATATAAGCTGTTGCAAGCAGTTTAATGGAAAACCAGGAAAATCAATTCTGAAATCACAAGAGCTATATTTGTTCATTTACATAGTTAATATTTAGCATAAAACTGAAAAAATAGCCTAAAACATATCTAAATAAAACTGGTGGTAGTTAAGTAACACTTCTTTCTTATCCAGATAACTGACAAAGCCTCACTAGAGTATTTGCTTCTGAGGAAGATCAAACGGGTCTTCATTTACTCATCTGCTTTTTTGTCACTTTAAATTGAAGACCATGGAAATTTCATGAATGAAGCAGTTAAGTAGGTCATACAGTACTCCAAATCACGCTAATGCAAATTCAAAAAAAGGCTTCTTGCTTACATCAAATTCCTTGGTAAGTGCAGGGTCACACTGGTGATGCATAGAAAGCAGCTCTTTTGTAATAAGCTGAAGATTGGAAGGTGAGCTATCAGCCAGCATTACTAACACTTCATAGGCAGCTAATCGGCTATCCGCTGTACTGCACCTAAAAAGCAAACCACAGTTGAGATCTGTTTTGTAGATGACTCAATTCTTTCTAATTCTAGAAAGCTATATTACTCAGAACAAGTGACAACTGTTCAAAAGGACTAGTTTAAATGCCAAAAAACTCCTGAGAGACTGCAGAGTGGTATTTTTTCTTTCTCGGGGAGGTGGGACAGGAAGGAAAGCAATCAGAAGAAGAGCAGCACCAGAAACACTCCCTTAAATAAACCTCTCTTACTGACATGGAGACACTCATGCTTAACATTCAGCAGCAAGGAAGCAAGGTGCCATAAAAAGACAACAATTCATTCCACCTCTGAGGACAAACAATCAGATACTCTCTATTACTGTAACACTGGTGGAGACATAATGACTCATTTACATGGAGACAAGCCTTAGAAGAGTTAGAACAGATAGGTTCCTGGCTAGGAAGGAGTGACCTTAGACCTACAGTGTGCTAAACCAGTACAAAACACTTCTACTTAGCTCTTTTCAATGGATTATCACACACACTAGCCCCTTCTTCTATAGCCTTCTCTTTGGCCTTTATTTACTTCAAGCAAACAAAAGAGAATGCTTGAGATGAACTGCAATGGAACAAAATGCTAAGGGTTAGCAAGTCCCATGCAATCAATGTGGCAAGTTAATACAAATGACAGCTACTTACATGAAACTTAAAAAGCCTATTAAAGATACCAAGAACGTGCAGCTTGTCAGCAGTATACAGGTATTAGTTTCAAACCAGAAGAGCTATATATGAGCTCATGTATACAGAAACAGGAAGCCTAGTTTACTCATCACCATTTTCAGATAGAAGCATAACATCTAAAGGATATGCACCACAAGAAGTCCCATGAAATATGATTAAGAAGTAGTCTTAAGTTCAGGGGATTGCTAAATGCTCCACAGAAGCGTTCTTTATCATTTGTGGAAAGGTAGCGCAGACGTGTCTGATCCAACTTTAATACCAACTAGTTAGCGTAATGTAAGCAATCCAGCTGCAGCAGCGCTAAACTCCACATGAGCTAATTTACGCACCGCTTCAGATATTGTATGGCAATACCAGAATGCAGATATGACAGAAGAGAGAAATTCCACTCTTTTTTCCCCAATTAATATATTCTGAGCTACTACCAGCTATCTCAGCTGCAAGGAGTCTGGCTCAGCATTAGCTTTTTACAAAAACCAGTTCTTCTAAAGGAAAAAAACATTTGAGATTCTCATTTAAAAGAGGCTTGGAAAGTTAGTTTCCGGCTCATGGTCCAGCTTAGCCAAATCCCCAAGTGTCAAAGAACTAAAGGGGTACTCTTTGGCCTCATGAAATCAGCACTCAGTTGTGCTTGCAGTTCTTCATTGATCTAACAAGCAAAGCACAGACTTTGGAAGCACAGAACAGCAAAGATTTTGGGCCACACAAAAGAAGAACATATGAAAGTTCTTCAGAAAGAACGTACAAAACCACTTTTTGGACACTTATGTAGGAAGTGTACAAATTGGAAAGGTATGCTCTGAAGAAATGCTCCAGCGTTATTACGAACTCCTTGTACCTGTAGCCCCAGTGTGACATTTGCATTCATGAGAACTTGGACAAAACCCAACATGAACAAAAAAAAAGCAATTTTTACTTTGGATGAAAGTCTTGTTGACTGATTGCAGCACTGCCTGCTGGAGAATGGCTATTCAGAATAATCCTGGATGCTCGGAAGAGGAAGTCATCCAACAACGGCTTAATCAAAGATGAACCTGTAGCACAGTAATCCACATCTACTGTTAAATACATTATTGCAAATGTCAAAAGGTGTTCTATATCAGCACGATCACTTGATATCACCATATCAACAAAATTGTACCCAAATGATTTATCAGAAATCAAAAGGTATAATAAAGGTACTGCCAACACTATTCCTTCCAGCTCTGTCACTTCTACTGATATATTATTATGTCTTCACAGGTACTGTCTACTGATCAAAACATTTTCTAAGTCATTTTTGTGCTGTGCAGAATTCACACTGGTCTAGTCACTTTAGAATAGAAAGGAATACTTACCAACCATTTCCTTCTCTGCCCCACAAAGTGAAAGCAGAGTCTTGATGAGCCTTAAGTGTCCTGCTAATAAGATGTTATCAGCTTCACTGGTCTCACACTCAGCTGTGCGGTTGGGTTCAAAATTGTCTAGCCAGGTGATCTCATCTTCTAACATGGCAGCTGGGCTTATTTTTAGCTGTTCCATTTCCGATGCTATAAGATAAAAAGGGGACCCCCCCCCAGTTTACAGTTCTATAAATGTAGAATTTAAATAAAAAGAATTTCAAGAAGTTTGGTACTTAACGCCTGTTATAAGTTAAAGCGTCAGTTTAATAGGAAGCAAGCAGTTTATAGGAAAGATCATGGGACTGGAGCTTACCATCAATTCACTGACATACATTATGCATTACTTTAGAGAGAGAAATTTAGCATACAGAAACTTAAAAGACAGACATTTATGTAAGCAGAAACAGTATCTAGTCGTGCACAAGACAATCCAGCACCTACACCATCGTGACCAGCAATTTTGAATGTGGACAGGTAACTTCATGCACAAACTCCTATTTAGGTACTGAAAAAAACAATGAGATCAGCAAATAAAGAAGGTCTCAAACAAGAGTAGACAGCTTTTGAACTGAACTTCCACTCATGTGCTGTTATGTTATTGAACAGGAAACAATCGATAATTTAAAGGAAAGGGAAAGATTCTTAGAAGTATATCTTGAAGCAGGTCAAACTGAACTCTGAGAGGGCACAGGCAGTGTGGAGCGGTAGTGTGTTTACACATACATTCTCCTTATGAGGAAGATGCTGCAGAGATTTACTCTGCAAACTGAGTACAGCTAGGTATTTTACACCTTCTCACGGGGGAACTGCCATACATATACTACCTAACTTAAGGCTCTTGAGTGTCTTAACTACGATTTTACATCTCTGAACTTCCATCTGAAGGCCTACCGGATTGTCTAGTTTCCCCCACAATGTATACAAAGTGTACCTTCTGCAAAGGAACTCATTTCACTTTCCAAGAGGATTAACTGCCTTGCAGTTACCACCAAGAATTGTCGATGTCTGGCATTAACGACACAGAATGGCAGGCACACTGGCAAGTCACATCGAATTAGCGGTGAAGTAA
>VXAL01018576.1:702-25226 GCA_013399475.1 Chauna torquata
AGTGTGGCCAGCAGGACTAGGGAAGTGATTGTCCCCCTGTACTCGGCTCTGGTGAGGCCACACCTCGAATCCTGTGTTCAGTTTGAGGCCCCTCACTACAAGAACATCAAGGTGCTGGAGTGTGTCCAAAGAAGAGCAATGAAGCTGGTGAGGGGTCTGGAGAACAAGTCTTAGAGGAGCGGCTGAGGGAGCTGGGGTTGTTTATCCTGGAGAAAAGGAGGCTCAGGGGAGACCTTATCACTGTATACAGCTATTTAAAGAAGGCTGTAGCAAGGTGGGGATCGGTCTCTTCTCTCAAGCACCAACTGAGAAGACAAGAGGAAATGGCCTCAAGTTACACCAAGGGAGGTTTAGGTTGAATATTAGGAAAAATTTCTTTTCTGACAGGATTGTGAAGTATTGGAACAGGCTGCCCAGGGAAGCAGTTGAGTCACCATTCCTGGGGGTCTTCAAAAAATGTTTAGATTTAGAGCTTAGTGACTTGGTTTAATGGTGGACTTGTCAGTGCTAGGTTAAAGGTTGGACTGGATGATCTTGGAGGTCTTTTCCAGCCTAAACGATTCTATGATTCTATGACTTAATAGACAACACTTTTAAAAAGCACTAAGTCAGCAAAGTCAGATTCTATTCCATGTGACAAGGAGTGGGAATTTAGCCCTGTTCTGTACCCTTTAGTAATTGCTCTAGCTGTTACAGAGCATTCATCCTTGGATTGAATTGTGTGGAAACAAATCAAGCAGAGACTGCCCCAGCTCCCGACAGCTCAAAGTCTAGGACAACCCAGGGATAAAGACTGGTTCCTTTCCAGTAATGAAAATTTGAAAGCACACTGCTTACTACAGCTCAAATTTCTCGGCAGCAAATGACCACAAAATATAGGTCATCCATAGTATGAACCTGCAAGTTCAAAGAGCTTCTCTCTTTACAGCAGATTTTTTAAATATAAGATCTGTCAGGTGACAACTTCTGTTGACGTTCCCAAGTTGCTAACAAAAGTAGCCCTGAAACTACCACTGAGCACAGCTTAGCTCCTGCTGTCACATACCAGGACTGATACCATATCAAGACACTACAGGTTGGCCAGTTTTTCAGCCAGCTTCAAATACTCCGGAGCACCAAGTCAAAATGTTATTGACATTTAAAACTACACCACTTAAGAGACCATTTTTTTCTACCTTGCCGCAGCAGTAGCCTGTTTTTCACAGACAGTTCATGGTTCTACAGAAAGGAGTCCTTCCTGACAGTCAGGGTCCTCACAGCATATTTTTCTGTGGCTCAAGATCATGTTTTTGCACTAATTTCATGGATAGTGTCAGTGGCTTTATGGCTGTTTGACAGCAGAGCTCATATTGAAAGTTGTAAAAGGATCTTTTACAATATTGCCAGCACTAATTTGTATGTGCAGAGTCTTGTGAATGCTCCTGGCCTTCATATGGGTGGAAAGGCTTCTGCAACATCTGCACAGCACAAAATTCACACGTTTTTAACGCAGTTTAAGCTACTAACACAGTTATGGAGACCTCAAAAGAAATGTCAAGGGTGATAGGTAATTACTTAGAAAGCTGTTGAGTGATCACAGATTACCACCAATGAGGCACCTTTAATTCCTCTCTTACCATCGTACTTTTGAAAACACACAAAGTAGAAACACAAAAACTCCACATAATTCACCAAGCTAACACACACACATTAACATCTGGATATATGAGGCAATGGTGCACAGATCTAAAGAAAAGGATTTTTCCTACTCTCTGCATATGTTTCTTACTGGGCCACATGAATCAGAGGAATATCTGATCAGAAGAATATGTAATGGGACTGGTGATTGAAAGAAGGCTGGAGAGTTTCCTTCTAAAGGAAAGCACCAATCTAGTTTTTCAAAGTTAGTAATTTAAGAATTATCAACATTATTTAGACGTACTCACTGAAGACATGTTTCTTCATATCTGACTTCTGTTAGAAAAGCTGATTTGCACACTATTACATGCCCCGAATTCCCAAATACACTGTGGAGATACATGCTTGTACATTCTTCTTTCTGAAGCAAATGGCTAAATGTATCTCCCTTTTAAGAAGATGTCAAGTAAAAGTTGCCATTCCAGTGGTCTCTGTTTGGCCAAGATTGGCACAGCTTTGCTTGAATGTTGGATAGAGTAACTGATTTAACTAGGGTTTTAACAGGAGAATGTCAGATAAAAAAAAAAAATTTTTCTTCCTTCTGAAGATTTCATTCTGGCTTTCTGACTTGAAAAAATCCTGTTGCATTCTCAAAATTCATACCAGTATAGCCTTACTATTTCTGTTTGTTTTTATCTTGGAACCCAATCTGATGCCTCACAGATCCTGTATTGAAAGAGACAATAAATGAGGAGTCCACAAAACTGGTAACACCAACATTGGTTGAAATGTAATTCCAGTACAATTGAAAGCTTAATATCACCCAAAGTTTGGTTTCCTGTGATGGAGATATAATGAATTATGCCTATTAATAAAATAAATGGGCATGATTGTTTCCATCTGTGAGGCCAACACACTGCAAATCTGGCCTCCCAAAATCCTCATACCCTGCATAAGATAAACTATGTCTATGAGACTCAGCAGTTTTGGATATAAACAGGGTGAGTACCATTCAGACAGAGACAAAAGAATGGCATGAACTTCTGACTTCACTTTATGAACTTCTTGGGGACCAGTGGTTTTTAGCCTTGCCAAATTACAGAAACAAAGTTGTTTTGAGAACTCCAGTGCAGTCCTCCATTTGGCAGCACAGGTATAGATTCATTCTAAGGGCAGAACTTAGCAAGGTCATGAATTTTTTTCAGCAGAAGTACTAGTTATGAATGCCTAAACAGCTCTGCATCACCAGCTGCTTATTAGCATTTGAAGAAAACCAGCCACTTCATATAGATGAGTCTGCCTTCATATGGGAAAAGTAATCAGTACCCTTGTTACTGGTTATTATACTTACAAAAAATAGTTTATTGTCTCTTATTTTGATTGAAGGGCTCTGCTACACTAAGTACAGTTTATGTCTGGCTGATGCCATAACATTATTAAATATTAAACTTACCTAGTCAAACTCACTGCTGATGTGGATACGCTAAACCATTTTTGTTGCTGTTAGAGGAAATGACACACATTTGCCTGGATATTGTGAAACAGAACTGTACTTGATTTTTTCTATTAATTTTCCATGAAAATCAAGTCTACATTTTTCTGGTATGTTTCTCTAATCTGGAAATCAAAGACATTTCCAGGATATCAGTAACACCAAAGGTTTTGTAAGAGCGAAGTTTTGTCCTATTTGTATAAGTAGATGCCTCCAGGCAGACACTTTTTTGCTTAACCAAAGATGCTAACATTTATGCTCTGCAAAGTAGCATGTATACTGACCTAAGTGGGCCAGCAGATACTGCAGCCCACAGGTATTGCACTTCAGGGCTAGTGGGTTTTGAGAAAGGCATAGAAATTCTTCCCAGCTTGTTTCAAAGAGGGAAAATTCACACAGAAGAGCTTGCAAACTGAAGCTTTCAGAAAAAAATAAAAACAAAAAATAAAAATAAATAAATAAAGCCCAACCCAGATAACAATCCTTCACCTAGTTTGGGAACAGATCTCCCAAGAGTATATTTTTTAGATCAAAACAAATTGATTGGGCTTTTAATTGTAGATACTGGAAAGCAGGAAAATATCCTTTTCTTGGTTGGTTTCCACACTGTTCCTCTGAGTAAAAGTGATAACACAAGACAGGCAGGGAACACAGAAAAGATTAGTAATGTTCTACCAGACTTTTCATCCAGAAGAGACCCTATATGTCTTCAATCTGATTCATCTTTCATTTTAGATCAAGATAAACTAACTTGGTGAAAACGTAGCATGAAGAAATTACTCATAGGACTAATTGCCATTCTCATCAGCCTCTTCACAGTCGTATCATCTGCCATTGTATCTTTGCAGATCTCAGTATTGCAAGATCATTCAGCAGCAATAATTTTCATTATGTTGTAAAGTTTTATACTGTCATCAGATTTTGTCACATCTTCATTAATGGCCTTTTCCACATAAATTTATAAAAATGTAAAGTGTCACAGATCAGAGTAGAGCCTCATGCTCCACCTTTCTTTGTGCTCTGAAAGCTACCCATTTATTTCTTTTCATTGTTTTCTGACTGTTAAGCAGTTATTAATTCATGAGAGCACCTTCCCTTTTCATTCTGTTTCATTTAAGAGCCTCTACAGACAGACATTGCCAAAGCTTTTTCAAAATTCACGTACAGTAGATCAACCAGACTATCTTTTTTGTTGCACTTCTTGAGTCTTTCAAAACTCTAAAGATTTTGAAAGGTATTACTTTCTTATACAAAATTCTAACAGAATCCTCCCCATTATATTAATATTTATCTTTGCGCCTATTCATTTCATTTTTTATCATTTTTACTTATCTGATTAACATCTTCCTTACTAATAAATAGTTCTCTAGAACATCCTTAGATCCTTTTTAAGCATACTAGTGCTATTTTTGTCCCCTCCTGTTTGTCTGATACAGAGGCTGTTTTGACTAGAGGTAATACACTGCTATTCATTGAAATCCAGCTATTCTTTATCTGAACTCTTTTCAAAACCCTGAGTAAATATAAGCTGTCCAAGCAATGTCTTAATATTTTTTACTTTTTTTCTAGAGCATATGTCATTGATATTAGTTCTTCAATTAGTTCTTCCTTTCCCAATAAAGAGTATAACCACCTTAGAAACATGTCTGACTTTTCATATAACAAACACTTATGCAGAGAATTCGTGACATTTTTTTTTGCTCTGGCCTTATTGTCCTTGAGTAGTCTTTCAATGCTTAAGCCAGGTATGAGCACTACGGGCTCTCTGGCAGGCTTCCTGTTTCTGATGTGTTTTTAAAAATCTTTTTTTATGGCTAGCTTATGTGCTTTTAGCGATTTTCTCATCAAAATCTTTTTGGCTTTCCTTGCTATGAATTAACATTTTACTTCCCACAGTTCATGTCTATTTCTACTTTCCTTATTTGAGCACACTTTTAAAGATGCCTTCTCACTTTCAAGACCCTCCTTCTTTCTGTTCTTTTAACATAGATTTTTTTCTTTTATCCTCTTCAAGTCCTGTCTGATTTATGATACATTTACTTTGAACATAAAACATTGATTTGCAGTGCACATTAACTCTGACATAAAAAATTAGTCTGAGCCATCAAACAGTCTCCATGCTGTCTGCAATGTTTTTATACTTTTAGCAACTGTTTTTAGTTAATCTTCTCACTTTAAGGCAGCTTCGCTATCACTCTAATTTATGCTTTTTTTTTTCCACTTACCAGGATATTGAATCTGACTACATTGCTATAGATGGCTGGTAATTATGTCTTCAACCAATCCTTTTATATTGGTCAAGTCTAAATCAGGAGCTGTTTTTCTGCCTGCACAACAATGTGCTCTAAGAAGTAGAGGCAATGGTGTTTGAATACATAACCAGTGCATCATAGTAATACAACTTTTCTGAATCTAAAATGGACTGGGGAAGTTACAAACTTCTGACATTGTTCATCTGTCTTCTTCTTTGCCTCAGTCTACTGAGAAGGTCTCCTCAGCATATGGGGAAAGCTCTCACGGTCTTTCTGGGAAATCAGGACATCTAAGTGACACTCTGAAGTGCTATACACTAATGCCCACAGCAAGGGAACAAAAGGACGAACTGGAGGTCTATGTGCAGTTGCAGGGCTACAGCCTCATTGGGTTGTGGTGCGCGGGCTCACACAAATAGAGTCCTTCAGATAACTGGAAGAAACCTCATGTTTGCAGACCCTGGCATCTGCTCAAGGGACAATACAGTGTGGCACAAACAATCCAGATTTCTGGAGTGCATTGATGATAACATCCCAACACAAGTGATCAAGAAGTCAAGTGAAGATATCCTGCATGGATAAAGAAGGAGCTCCTGACTGAACTCAAACATAAACAGGAAGTGGAAACAGTGACAGACCCAGGAGAAGTATAGAGTCATTGTCCAAGTGTGCAAGGATGGGGTTGGGAAAGCTAAAGCCCATCTAGAGGTGAATCTGGTGAGGGACATGAAAGGCAACAAGAAGGGCTTCTATAGGTACACAAGCAGGAAAAGGAAAACTAGGGAAAATGTGGGCAGTGGACCTGCTGACAAAAACATAGACTGAAGTACTCAGTGCCTTCTTCACCTCAGTCTTTCCTGGTAAGACTGGCCTTTAGGAATCCCAGGCTCTTGAGACCAGGGGGAAGGTCTGAAGAAAAGAAAACTTACCCTTAGTACAGGATGATCAGGTTAGGGTGCATTTAAACAAACTGAACATACATGAGGCCATGGGACTTGATGGGATACACCCAGCTAAGGGAGCTACTCATTACAAGGCCACTCAGTTATCTTGGAAAGGTGGAGCAGGTTTCTCTAATAGGCATTGCTGTCTCTGTACTTCGCAGTTTTAAGGAATCAAGTGGATAAAGCCCTGAGCAACTTGGTCTGACCCCAGAGCTGGAACTCCTGAAGCCCCTTTCCATCTGGGTTATCGTGTGATAGGTAACATCTCATGGTCGCTGGCTCTACGCAGTCACTAGCACCACTTAGTTAGAGGGGCTACCAGTCACATGGCTTTCATGCTCTGCTCTACCCATTTATGTGTGGAATTTCCACCCATAGGTATCTTGTTTCAGTTATAACATGCGATACTTTCTGTAATATCTTATTTCAGTTATAACATGATACTTTCTGTAATTTATTCAGCCTCTTTTCCACTATGAATATCTACTCTGTTATTCCTGTGTAATTTGTGCACTGTTAGTAGTGTCCTTCTGAAAATCTGCCTTTCATCTACTTTCTAAGATACCTACAGTCTTTTTTAATCCAGGCATCCTACTTCACCCATTTTAGCTCTCAGACTTCCAGTCCAAGTCTGTACCCTCAAAAAAAGCCATGTTTAAGCTCTAAAACTGTGGTCTGTGTATTTCACAAATGTCAAAATACCTCACTGATGTCCATGTGAGCAGTTGACTGTGCTATTGAAAATAAATTCTTCAGGCACCTAGCTAAGGGCTTTAGGCATTCATGGTTGGCAGAACAAAGAAAATCAAGAAAAAAATGAACAAACAGAGCTTTTGTGTATATTGCTTTGCAAAGAATCCCACTCTTGAAGCTAAGCTGTAAACTTGGCACACCACGGGCAATAAGGAAATGGGATTTATAAACCATATGCCTCAAAACTAGATACCATAAGCCTGGGTTGTAAGTCTTTGTGAAGCATTGCACAGTCTATAAATTTAAAAAAGAGATGTCCATCATCACCTTCCCAAAATGGTTTTGATCATCTAGAAGTGAGATTAGTAGGTAGCCAATAAATAGATAGTATTTAGATATTTCTATAAAGGAAAAGGTTCAATTTTATCACTTTGAAAACATATGCATAGTTGTAGCTATCGTGTTACATTTTAATATACATTTCTGGAATATATACTACTTACAACAGTACTTACAGAAAACTAGACTTAGTACAAATATGATGTTGTAAGAAAATTACAAAAAAAAAAAGAAGAAAATATTTCAATAGTAACTAACAGTAGCATAATATGCACACAGTGCCTGTACATAAAGTTTAAGCACAGGAGCTCCAGGAAAATGTGGTGATAAGACTGATCAATATATTGTTCCAATGACCAGTCAAACCAGATACTCCTTTATGAGGCTGGCATAGACTAAAACATAATATTTTTGACCAAGGCTTTTTCTTTGGTTTGGTTTGGTTTTGTTGCATGAATACCTTACACCCTACTGTTGTGATGTGCAAATTCCAGCCTCCCATGATTTTTGTCTTTGCTTTTGTCTTTGCTTGTTTGTTCTCACACATTGAGTAGAGGAATGTAGACTCACAGGAACTAATGAGTTTGTAAACCTGTCAACAAAAGACATCAGAATTAACCTGGTGGTGGTCTGATGAAAGGGAAGATGAGGATTACAGTGGCCTCATATCACCTCTGCAGCAGGATCCTCGTTTCTACATCAAGACAGGCTTTTACATGCATAGGCAAATCTCAGAGCCTGACATTTTTGCTCTGCAGGAATACATGATTGCCAACCAATATGGATCCACAGGGAGGCCCAAAGTAACACTTGAATTCCCCCCATCCCCTAAAAAAAAAAAGAAAAGAAAAGAAAAGAAAAGAAAAAAAAGAAAAGAGAAAGAAAAATCCCACTTCCACTTTTGCTCTGCATATTTCCTTCTTTGTGCCTCTTTGCCTGTAGTGCTATGCAGTGTGTAAACTTTGCAGTGCATGTAATATTCCAGCTCTAGCGCTCCTATTCTTTGCATGAATGGCTGCTTGGGACCCCCTTGGAGGAGACTTCTCAAGGATAAAGTTGTGCAAAAAACCATAAGGGCTGTTTATTGCTATCTAACTTTTATTCTGTACGATTCTTAGCAACAATAGCATGTTTTCGAGAATGCATTAAGCAGCAAAGCAGGACTCTTACAAATTTTCTGTGCATTTCATTTTCTTAAGAGGAACTGAGGAGAGCAGTCCCTCATCTGACTTCATGTCTGTTAGCTTTATTCTACAGGGAAGTAAAAGGAATCCTCTACATCTGTTGTTGTTCTTTGTTTTTTGTAGGGAATCAAAAAATCCTGTTGGTTTTATTGTTGCTCTATTTTTCCCACTCACATTCTCAGAAGAGACATCTGGGGAAAAGGCTATAAAAATGAGTAGAAGCAGAAGGACTATGAAAGGCAAGGGAGGTGGTTTTATAATAACCCATGAGGACAGTTTCCCGGTGAGAAGAAAATCTTTGGAATGGAAACTGCTATATGAAACTTAGATGATTAGGATGCTTGGATAATTCTTGTCTTACTTGTATTACAAGTTTCCAGGTAATTAATGGGTTATTACGAATAAGAACAATCTACTTCATCATTCTATTACTTGGCATTCCCTATCAATATCTGTTTGCATGGTTCCACAGTGGATATTTGATGATTCATCAGTGGTGCGCCCAACAAAGGGCCATTGGGATAGCAACAGCTTTTTGCCTTGCAGCACTCACAGGGCCCAGCCAGGAGTGAGCTTTGTTTCACCTTTGCTTGACACAGGTGCTCAGATCCCTTGTGTCTCATGGTACAACCACCATCTCTTCTAAGACAAGAGCAGCAGAAACAGATGAATCTTCAGGAATTCTTGCAGGTTGAATTGCACAAATACTGTACACTTGAGTTGACTGATTTACTGGCAGCTCTTTGAACAGAGTTTAAAGCCCCAGTCCTATGCCATGTTCTCATTTTCTCAGTTCCTTGAAGACTGCCATAATAATATGGATGAAAAAGAAACACATTAGTCATTATGATTTAATAAGAATCTTCACATCTGGTTTATACTTTAGAGAGGAGGAAGCAGAAGAGTTTATCTCTTGCCCTGTAAAGAATAAGTAAATGGGTTATGACTGAGGCAATGATATTAGTTTGTCAAGAATAACTCCTGTCATTTAAATCAAATGTGCTAAGGCACAACAAAGTTTTACCTCCCAAAAAGGAAGCAGTGGATATTATATAAATTAACTTTAGTAAGGTTTTAATGGCAGAATCCAGTCAAAAGCGGCAAAAGCCTTCAGAAATCTGCAAAACGAGAACTTCAAGGAAGAACTGAACAAACTCAGGTTTCCTGGAACTAGGAAGAGAACATTGAACAAGGTGTGTGAGAAAAATATAAAAGTATTTGAAAGGTTGATGCAAAGAATAAGGAAATAAACCATTTCCCAAATACAGGGTCAATAAGGCAATACGTGGTTTAAACTGAAGCATAGAAGAGTCCAGGCACACATGAGAAAATATGAGGAAGCAAGGCTAATTAAATAATGGGATGTACTATTGGATGAATAAATGGGATCTCCATCATCAGAGAGTTTCAATAACAGGTTAGACAAACAATGGTGAAGAATGATACATCTATGGTTGATTCTGTCTTGCTAGGCACTGATGGAGTAGATGATATCCAAAAGTATCTCCTGGCCTTTCAGTTGCATGATACATATCTTCGGCTTTAGGTACTGGAAAAATCTGAGCTCTTTTTAGCAGAATGGACTCTTA
Organism: Chauna torquata; assembly: GCA_013399475.1. Lineage (NCBI taxonomy): Eukaryota > Metazoa > Chordata > Aves > Anseriformes > Anhimidae > Chauna > Chauna torquata. The sequence goes on from VXAL01018576.1 coordinate 10,813, forward strand.
TTAAACGGCTATGAGCTGATGAAAATTATCTTATAAAATCTTTCCCCCAGAGAAGTTATTTAATTAGTGCTGCATTGTTGTATATTTTTATTTTGCTTTCGTTTAACCATCATTTATTTTTCAAGGGTCAAGTTGCTTTTATGTGAGGATTCATTTCCCAGTCATTAGTAAAGCTTTTAGAAAACATTATTTATAAAATTCTGACAGTTAGTAAAACCAGCAACTTCATATAGTAATTACAGGTACCTGTGTTGAGCTTTTGTATCTGAGATTTCACTAAGACAGTTTTAGAGACTTTAGGAGTTTTATTTTTCACCCTGAAGAAGTCATGCAAGGGCAGTGGAAATAAAAGTTACCATCATAGCATCCTGTTAATTAGCTGCCACCTTGTTTTAAGGACAAGGCATGGTTCAGCTACTTTACCTATTCTGTTCATTCTCCCTCTCTTGAGCTTGTGAAGCAATAGGATAACAATATCGTTTGTACGGCTGTGATAACTGTCCAGCAGGAGCAAGTCCGAGACCATCAATTCATTTCCGAAAAATCATCCATTACTTAATTGTAATGACTTAAACCCTAGGATTCAGCTGAGTCTGATACATTATCCATATTGTGCTGTGCTGTCTGGAGTCTTTGTTAGGCAGTGTTTACATTACTTGTACATAAAATTCTGTTCATGCGTTTTTGATTCCTCCTTCTCATATATGATACTTCTACAAACACTTTAAACATGGTAAATACTGCAGAACAATATCTGTATATCTGTAAATGCTCCTTCAATAAATTGTCCACTTTGTTTTTATATACATCTGAAAGTGCATTTCATGGCAGATTGTGAGCAAAAATTTTGAAGATAGGGCTACTTACATTCTCTGAACATGAATTTGCGAACAGAGACTTACATAAACATGTATTCACATTCATCTTGAAAGCCCTTTCTGGATTTAATGAGTCTTTGAATGAAGGAATAGATATAACACAAGTGATTTGGATTATTACACATTACACAGAAAACATTAATAGTAAGGCTGATAGTCACAGCAATTAGTTCAAAAGCAAATCAGAGGTTGAGCAAACACTGTGGCAAGTCCCACTTTCAGATGATTCATAAATAGAAGAGACCAACAGACCAGTCACTGTCCGGGGGCGGGGGNTGCCAAGCTTTCTTATTGCACTTCTTTTTCATTTCCCTCATTCACTTGTATCCCTGTTCTCTTAGCCACAGCAAAGCCCCTCATTATCTCCAGCGCATGGACCTGAAAGGAGGTGCTGTTGACTATATCTTAAATGGAGCTCATCCGTGAGATGTGAGAAAGGGTGAAACTGGGAAGAAGCTTAAAGCTCATGGTTGTATTAACTATTTATGAGAACAGAGTATGGATGAAGGGTTGTGTGAAGATCAGCAATATCTACAAAAGAAAAAGATAAAAACATGAAAGAAAGTACACCAGCATTGAGAAATCAGTCATAGAAAGTGATCAAAAGGAATGAGAATTTACTGACACAAGAGGAAATTGAGCATGAGACATATTTGTGACACATTCCAATATAATCAATAAGATGTATTAAAATAAAGTCATTAATTTGAATCAAATACAGAAATTGACAATGATACAGTAAGAGAGGCAAACAAGTTATCAAAAAATTATAAATGTAAAGCAGTATATGTAAAACAACTAAAAATATGTGAAAGTAAGGAATACTACAGTAAAAAAAAAATCTGCTTATCTTTCCAGGAAAAGACAACAATAGTCACTTTAAAACCTTATGAACTGAAAAAAAAAAAAGTTACACTGTTTAAGGCCTGATGTTTCAAAGATGTATTCATGTGAACAACTCCATTTTAATACATGGGAACACTTATGTGAGTAAAACCGCTAGTTAGCAAATGTTTTAGGAGTACTTACCCTGGGCTCTCTAATCTCTCATATTTTTTCTTTCATCCACTCGTTTAGATCCATCAGTATTAGCAGCAGTACTAACATCAGCTGATGTGCTGTAATACCATTTGCCCACACGTTTGTACTTCTGTGGGTAGCAGAGAAACTAATGAGCTGAGGTGGTCCCCATAGTGAATGTCTAGAGCCACCAGAAAGGGTCTCCTGGGATACAGTCATCACTACCTGCCTGCCAGTATCTCGGTGACTGCCTCTGTTATCCTTGTGCATATCAGGCTGTTCTCAGACTAGTGTTTGGAAGAGAGATACCCCAGCATCTACACAGAGAGGTTGCTCAGGACAGTTGCACCTGGTTTGGGTGTGAAAGGTGCTGAAGAAATTCCCTATCTGTCCTTGAGAGCCTCTGCTGGTGCTTGGGACCTTCACCACATTCAGGTGACCTCTGACAGGGTGTGCAGTTTTAGGTCTTCTCTCTATCACAAGTGTAGAGACCTCACCCAATGTCCTCGCGTTGCGGGAGGTTTTTTGCCGTTGCACACCCTGCCAAGCACCATTTTCCCACTTGCTCTAGGCCTCCCTTGTGAAGAACAACTGTGAAAATGTAGCAGGATGACCTTTCTTCTCACAGGAGCTTCAATGCCAGCATGCCTTGGTGTTTTGCTGTCTGCTTTTCTGAGATTGACATTGAAGGATATAAGTGACCACTGAAGCAGTACATCCTGACAGCATTGTATTGACAGAAAGAAGAAATATCTTCTCTTTTTGCAGTTTTCTATGCCTTATTTTCTCAGCTCTTTGTCTCTTCATCTCTCCTGTGTCTCCTGGCTGCCATCACCAGTATTACCATACCCATTCTGTGTACCTGTCAGTATTTTCTCCCTCTGTCCATTCTCTTCCGATCTTCATAAAGACACCTGCTCCATCTTAGAGATGGCTACCTCTAGGGTTCCTGTCCTAGGCACTGAAATTATTTCTGTCCTTTTTCTCCTCCTCCCTCCCCTGCATGATGCTGCTACCTCTTCCTGCCATGAGACCATTTGACTGCATGAAAGGACTGCCTTTGATCTTTAAGTGTTGAGTAGATATTTGTAATAGAAATTGCAGTGACTTTTGAATGAGCGTACAACTACACTTCTGAGGAATCAAAATAGGAAGCAGAACCTTAATTTTCTTATATAACAAGATCACTTCAGAGTATTTGAAGGAAAAAAAAAATAGATGAAGAAATGTTCCCCAGAGCTTTGACCAACATAAGCTCAGTGAAAGTCAACAAAGATCAGTAATCCACATGAGAAATTTCTGAGGAAAAGTGAGCAGGTCCACTCGTAGCGAGAAAAGTCAATCTCCTTCCTTCAGCATGGAGACGCAGGAAGTGTTCTGCACCTGAGAACAGCTGCAGGGTGACCATTAGATCACACCAACTTTGGAGGGTCCATGTGGAAACCAACTCTTTACAACATGCAATGTGTCATGTCTTGTCTCCAGTCCTACTCAACAGAGAAGGTATGAGGAAGGAAAGTGTTATAAAGACAGAATGTGAAAGAACATGCTGATGGGGACCAAACATGTTCAAAGGAGACACAGCACAGGAGAAATAACACACTTAAATCTTCTCCACTGTTAACCTGTAGAAGACCCTTTCAGGACCAGTCTACCTAACCTTGATTAGACTGGGGTCTTTCTATCTACTTTTCTTTCCCTCTTCTTATCAATCATCAAAGCAGATGTGCAAGCTTCTCCCTTTTCAGAGTGTTTTATCCCAGATAGTTGAGTCATGGAGTCATTATTGAGCAATCACTGTCATGGTAGGGAAAGCTCCTTTTCAGGGACAACTAGAAGGCCAGATTCTCCCAAGACCAGCTGTCTCCTCAGCCCCATCACTCTTTGCCCACAAAACTGCATTCCCAAACTGGCTATCAGAGGCAGCAAATATTCCCATTTTTTCCTCCATTGATATAGAGGGTCAATGTGATCCCCACTGAGCAGCCAGGTGGCCTGAGTCCCTCTCACCTCTCATACCAAGCCACCTTGGAGCAGAGAGAGTGACACAAAGAAAACATTGCTGTCAGCATCTGACATGAAATCCACCATTTATTTGTGTTAACACCTGCAACTTGTTTGCAGTTACGCAGGGCACCATCACATCCACTCTTCTAGACACACTACCCAACTCCCTTTCACCTTTTCCTTACACTGTTTCTTTTAGTACTTTTGCCCCACTTTTTTCTCTTTTGAGGACACTTGTCCCACTTGCCTTGACAGAAAGTGGAGAAAAAGGTGATGAACAGAGCTCACTTGCAGTGTTTGGTAGAGATTTATGGCGCTTCCTCTCACTTTTGCCATTAGTCTGTGCAGGTAAAATCAATGATACTTTGTCATTTGGCAGAAGCACCTCACACGTGATATACGGAAATTATTGGCTCAGTGTACGTGCTCTGAACACTAAACACTTCATTTCTTTCCCCCTTGCTACTCTGCATCACATCTAACTTTTCCCTAAGAGGCTAACATTGTGCAGTTACAGTCAGAGAAATTGTTCTCAGTCTGTATTTACCTTTGAAGGTCAATACTAACTATTCTACCACACAACTTCCATTTCAGATCTGCACGGACCTTGTATGCCTTCTTTGTATTTTTCAATCAGTCCAGAAAAAGGTATCACTTCACCCTACAAATCTTGCCAGGGAGCCATTCTGTCATTCATATGAAGAAAATGGTCTTTCCAGTCTGCAGGGTACAATTAACTTTCCATCCTCTAACCTAACCATTATGCCTTTTAAAGAAAAAAAGTAAACATAAAATTAGCTAGTATTCAGTAACATTAGGTCAGCTGCAAATATATGGGAAACATACAATGAGCATCCTTGGCACTGTGACATTACAGCATAGTAGTGACAGAGATTTTTGATTTTAGGAAATTTATTATTAAGCTTCATTTCAGTACTACCAGCACTATATTACAGACTAGAGGAAAATGTATGGTGGAACAGAGGTCCTACTCAGTACCCTTAGTGCCTTTTATGTACTTTAGAGCATGTCAGGCATCAATACCAGGGCCACTATTGTCTATCTTCATTAATGACCTGATTGCTTGGATAGAGTGCACTTTCAGCAGGTTTGGAGGTGGTATAAAACTTGGATGAGTGGCTGATGCACTGGCTGGGTGTGCTGCCATTCAAAGGGACTTGGGCTGGCTGGAGAATTAGGCTGAAATGAATCATGAAATTCAACAAGGAGAAATGCAAAGTCCTGCATCTGGCAAGGAATAACCCCAGGCACCTGTACATGCTGGTGACAACAGGCTGGGAAGCAGCACGGTAGAAAGAAACCTGTGGGTTCTGGAAGACAAAAAGTTGATCATGAGCCAGAAGGGAATAGGAGGGAATGAAGAAGAGGGAGCCAGATTCTGCTGATTGGTCCCTAGTGACAGGACAAGAAGTGTTGAGCACAAAGTGAACACACATGAAAATCCATCTAAACAGGAAAAAAAAAAAAAACCACTTTTTTACTCTAAGAGTAGTCTAACACTGGAACAGGTTGCCCAGAAAAGTATTCTGCATAGCTCTTACTGAGCTCACGCTCAAATTCCCACTGGCTCATGTAAACACCTTTATCTGGAGCCCCTGGTTTAGGGCACCTCATGCTCCCAGTAATGGCTCTCTAGGAGGACAAGGTGTTTCCACTGTGCCCTATCCTCTATTCTCCAGGAGGTGTCCTCTATGGTTTGTGTAAAGTCACCTTGGGCTTTGCCAGTGGCAGTAGGTCCTACCCGTTGCTGAGTCCACATGTTCTCCTTTCACTACCATGACATCGATACCCAAAGCTTGCATGGTTCTTAACAGGAGGAGGAAAATTGATAAATAAATAAATAAAATAGTATTGGTTGCTCTGAAGAATTTGAGTACAGAAATGTTCTGCAGAAAACAAGGCTGTTTCTGTCACCCTGGGTTAACACAGAAACAAAAAAAATACAGAACATCTGAATTATCTGCACTCTACCTAACATGCGCTAAGCACAACTAGAGATGTGCTTTCTAACTATTTCACATTTTTATTTAGCCTTCATGACCTCCAGATTAACTACATCTTCAGGTGTGGGATCTGAAGCTGTTGTTGCTATCAGCATGCAAGGATTGCTATGCAAATAATCTTATCTGCATTACCTACACTAACTTTATGTTGCTTGTTCAAACTTGGCCTGCAATGCTGGTCTACAGCCCTATACAAAGTCTGCTGAAATCATTAGGGATAGATTCATGCTACAAGATCTGAAGGCATTTCTCACCCAAAAGATCTAAGTGGATAAAATACTGTGTACCTTATCTTCACCTTTAATCCCTTACTCTGATTCCCTGAGAAGGAAAGCAAAGTGTAGAGGATGGAAGGGAGCAGCAGGGCAGTTTGGCAGTCCACAAGCACGGATGTCTGAAGGACCACAGCTGTACTACATGCTCACAAAGCCACCTGTCTTGCACACTGGACATAATCTGTGAATCTCTCCTTGACTTCAGTGACTTGACTTTGAAAAGAACACTCACTCTTAACTACTGATACGTATCATAGAATGGTTTGGGTTGGAAGGAACCCTTAAGGATGACCTAGTTCCAACCCCCTGTCCTGGGCAGGGACACCTTCCACTAGACCAGGTTGCCCAAAGCCCCATCCAACCTGGCCTTGAACACTTTCAGGGATGTGGCATCCACAGCTTCTCTGGGCAACCTGTTGCAGGGCCTCACTGCCCTCATAGTAAAGAATTTCTTACTTATATCCAATCTAAATCTACCCTCTTCTAGTTCAAAGCCATTACCCCTTGTCCTATCACTATACTCCCTGATAAAGGGTCCCTCTCCAGCTTTCCTGTAGGCCTCCTTTAGGTACCGAAAGGCTGCTATAAGGTCTTCCCGGAGCCTTCACTTCTCCAGGCTGAACAGCCTCAGCTCGTCTTCATAGGAGAGGTGCTCCAGCCCTCTGATCATCCTCGTGGCCTTCCTCTGGACTCACTCCAACAGCTCCACGTCTTTCTTATGTTGGGGGCCCCAGAGCTAAACATAGTACTCCAGGTGGGTCCTCATGAAAGCAGAATAGAGGGGGAGAATCACCTCCCTAGACCTGCTGGTCACGCTTCTTTAATGCAGCCCAGGATGTGATTGGCTTTCTAGACTGCAAGTACACATTGCTGGCTCATGTTGAGCTTCACATCAGCCAACACCCCCAAGACTTTCTCTTCAGGGCTGCTCTCAGTTCATTCTCCGCCCAGCCTGTATTTGTGATTGGGATTGCCCTGATCCAGGTGCAGGTCCTTGCACTTGGCCTTGTTGAACTTCAGGAGGTTCGTGTGGGCCCACTTCTTAAGCTTGTCAAGGTCCCTCTGGATGGCATCCCTTCCTTCCAATGTGTCGACCGCACCACACAGCTTGGTGTCGTCAGCAAACTTGCTGAGGGTACACTCAATCACACTGCCCATATCACCAAGAAAGATGTTAAGCAGTGCAGGTCCCAGTACCAATCCCTGAGGAACGCCAGTCATCACTGGTTTCCACCTGGACATCAAGCTGCTGACTACAACTCTTTGAGTGAGACCATCCAGCCAACAACTTAAAAACATTACACTCAAAAACATTTCAGATAATTACATTTAGTACAGCTGGAGGCAAGGATTTACTCTGGCTTGAACTCGTGGAAAACAGGATTGGTTTACAAGTCCTCTTTAGAAAGACAGAGTCGCTGCATCACCAGCACTGATCCAAGGAATCAACCCAAAAATCAGTGATCTATATTTGCTGTCATTTTCCATCCTGAAAGGTTCGCTGTGATAGGACAATAATCTAAGACTACAGATGAGCCTTTAAGAAATTAGTTTAGGAATTATTGTGATGTGAGCAAGTTATAAAACAGCCAGAGACACTAATATTTGGATTCAAAATGCATGAAACTGCTACTTGATGTGAAGAATAATCACTTAATATATCAACCTACTCACTTTTCATCTGTCTTTATCACTTTCACCAGAGCTTACAGAAAAGTCATTAGAAATTGACTGATCTCTCAGTTCTTATGTGACCTCCTTCTCCATGAAATCAAGTGCTTAATTGCCACCTCTAAGTTAAGACATCTTGGGATACAGAGGAAAATGCTTGGGTATTTTTAATAGAACCTTAAAATATGGGTTTAAATTCATCTTTACAATTTGGTAACTTTTAGCAGAGACATCATGAATAATTTCTTCGTGCTTTTTTCCTAAATATATCCACTGTCCCAGCTAGGCTTTTATTGCTAACCTTTTCCTGAAACTCAAGTTTAAATTAAATGACTGAAAATTAGTGTGTTTAAAGCTGAAGAAAATACACAGAGGAAACTTCTGAATTCACGACTGAGTCCCAAGAAATGGGGCCTGCTGCCAGGACAATGGAAATGCACTGCACTATGGGTTAGCAAGCATCTCCGTGAGGTGAATATTGACAGAAAGACTATACCTCTCAGACAAAGCTATTATACCAAATCCCAATATCTTCATTTTTCGAGGTAAGGAAGATTAAGAACTGACATTTCAAGACCAAGTCAGAGAACCTACTGATTAAACACTAATCCAAACTGTCCCTTCTCTGTTATCATCAGGGAGGAGGGAGAGCTATATTAAAAGGAGAGCATAATTCTGTTGATTGATTTGTTGAGTCCTTACATACTTCTCAAGGTTCTGACGTTACAGTTTGCAGTAAAACATTGAAGTCTCTAGTTTTGGTTTGTCCCAGCATGAGAACAACAGAAAGTTCTATTTACTCCAGTTCAACAATAGCTAGTTAGCTTTGTATGTGTGGATCACTTATATTCTCAAAAATTTCAGAATTCAAATATATCTCTCGTTCACAGGTCAGTTCAAGGAAACCTTGTAAAGCATCTTTTTAACCACTGTTAAGCTGATTAAACTACCAAGCTTAATATCTCTTCTTTTCTTAAAGGTAGGATGCAGTCGACCTCTGACATAAGGATACTTCCTGGTAGATGAATCAATACACCTAATTGCCTCACCTGTAGTACAGATCTGTAATTGTTATGGTTGGCATTCTAGTAACGTTAGTTTAGGGACTAATTGTGCAAACAGTGAAATTTGGAGAATTGGAAGTTAAAGTGCTTTCTGGTTTCACATTCATGATATATACAGTATAAAATTTTCTGAACTGTTTTCTGTTAAATGCATTTGTCTGTCTACTCTATTAGAGTAGATGTAATTAGAGTGTTACAGTAAATTTGTATAGTAAATATAGTAATATATAGTACATATATAATGTGTATATATAGTAATAATGTACTATAGCAATATATATATAATGTATATATAATAATGTATTAGAGTAATATACTCTATTATCAAAAGATATTTGAAATATTACCCCTGAAGACACTCTTCATGATTTCTTATTCTTACTGCAAAATCTACTGATGGAGTAATTGCCCAGGGAGCAGGGACTTGGTTGAGTTTCCTCTGCAGCCTTGTATTTACACCCAAGTCACCTACCCTTCTGAAGAGCATGCTAAGCACAGGGCATTGTGAATGGCAGGAAAGGGATGTAAAAGTGCATACACGCACTCCATTCACCCTTTATTACTCCTACTTTTTTTCCTTATGTGAACAAGTGCAGAACCTTTCCAGAGATCAGGAACAAGAACATGTGCACATAAATAACAGACACCATTTTTAGAACATTCCTGGAGCTTGTACGGGTTGCATGCCTGTCTAGTTACTTTTACTATAAATAGTTAATGAACAAATTGCTGAAAGAATTTTTGGACTAAGAATTGGAGCCATATTTAACTCCCTTCCAGGCAAAGTCCCGGATCATGAGGCTTCAGAGCTTTGCTCCTGTTGATGTTTTCTCATTGGTGAGCATGAGGCAACTCTATGCTGAGCAGCTCATCGGTGGGATCTGCATGGGGTAGACGGCCCTTTCTCAGTCCTGGGGCTATTTGAAGCTGAATTTTATTCCCCTCTCCAAAGACTCAAGACAACATTAAACTCCACATTCTTGTATTGTCCTATACTGGACAATTGCTCTAATCACCTTATCTGACAGCTTAGCCTTAAAAGTGCTGCAATGTATCCAAGACATATATACCAGGATGCTGGAAATGACAGAAGGCCTCAAGGACACCCAGATTCATTTGGGCCAACAGCAGAAGGCAAGGAAAGATACCCTAGAGCACCTCAACTGTCGTCATCAGGTAACTTTATGTGGGGAACTGAGTCAAGTCACCAGCTCCAACGTGGACTCCTACACATAGATACCTACAATCAGGAAAGTAATTAACTGGAAATTGAATCTCATCCTTCCTGTTAAATGTTGTAGTCTTCAGTATAATGTTTTAGATGACTTCATAAGAACAGAAAATAAATTCTGTAAAGGCATGATTTTCATTAAAAATTGTCACATTCCCATGATATTAAAGAGCCCCTTCCCTATTACCAAATTTGGTTCTGTGAAGAGGGGAAGAAGGTACACTGCAAGCAGTGCTATCCCCACTAGATCTTTTTAATCAGTCTTCCTCAAAACATTTCAAATCCCTTTTTACGTCCTTAGCACTCACCAAATACATAATATTAAAATTCATACCACCTTCATTCTCATCTTCATCTTTCTGGATCAGAAAGTGTCTAAGACATCTGTGCTCCTGAGCAGATCCCAAGCAGCAGCCCAAATATGCAATGATGCAGAATAGAAAAAGTGTATGTGCAGTAACTATTTCCCTTACCACCAAGCTGACAACAGGCTATAGTAGTCTGTCTGTTAAAGGAAAGAGTTAGAGAATACTGTAGCAGATTAAAATCACTCAAGTAAATGGACAGGCAGGAAGGTAAATATTTAAACTTAAGTCCAGTTGGGTCACAATAACTGAACATAGAATTTTTGATAATAAAAAGGTTAATTTCATTAGTAAGGAATAACAAAATAACACAGAAATCAGAAACTGGAATGATCACCTCTTAAACAGGTTTTACTAAAGACAGTGTTTTAATGTAGAACTCTGCCCTGAGAGCTCAGGTTTCTTACAGAGCTACAAACAGATCTGCCCCTCTGGCAAGTCTGTTCCCTTGAACATTTCCCAGACCACAGCAGATTCGGGAAGAAGAACGACACCTGTTCACTATGCTTCGTTACCAGTGTGGGTATTTACCCCAAAGGTCCCCCTTTAAGCAGTAACCAAATGCAATCTTTGTTTCAGTTGTGTGATGCTAGGAGATCAGTGTCTGAAGCAGTGTGTCTGACAGCGAACCTCTGGCTTCACGAAAAAGGTTAGATAGTACGTGGACTTTTGTATTATTCACATCTGTCACTTTTATCTCAATCTATGAGTGATTGCCTTGTTTTCTCCCAACTGCAAAATTCAAGAGTTTTGCTTTTGCCTTGCTATACATTCCACTAGAGCCACAGATAAGGTGCAAGATGGGCATGCTGATTATCAGCTGTTCCCCCAGATAGCATAGATGCAAGCAGCACAGCTATTTCTTCCGTGTAACATTTTTCGCCCCCTTACATTTCAGAATATAGGAACAACTTCACCTGTCAATGAAGTGCTTTCTGAAAGGGCATACTGTTTTTGAAAAGAGCAAAGCCATACCACCACGTTATCCAGTGCGTGAGATGAACTAAAGATACACACATACACTACAATTCACAGTGAGGTGTAAGTTCATACTATATAAAGATATAGAGGATTTTTTTAGATTGTTTTGTTAAAGTGCATTCCAGCATGAGGCAAGGCGAAAATAAGAGATACATAAAATGAATACATAATATGCAGTTCAGCTTTAAAAAAAAACCACAGCCAGGCATACGCTGTGCCTACAAACAGCATCTCTGAAAGAGCTGCTTGTTGAGGGCTCAGCTAACACCAATTTGCAATGCCTATAGTATTCCTGGATGGTGATTAAAGAGAGATGGAACTTAGAACTGTGATAAATCTTTAATATTTAGGTGTGAGCAGTCAGTATATGAAAATCTTTCAAAATAGGAAGACTCATTTGTATCTCCTCCAATCTGTTAACTTTGTCAGCTGCTCTCTTCTTAATTGTATATAGGTGGTCATAAAGACAATTGCTATAGTTTAGTTCAGGCAATGGATATGAGTGAATATATAGAGAGTATTCACTCTGCCACTCTGCAGTGGCATTTCTTTTGTGTCTTTTTTGGCCAAGAAGGGCCATCGCTGAATGGTGCCTTTAGAAGGGCTAGCATTTCCCAAGTGAGCAGTAACAGTAACCAGTTCTGTCTTCTTCCTTTCCCTACGTGTAATATCTCTTCTTAATCCAGCTGTTTGATTAAACAGAAGGGAAATGCAAGCTGATCAAGTATGCCTGTAATGTATGAGTGTACAGCTCTCCTGACTTCTGAGAAATTGCGTCTCTTTCCACTACAGGTGGATTTGGCGTATAGGTTTGCCCAGAATACATCAGCTTCTACATTTTCATTCATAATTTTATTCCATTTAATCAGAGCTGTAGGCTGAGTGGTACAAAAGAAGCATCAAGCAGTTCTCAAAGGGACAGAGAGCAAGATAGCATGTGTGCAGAGGCTGTTCCATTTTCTCTTGTCCTCCAAATGCTGTAGTTGCCATCCTCCCTTCCAAACCGAGTACACCACAACCATGGCTACAAACATTCAAGTGGACTATTAAAACACGTCAGAAAGGACACCTGAACTTTGGGACTAATCATGACAGTTCTACCAGTGCTGCCTGATTTTGTGGTTTCCAAACTCTTTCTCTGGAAAATGTCTATGAAGCAAGAATGCCCCCCCCTCAATCCCAGGAGTTAGATTTCCTGCACCAGGAATTGCCCACATTGAATGGCCATTGTTTTCTAATAACTTGTAACTTTTCCTCCTGCAACAAAATATCATCCTTCAACCCAGTAGCAATCTGTATTGCTTCCTTTATCTTTTTAAAGTTACAGTTTTCCTGGGATGAGGGAAGCACAAGGGGAGAGAGAGGATATACTGCCCATTTTCTGCTGAGCCATACCTGCAATGTACTCTGTGGGATCCTGTTACTGTAGGCAGCCACTCAGGATTAAAGAGTTGCAGTATGTCACCTTTAATTGCCATATCACAAAATAGTTTTTAAAGCTTTGAGCATTAAGGGATTTAAATCTCTCTTCACACTGAGACCAGCCCCCTACAATAAATAGAATGTGGGCAAAAAAAGCAATAATACAAATTAATGACAAGTATTGTAGAAAAGGTTTGAAACATTTGAAATAAGATCTCTGTGAGTTTTGGGTTTCCAAATCAGCCACAGCTGCAAGTGAGGGAGGAAGGAAGGAAAATTTCTGTTCCTTCACCACACTGAGGAAAAGTCGTTTATTACTCTCCAAGCAAAAGATTTTATATAAGTTAATACAGATAGATACAGACTTGTGAAATCAAACTTACACAAGGAAGGACCCAATCCAGCAATCAGATTTGCATAGACTGAGGTAAAGCAATGTGAAAACCATGTTATCACTCTACTCAATAGAGAGTTACTGTTGGAGATATGAAAGTATTGTCAGCAGAGGCATAAGCAATGTTTTAAAGAAACTTGGGTATATTATGCAACATGAGCTAGCCAGGAGAATGTGGTAGCTGTCTTTCCCCAAATATCCTTAATAACCATGTAATTTCCAGATTTCCAGAAGTCTGAGTATTTAAGAAGTGTNAAAGTGTTTATGTAATTGAGTTTGCTCAATATGCAGGTATTTGAAAACAGCAAAAAGTTCGTATGTAGACACATTGTATTGTTCATGATCTGTGTCAAATAATGAAAAGCTGTCTCAGAAATCACCATTCACAGGCTTAACAACACAGCTGAAATGAGGTGCAGCTTGGACTTCAGCACACCAGGTCATACAGGAGGAAGCTCCTTTTCATAGCACATTCTGACTGTTGTCACAAGATCTGTCAGATAGTCTCTGGTCTGCCTTGTCCAAAGATATTTTTAGTATCCAAGATAAAGGCTTGTTATAAAAGTCTATGTTTAATTTATTAGGATCCTAACACAGGCGATAATTGTGGGGTTTTTATTTTATTAAGGTTTATTAAATAGTTCTTTGCTGGTTTTCAGTGTCTGATATAAGTGGATCTTCATTAGTTTGAAAATGTTATTCTTATGCCTTGTACCTGAGTGTATGTATTTGTAAGTACCCTTGTAAATTTGTATGGTACATAAGTATCAAGAATTTCCCACAACAACTGTTAGTGCCTGGAATAGCAAATTCTTTCTTGGTTATATAAAACATTTTTTCTCATTCCATTTGAAATATTCCAAATACTAAATAGCCTTTTTCTGCTTAAGTTATGTGGCTAAAAAAGCATGTCATTTGTAATCACTATACTTTTTCTGTATAAAATCTCTATCACCTCCGAAGTTTTGGAAACTTCATACTCAAAAAGAAAATCTTATTTCACATTACTTACGTACAAACTATAATTGGTAAGTTGTTCTCAGTATCCTGTAGCCAAAAAAAAAAAAAAAATTTACATAAGT
>VXAL01018576.1:25316-36116 GCA_013399475.1 Chauna torquata
CTATAATTGGTAAGTTGTTCCCATTATCCTGTAGCCAAAAAAAAAAAAAAATTTACATAAGTTTCCTCTTCACAGACCCTCCCTCAGTTCGGAAAGGCATTCTTCGTAGAATAACAAAGACTTCTGTATTTAAGCAAGCCTGCCTGTTAAGTATTAGATTATTTAACAGGCCCCTTTTCTCAGGCTAAGTTTATATTCAGTAGTGTTCCAGGAGCAGCACCTGGTGTTCATCAGGACCAAGTCTGTAGCTGGGCATGCTATGGTCAAGGGCTCTCTCTAATGCAGTTTAACAACCAAATCAAGGTTGAATCAATACTTTATACACTGAATCAATATATTAAAGTTAGACTCAAACTACAGCAAACCCCAAATGCAGACTTCTGCCCTGACTGTTACAACATCTGAATGAATGACATAGGGTAAATAGGTTAGATATAAGTCCTAAACAAAACAAAACAAAACAAACAAACAAAAAAAAGAAATCATAGCAAATAGGGATGATTTAAAAGGCTTTGCCTTCTGGCCATGTGTTTAATTAGCAAGTTGAGCAAGTACTCAGTTCACATCTGAAAATTATTATTTCTTATTCATAATGAATAGGCACAAAAGTAGAATTTTGAAGGCAACTTCTATGGAAAATGGACAGGAACAAAACTGCAGGACCTTGATCTTGGAAGAGAAATCTTGAGAGGCTGGAAACACTTGAAAAGCAGACTTGGGAAAGTTTTAAAAATTCCATAAACAACAAAAAAATCTTGACTGCCTGGTCAGGTAGAGTCAGTGCGGCAATAAAGCTCATCACCTCAGTATGAAGAGGAGGTAGTATTTTCTGGACATTAAGGCTAGAGAAAAGGGCGACTACATGGAAAAGATTGCAATTTAATAAATGCATAGAGAAAAGGAGGAGGAAATGACCAAGCCCAAGGATAAAGTGTAGAGAGGACTGAATACAGCTGAGATTCAGCCAAGCAATAAAATTATAAATGAATAGGTGACTCTGGGGAGATGAGGTTAATTATGCCACCAAACATCAAGATAGGGGTGGCTAAAGATACAGAGAAAAGAATCATGTCTGAAACTAAAACTTAGAGTTCTAATGTTTCCCTACATAATCACTGCTAAGCTCTCTCTGGGCAACCCTAGAATCATGCTTTCTTTCTTGTTAGCCTAATAAGAGATCAAAGTACACATAGTCCAGCATAAAGTTTCAAGTCAAAACCAATTACCAAGGTACAATCAAGGATCTGAAGCCAAGGGCAGGAATACCAGATGGGAAGCCAGAAACAAGTTATAAAGGCAGGCGATGCCCAGGACTTGGAGACACAGGTCCCAGTCCTCAGCTACAGACCTACTAAATAGTAATTACACATGCTACTGCCTTGCATGGGCTACTGCACTCCAGCAACTAAGGAGCATAAGCAGTCTATACCTGTGTTCACCTCAGCTCTCCAATTAATAACCAGCCTTGGCAGGGGAGATCCTAGGAGAAGAGTAATTAGCCTTAAGCCAATAACAGATGAAAATCCTTTTGTTCAAGTGCATTTGCCATGCTGTGCACCAAGATTCTCTTCCAAGCAAAAAAAAAATGGCACCATTTAAAGCCTAGTCTTCTATTTCCAATAAAAGCTTCTAATAGAAGGGAAGGTCTGATCTTTCTATTTCCCTTAAATTGGCTTGCAAGGCCCATTATACGACTTAATTGCATGTTAGGACACAGGTTCCAGTGGCTCTGGCCCCAAGCCATCAGTCTGAATAGTGTTACAGGCAGTACATTTGAGATTGAAAGCCTTGACTATGCAGCCCGTTCTGCGAGTGGTTTACAGTCCTGCGCGCATGCACGCGTGACTCTACTGTACCCTGGGCCTTCTGAGTTCATAAGACGACACGGTCCAGGCCCCTCCCTCTGCTGCTGACACCTTTCAGCTCCAGTTCAGTCTATTTGATCCACGCTGAATCTTCTTCCTAAGTTTAGCAGTCCTACAAGTCAACTACAAAAAGCCCAGTCCCTCTGCAAACAGATGCAATAAGGGAATCCCAAGTTCTCAAGGCAGTGCTTACATCCAGATGATTTTTTTTTCCCCAGTTTTACTTAGGGCCAGCTTGACCTCCTTGCTGGCATACCAGACATCATACTTTGCCAGAGGACGTTACCTCTTCTGGAAAACATAGGTACAGCACTGTCTTTTCCTTGAGGCTAGGCGGGAGGCTAGGCAACAGGTGCAGTGTTTCCTGGCCTTGCCCCACCATCAGTCTCATGAGACCCCTCCAGAAGCACAGACGTGGCTTTCTTGTTTGCATTGTGATGGGCAGAAACAGATCCCCACAGCTGTCTCTGCAATTAGAAATATCCTGAGGCCCTTAGGATGCTTTCCTTCAAGTTGCTCTTCCAAAAAACTACATCTTCAGACAATAAGCCTCAGTAAAAGAAGAGGCTTATCTTTTCAGTAGAATTTCTGTTTCCTAGCTAAATGCCATAGCAGTACTCTTCAGAGCAGGCTGTCTGCCATAATCACAGAATCACAGATTGTTTCCAAGGTACAAATACTATCATTTACAATAACACAATCCAGTCTTTAACTGGAAGCAAAACTATTTACTTGTTGAAGTAGCTAGGTAAGTAAGTAGCATTTTGAAAGTCACAGAGCCATTAATTCACAACATTTAAGTGGGCAAGTCTGTAGTTTGGAGTGAGTGAGCCACAAAAGCATCTTAAATGGAACCTGCCTCCCAGGAAGAGATGTCAGTTTGACTCAATAAGTCATGCAGAGACTCTCAGAAAAGCAGAGCATACATAGCTCAGCGCAGAACTCATTTCCTGGCATAAAGGTTACATGTGAAAATGACTTTCCTATGCTAGGCTAGAAGAACTGGCCTGGATCTCTGTCCTATGCACGTCTCACCTGTTGATTTGTATTAAGTTTCCTTCACAAAGGCTCCAGATGTGGGGCTTCTGTAATGCTTCAGAAATTTAGCGTGCACTAACTCATTGCAGAAATGCAGCTGTTTAGTAAAGAGCCTAGGACATACAACAGAGGAACAAGGACCTTTAGCAGAAATGCCCTTAAATAACATAGGTGTGCAACTAATGAACTTTATAAGGCTTCCACAAAAAGCAGATGGGGCCACCTCTGCAGAAAATACTCTGAAGATACTGTAAGGATCCTGACTGGAAGACCATTGTACGTTGAGAAGATAGCAATCCACGCAACAGTTAGCCTGCATAGTAGGCACGTGCCTGTGCTATGCTGCACTATGCTGCATGTCCAGCCTGGTCTGCAGCCTGTGTTGTTTTGCACAGATCTCTTGGCTGTAGGATAAACTCAGCCATCTCATTGTACCAGGGGAGCCTGCAGGCAGCTCCCTCTTGGTACCAGCATACCACCTGCATGACCTTGCCTTTATCTAAAAGTACAGCAAGAAGTTCCCACGCTTGACAGTAGAACTGGTGAACGGAGCTGTTTTCTTGTAAGAAAATCCTGTCATAGCTCAAATGATCAAAGTGGGAGAACCTCTTCTACAGACAGGGTCTGCATGGTGAGCTGTGCATTGATCAGAGGCCTCTTCAGTGCTACACAACTTGGTATTCCCAGCATCTAGATGTACATAAAATTGTCTATATTATTCTCTCCTTGAAGCATTAGCTCTAATAAGCAGCATTTTAAACGATACCTTACAGAGTCTGAGTACCTTTCATACTGGGATCATAATGGACCGGCACCACCCAGTGCAAAACAGATACACCTAGAATACAAAGCCGTTAAATTGTTATGTTCCCCAACATACATAAGATGCCTACATCCCAGGCCCAGAACACTTAAGCTCTGCTTTGTTAACTGCAAGCTATTTATGAGGATAGTACTGCATGGAAGTTTTCACATGCCTCTTTAAAACAGAATTCATCTTCTCTAAAATCAACCATCTAAAAGTTAGGCATACCATCTTAAATCAACATTTAGATTCCCTGTATATTCAGCAAAGAGAGAGAGGAGTGATTCAGGATAGTAATCCATCCCTTTTTAAGACAGCTACCTGAGAAAAGCAAGATTAAGCTTCCTCTGTAGATGCACTTAGAGTGTCCATAGGAGCCAAGCCTGATCTTCAGCCAGCTTAAACTTGATACCTAACTGTTATGGGTTTAAAGTCAAGTGAGGTGATTTGTACTCCCAGTCGGTACTGACAGGGAAGTCAGAACAGTTTGGAAGCAAAGTATCTGAAATGTACTAAAGACAAGATAAGTATAGCTATCTATTTTGTTACATAAAAGTAGGGAATTCTGAGAAATACAAAAGTCCATCTGGTACAGCTGCACCCATTCACTTTGCTATACCATCAGTTTGCACCACACAGTTTTGCAAGGGTTTCTTCAGGTTGTAATCAATCATCCATCTGCTGACACCAGACCAGAGAAACGTATTGCTCTGTCTGTGGCTGTTACAACCTATCACTTGTTTATGCCCACTAGTGCTCTCCTTATGCTTGCAGGCAGTTGCTGTGGTCTCAGGAACTAATTATAAATAGGTGACAGGTAATTGATCTGTCTTCTGAGAAGGGCCTTAATTTTGTCAGTACAATCAGGACACTAGGGTATTTTGCAAGGAGCAAGCTGCATGGGAAATAGCTGGTATAAAGCAATTGCAGGTGGTCAAAGCAAAAGGAGTAGACAAGTATGAAAGAGTATCACTGTTGAGAGTACAACAGGAGTGTATTTGCATAGATTGTATTTGGTGTTCCTTCTATGTCATCTTAGCTTGGGTCTCAAGTTTATGCTCCTGCGCAGATTTTTTCAGTTGGGCACTGAGTCCACGAGTGTACACTCGTGTCCCGAGGGTGGAGTGGAGCTGCACCCCTGAGGAAGGACAGGCAGTGGGGTAACAGGGTGGGAAGGAAGAGTCCTGATGCGCACTTGCATAAATCTTTGGAAGCTTTATGGACACAGAGTCACATGGCTTTGAGAATTTGATCCCAAATTGAGACAAAACGTTACAGGCTTTTGCCTTGTCCCAGGTATTTCCCAACTATAGAGAACACCTATTGGAAAATTCTAGCTACACATATTATGAAAAGCAAGCAACAGCTTTAGAAGTACATGTAAGCATGCTGCTTTCATGGCCTGGGCACTTTCCAACCAGGATGCTGGGTTTTGTCCAACCTGACCTTGGGTCCACTGCATCCATAACAGGCTGAAGAAGGGCTGACTTCAGAACGTCTGCTGGGAACCTAGACTGTTGTATGTTCAACCCATCCAGATCCCATCTACCCATCACGAGTGAACACAAATCTGGTGGGCACTCAGCCTCTTACCCTTGAGAACAAGTTATCCCCAAGTAACAATGTGTACAGGGCAAGAGTGAACTTGAGAAAAGGCTCAGGAGGATTAATTGATAACGTAGGTATAATATTAATTTCATTGCACCTCCACTTTCCTTTCAGTTTCTGCAGGCAAGAAGATTTGATCTTTAGTCTGAGATAAAATAAGAGAAAGAGAATGAGTTTCCCTATGGGGATGAAAGCAATGGACCCAAAAGACTTTTATTAAAAAATCTTCTGATTGCAACACTACATTTACCACAGGATATTTCTCTGGAAACTAAGTAGGCTCAACAGCCCAGCACTTAAACCCTCCTCTGGGCTCCCAGAACAGCCTTCATTGATGAACTAGAATTAGAAAGAAGGAGTTAGTCCTTCAGAAGGGAAAGGAGAAATATGGTGGAAATACTGGAGAAATACATATATTAGCCAGCAAAAAGAATTAGAAAAAATATATAGTTAGATTTATGCCTCTCTCTGAATATATTCAAGTTTAAAAAAAAAAAAAAAGCAGCACTCTCTGCAGTCACAGGGATTTGCAGGCCAGAGAACCCCAGGATTATGGTCACTCAAGGAGCTAGTTTTTTTAGATCACCTACATTCATAACACATTTGAATATATTTCGGGGCGGGAAGAATTGTACCCACCTCTTCCATTACCAGACAACCAAAGAGTACAAGGAACAGATGTCCTTAACTGAGCCTTTCAGGAGCCATGTCAGCAGCACAGTCCTGGGTCCTCAGTCCCCCACCCCAGCCAACCAAGGCCTTGGGGCCACACTGCCCTGGCCCTCGGGCAGCAACCAAGCTTCCTTGCTCCATGCTCAGGGTGTGCAGGCATGGACTGAGCTCATCAGTACAACCCCTCACACTCTGCTCGCAGTGCTACTGCCAAGCAGGAGAACAAGCTGTCCTCAGAGTGGCCCCAAACCACTTCCCAGCACCCATTTTGGACACACAGTCCCTGACAGCTCAAACATATCCATGGAAAACATGCAGCAACACAAAACTAGGACTCACAATACTGACTACAATGCCATTTGCAGCAGCAGTCATTTATTTTTTGCTATTTACAGACACTTTCATACCCACATCTGGAAGGAAAAAATATTTCTGTATTCAAGCTCAAAAGTGGCTCAAACAAAAAGAGTCTATCCTTTCCTGTAGCAGTCCCAAAGGCATACAATTAATTTTGCCGCTGTCTGCAGCATGCCATTTTGTCAGTTCAACAGACAGTTGAACTGTTTGCAGCCTTTAAAACCTACTTGGTTGCTATGGTTACCAGCTCTTCAAAATATCACTACCAGATTTATTTAAAAAAAAAAAAAGTACATGAGGTCTGATGATTCTACCATGATTTTGCCTGATGTCACAAGAAAATTGTTCTAGATTTAGGACCTTGAAAGATAAAGGGTCTTATAAGTCAACAGCAAAATGCTGAAAGATCATTTCCTCTGTGCTTTGCAGATTTACATTGTTATACTAATCTCCCTAACAAACAGATTGGAACACAAAGACACTGAAAAGTGAAGCTACTTCAGAAAAAAAATTTTGATACTCGAAATTGTTATTTGTAGCAGATTTATTTTTAATTTTTACATGTGTAATATTAACATTCAGATTTTCAGATGGTATACCAAGTGGTTAACAGTAGTGGGGACAATGTGAACTACATCTTCCAAAGATCTTGCTGCAGATATGTAGAAGTTGACATGTTTTTGCACCTTTTTTATCAATATGGATTAAAGACTAAAGATAATATTTACTGCAGAGATAAACCTCTACTGTAGAAATCTATAAGTGCAGATATAAGATCAACCAAGTGCTTTCATTCCTCACCAGCTCTTGACTAAAGTGAATGCCAGGAAGCCCACAGTAAGCAATGACTTTATAAAACAGAAGCCAAAAGCTAGACCCTCAAACAGTAAGTATTTGCATAATTCC
Source organism: Chauna torquata (assembly GCA_013399475.1). Taxonomy (NCBI): domain Eukaryota; kingdom Metazoa; phylum Chordata; class Aves; order Anseriformes; family Anhimidae; genus Chauna; species Chauna torquata. The sequence goes on from VXAL01018576.1 coordinate 32,568, forward strand.
TTCAAACTACATAACTTACTCTAGCTGAAGTTTTGGACCCGACAACATTGCCTCAGCAATCTTAATATAAAGACCTGAGGTTTTTTTCTTGAATACAGCAGTGAATTATGACATCAAATTAAAGGTGATAGAATTTAATGTGTTGTCATTTACAAATTAAAAAAAAAAAAAACTGCAGTCATTATGTTCTTCCAGACAAAGGTTTTTCACATCTTTGAACCAGAGAAACAAGGACATCCAGTGGTTCTGAGGATAATAATAGCATACACTATTGAATGATATTGAAAGTGGTGTATGTTATTAAAACATGGAATTAAGCATAAGTGCTATTTTCTTTTCCATCCAGCATTTAATATTGATATGAAGAACTAGCTACTAAATGAGCTTATTATATTTCTAATGAATAAACAATTTAATTTCAAACCATCAACACAGAAGTTTGTTTTTATGTGTTACTACACTGAGTTACATTATCCAATTAAAAACACCCCAGATGTAGGGGAATCTATCCCTTTGAACACAGAAGCTAGGCAGTTACAGAAATTCAAGCAACAAAGTGTTCCCTCATGTTACATAACAAAATTTGAGAAACCAACAGACCGATTACAAAAAAAGTGTACTTTACTAAATGTGAAATAGTAGAAGGTTTTTTTCTTAACAAAAAAAACAGCCAGCATTCCTTCACCCAACAAGTATTTCCAACATATATTGGAAATCAACAGTTAGCAATAAAGATAAATGTATCGTTTTTCTACAGAGGAAACGTTATAGAGAAGCTGTTCTTACACGGTGCGTAATAGAGACTTACAGAAGAGTATGATGAAATAATGTAGTTCATCTTCCAGTACTTTCCTATGCGAGTGAATGTGGACATAAATCTGCCAATCTCATTTCTAACTTTTGGAGAAAACACAGTGGCTCAGCTGTGAAAGGTTTTCTGGAATAACAATTAAAATATATATATATCAAAAAAATAAAAAATTGAGACTGATAATGCCACGTTTTACCTAACAACCTAACATGATCATTGCAAGCTCATATGCTGTTTTATCCCCTCACAATTACTTAATCATGTGCAAATGTTTTCGATTTACTGATATTGTAATGAAAAACAAATAGAAGTGCAGTTTGACCAACACATCTCCTTTACAAGCCCTTATTATTTATTAGCATGCAGTTCTTAATTTTAGTGCTAGGAGGGGAGAAATTATCACTTTAATATCAATTATTTGTTGTAACTATCAAATAATCAGATCTGTGGTGCATCACCTTGATTCAATATCTCTGTGATGCATCCCTAGTTCACATCTAGAGACTTTCTCATTCTCCAGGATATTAGCAAAAAAAACAAAAGCAAACAAAAAAAAGACTGATTATCAATTGTTTAGTTTCCAAATTATATTCAACACCTAGCATGTATGTCTTCCAGTACTGTTGTTCTATATTTGCATAATTTATTTTCATGCCAAAACCTGTTTTCTTTAAGCTTGGTGGTTTTTTGTTTTGTTTTGTTTTTTTATAAGTGTTAAAGATGTTGGCTCAGCTACATGGAGAGACAGCTCCAGGCACTAGAGATGTACCAGCCAAACCAAGGAACCAAGATGTACCAGGGTAGCAAGGAACAGGACCCAGACCCTCTTCTATACCAAAAAGCAGAGGTTCTTGCACAACAATAAATTCAGACCTTGCAGCAGGGACGTGCTGAACAACTTAGTCAAATGTTTAGTTTTCAATGCCAATAAATATTCTTCATGTAAGTGTTCTCCCAGGTAATGTGACATTCATTTCAATATTGACTTATTTCCATCCGGTTCAACTCTATGGTTACTTGCTATTTGAATTGTCATACTGCTGCAGCACTCTAGTCATGGGCCATAAGCCCAGGGACTAAGGACTGAACAAACAGGACACAAAGCTGCCAAGCGGCCCAGAGAAAATGAGTTTGTCTTTAGTCACAGGTAAGTACAGTGGATTGTTTAACATTTGGAAGGGAGTGCCAAAGAGACAAAACAAGATTTTAATTTGGAGAAGAGAAAATCTGCTTTTCTGTTTTCTTAGAGACTCGAATTGGGTTTGTTTTCTGACAAAACTATCCAAAGGCATTGCGTGTAGATAGAGACATAAAACAGCCATCCAAAACACAGAGAAAGTTAAAGCAATTGTCTCACCCCAAAAAAAATCCGGGAAAAACTATTAGAGAGAAAGGAGCCCAGAGAGGTTAAAGTTCCTGAGGAAGGGCAAGAATTCAGTAAGAAAAGCCTGGTTAAATGTACTGCAGGTGCTTGATAATTTGAAAAAGATAAGCCTACTGATCTGGATCTGAGATTCAGCTGCAGTCATCAAAGCTTTAGTGAGAGAAGTTTTAGAGATATGTCAGGGACAGAGGATGGATTAGAGATGTGATGAAGTCAGAAGAGATTTTAGAATACCAATGAGTATGGGAATGGAGTGAAAGGAAGGCCTGGACAGGAGTTAGAAAGATAGGGGTGTTGTGGGTGGACTTCCTGAATGTGGAAAATGGGGAAATACACTGAGCAAGAAAGGCACCCAAAGATGCTGGAAGATAACATGGTAGCAAAATGGAGAATAGCAAACGAGAAGTTAATGTTTGTGACAGGAAGAAAGAAGGAAGGAGCAGTAGGAAGAAAGAGAAATCAAAGCCAAGAGTGTATCTATTGTGTCTTTTGTCATTCTTCTCTTCAAAGAAAACAGTGAAAACCTGTGTGGAGAGGCCGGTAGAGGCAGGACAGCATTAGTTCTGAAGAGATGAATCTTTGGTATCTTAATTTTCCCAATAGAACTATCCACAAATTAAGTGTACTTGACCTCTTAAAGGAGAATTTAGGTTCACATGAAGTGTCAGTATATCATACACTGGCCACTGAATATGGCAACAACAGAACAGGGAATTATGCATGTGTGGGACAACTGCAGACACTTTCACTGACACAAATCCTTTTCCAAATGAATTTGTCACATCTATAACCTGCTTATGTGTAGAAATGATTGTCTGAGTAAACTGGCCAGTATGTCAGTGCCTAGGTCTGGAAGATTGCATAATAAACCCTTCAGATTTGTTACTGTTCTGCTCAAAGAAGATTCTTTATGAATTTTGAGAAACATTTATGGGATATACTGAGCACTGATATATCCTTTGTACTGTGAAGTTCTGTGCTATGTTCTTTGTCCTTCAAGGAGACCGTTACATTAACCTCTGAACTAATGGTAATCACATATGATTTGGGAGATGCTCCCTCCATTTATGATTCATCCTTAAAAATAAAAAAATAAAAAAGGAGGGAAGGAAGAAAGACTCCATGATTACACACACATATTTCACTCTACAGAAATGCATATTATAATATTATATGCTTTATATGCTTTTTTTCAGCTCAGGCAGGCAAAAGTTTACTAAAGATGCCCATACTAATGAATATATAATTCACTCTTGCATATTTTGCTACTTATAATCAGCAGCTAGACTACAGGCATTTTCTGTCCACCTGCTTTCTTAAAGCTCAAACAGCCACTAAATTTCATTGGGGGGGG
>VXAL01018576.1:36125-90527 GCA_013399475.1 Chauna torquata
GGGGAAGACTTTCGGAACTTTGACTATCAGACTTTCCCAATAATGTCTTCCTAGGTGCAAACCAGCATACTTTGAAACAGTTCCAAAAAGGAAACATCCTTTTTCCTATCATCCCTATCAAGCACCCTCAAAATAGTCTGTTGTTTTGTTTCATTGTATCTGAAAAAGATTGTTATCCTTTTCAAGGGACAGTGTTTAGTGCATTTACAATTCTAACATTTTGACCTACAAATATATGACTTAATCATCAAAACTAATGTTTGTGTTTCCCTATGATTCCTGAAGGATATATAGCTGCCTAATGCATCTAAAAGAGCATATAATTTATGTTTAAAGATATGATTACCCACATTAGAGCTAATTGTCTTATCTGTGTATTCAGAAACAAAAGCAAAAAGCAAAACTTCCCTCCACTCTTCCATTTTGGACACTAGCAGTCAAATGCCAAGTTCAGTTGTCGAATTAGTGCTGAATTGCAGTCATGCCAATTATCCATGAAGCTCAATGCAGACAGGGAAGATGGGATTTGACTGAGTCAGTCACCTTAAGCATCTTTTGAAATCAACACAGAGAAAGAGCCACTTCAGGGTGATTCACCTCATCCCAGAGGAGAAGACTAAAATAAGTCAGATGAGTCATGCCCCAGAAATGCCTGTTTCTCACCATAGACTTTGATGGGAGCTGTGGAGGGTTAGCTTTGATTTAGTTAACTACATTTCTGAGGTTTAAATTCAGGTGAGCTGAATCTCATCAGATGTGTCTATACTGCTGCCTACTCATTCTGAGGAGAAAGGTGTGAAAGTAGCACAAGTTGTTTCATTAACAGTGAAAGGAATGATGTTCACCGGAGAATAATACCTTTTTTTTTTTAATAAAAATGGGATCCTCTAGACAAAGTAAACATTTTTATTACACGCTGAAAGGGGTTGTGACTTGCTTTTGGTGACTGGTTATCAAGCTACAGCTTTTACTTTTGGGTCAGAAGTATTGCCATAGCAATCTATCCTAGTTACAGCTAACAGCTACTAAGTAGAACTTGCAAGAAGCCTGAACAATAACGTAACTTTTTTTTATTTTAAAAGCCCTTTGGCTACATAATAGGTGTGCACAATAAAAGCACTAGGAGAATGGACCAAAGCAGGGTGCTGCTGGGTGATTACTAGCTGCAATCAAAGGAAAATTGTGGAGAAAAACACTGAACAAGAAAGAAGGCCAAGGTAAGCCACAAGCACTCTCTCCTAGCTGGGAATGTGCTAGAAAAATACAGTGCACAACAAAAAAAAAGACCAGAGTAGTAAGAAAATTACATTAAAGCAAAGGAAGGCAGTGAATTTGAACAGTAATTGGAAAGGTTTTCTTGTCACAGTCATAGGCTGATGGAAAGTATATCACATTATCAACGTGATGGGTCCAACAGCTTCTCCTACAGTAAAAAGGAGAAAATAAAAAAATAAAAAAAAAATAAAAAAGCTGTCATACCATTGTTTCCTATCAGTTATCCAGGGACATTGAGATTATATGGCAAATCCGAAGTATTCCTAGAAAACTGGTTTATATGTCATCATTCATAAAAATTATACCCTGCATTGAGATGAAGTAAACAGCCAGCAGACACGGGTGAATTAAAAGAAAGTTTCACTTTCTCTTTAAAATGATATAGGAAAGGTTCTAACCACTTCTTACTACTTTTTAATCTACTTTTAGGGATGAATACAGGAGAGCTGTTTATGTTCATATCATTTTAGTGTCAGATCAAATGATGTTCATCTCTTTGGACCTTTTTGACTTTGTCCATCTGATCCTACTGGTTCATCTCTAGCAACACCCACAGCAGTTAGCCCTTGGACTGCCTTCAGTGTGTCATAGCAGTAGCCTCACCGTATAAGAGGGGCTAAATTGTGGGGTATATTCATGGGTAACTGCCTGGAAATGAGCTGTACCTGAACTTTTCACTGGGGATACAGTCAGCCTAGGATATGCGCACCTTGATAGAAATGTATATACACCTTTTCTCCACTGATATCAATGACATGGTTGGAAAAGGGTGCTCATAAGTTTCTGGAGGAAAATTCCCAGCTTCTGAAATGTACAGACATAATATGCATGGTAAGTGTGTCCAGTGTCTGCCTGCATAAATTACATAGTGTGATCACTGATGTCCCAAATGCAGACAAAAGGTCTTTGGTTTTCTGAAGTCTCAGAGAACGGGCTTTTTGATGACATTATAATATTGGGCATGCCACGTTTCTAGAATGAGTTATATATGAGGGGCCTCATCGGTGGTGTCATTTCAGGACTGACCACACATATAGGAGTTTGCATAATGCATCACAGCAATTGTCACAGCAGGCTTTTTAGTACCAAACTGCTATGCCACATATGGACAGCAAGACAGTGGAGTCAGCTTCCTTGTAGAGACAACCAGATGCTTCATGATCCCAATGAGATAAATGCATATCTCACTCCCTAAGGGCCTGTACCACTTCCTAGCATATTGTCAGGAAGGTCATCTTCTGTACTTATAGATTACTAGCCTACTGCAAGTCATTCACATCTGGAGGGCTGCATGGTCCTATCATGGATTGGTCAGGATTTATACAAAAAAATCATTAACATGCAGTGGGTCTGAACATAAGGATGGTGTCATCCAGTGGCACCAATCTCATCCCAATGTTCATCTATTTAGATGAACCTAAACTATGAGGGACACTGCTCAGGAGAGCATTGCCCTTCAGATGAACTGGGTAGCTTACATTGATCTTGTTAATGTACCTCTCCCTTTGCTTGAAACTCTCTGGACAGCTGAGCGGTGAGATGCGTCAGACTGCCCTGTGAGGCCATTGGCTGCACTAAGGTACACCCAGTTTGGAAGGTCTGGCTTCAGATCTCTCATGTGACACTGTATATGTGACCTTTGCCATTTGTTGCTGGCTTCAATAACAACAGAAAACAACTATATAGCAACTGCGCAGGATTTACTGGCACATTTTTAGTTACAGTTGAGAGGCTTCTTTCTGCCTCAGTGAACAATGCAGTTCCCCAACAAGTAAGTATATACACTTCCTTACACATGTGCAAGAAGATAGATAGAAATGTCAACTGTGAATCAGCTATTATAACTACAGCTATTTCTTCACTTTCTGAGCAGTAAAAGTGACTACATACTCTGCCTCTGCAGGAGCTATGCAGAGCAGTGCTGAGACCTGTCACTACTCCCAGTTTTAACATTAAGTATTGAGAAATCCTGCTACATACTCTCAGCATTTTTCATTTTTCTTTGCTTATAGTAGGACTGTTATCCTCTTACTTATGAGGTGAGGTCTAGCATTGCTATCACTTTTGCATTTTTATCATGTCTGCATTATTTTACCACACCCCCAGACAGGATCTCACTGAGGCAAAAACACCAAACTAGGTCATTCACTTCCCTTGCAGAAAAAGCCAAAATTCTGGCCCCATTGAAATAGATAGGAATTTGGAGGCTGAGGGTTTATTCCAAAAGTCTCTACTTCTGCCACGAGAGCTGCACAGCCAAAATCCATCTGCCAAGGTCTGGCACAGTGCATCAGATTATTGTAAGTCTGCCTTACGCTGTTGCTTTGGTAACAAATGATCCTAGTGATACGGTGATGGTTCAGAAAACCTCAGATCATTGCCAGTAAAACCATGCAAACTAATGGTTGTCAAAATACACAAACAAGGTCTGTCCTGATATTAATGTTTTTTCCACTGAAATTAGTCTCAATCCAGGACATAATTCAGTTGCATGAACATTATTATAATATTTAAGATGCCCAAAGCCACAGAAGACACTTACCTGTGTGGAGCTGGCAGACCTGCGCCTTCTACAGGTGAAAACCAAGAAGGATGTGCTTTGCATAAGATATCAATTTCACACTCCAGTGAACAGCTATATTTATGCAATTTAATCATGTACTCATTGAAAAATTCTTCTCCTCCAATGTAAGCAGGGGTTGGATTCAACCCCAACCCACAAATTGTTAAATTTAAGTGTTGCAATGTAGTTGTAACTCGGTGACCTCACCATACGTAGCTGTTGCTATTTGTGGTACCTGGGAGATCCACCTGTTCTCCTACTGCATTTACAAAATGATGCATGTCCTGTGTTATCTGCCAGCTCCATGTGGATGTGACAGATGTGTAAAATGTTGCTACATACAGAATAGAATCACACCATATATGTTTACAAGAGAGGTGTCTAGGTTCCCACTATAGTCATGCAGATCTGGTCAGTGGAGCCTAGAGAATTTAACACACTCTAAAGTAAATAGTTACTGATTTGCTCTCTATTGATTGTGGCAGCTAATCTTTCATTGACTATATTGGGAGTCTAGACACCTGGATCACCTATATGTGTACATTTAAGTTTAGATATCTTAATCTGTAAGCTGACTGCCTCTCTAATTTTAGCTTTGGAAAATATGTCTTGGAAACAGAGATGGACCCTCTGGTCCTGACTAACAGTTCAAAATCTGTGAAGGAATTATAAGAGAAGATGTGCCTCTGCATATATGTTAGCAGTTAGATTCTTGGACTATATTGGCATTAATCATACTTGACAAATGGATTTCAAATTCTGATGCTTCACCATCACAGAAAACATTGTTTTCAAGAGAGGAAAGTGCATCTAAAATGGAATGAATGCATATAACCCATTTTTCATCATCTGAAATTCACCTCGAATTTAAAGAATTGTTCAGACTCTCATAGAAAAATAGGAATTTCCAAAGAGAATAGATGATACAAATGATATTCAAGCAGGCATATCTCTAAACAGCTAGTTCGTAACAGATCCACTTTTAGACAGATAAAATCAGGTAACATGAGTCCACCTTTATTGATTTAACCCCTTATTCAAGTTGAGGTTTAAAATACAACCTAAGTGACATTCCTCTATCACCTAAGGTAGGTGTTAGCATCACAGAGTGTTTATTGCAATAATGGTCAGCAAATAGGATGCTATTTTCTATATCTGTCAAAGGTAGTACTGCCCACAAAGTCCTAGCTCAGGAAGCTCAGGGAAACATTTGGCTTAAGAAACGGAAGAAACAAAATTGCAAAGTACAGGAGATAAATCTCTGCAAATGCTGCTAATATCTGAATTGACTAAGAGAAGTTAAATAACAGGAAGGTATTATAAATCTTCCCCCGCTTCAGCTAAACTAATCATCTGTACACATTAAGACAGCATTTAATAAATGGTGTCCTGGGAGAAGTAAAAAGTCAACTTGTTGGTGAATGCTCTGCCAACAGCCAAGCGAAGCCAAGATTACAGTGGCCTTTTAGCACAGTTAACAAAAAAAATCAATAGCTTTTTATTTTTATTAAATTACTATCAGTGCAGAGAATGACTGAAGTATGTTTTCCATTTACTCTATAGAATCTTGTCTTCAAGAAGGTTGCAAATAATTGGATACAGAACCCTTCTAACGGAGTGGCTGAGATATCTTTATTGTGAGAGGGGATGCTTAATACACTGCCTTCCAGTGGCCCTTTGACAAGGAGGAAAGACATCTGAGGGCTCAATAATTGATTGCTGCTTCAAAGAATTAATAAAAAGCACTGCACGTAGAGAGCAGTTATAGCTATGAATGAACTGTGGTCTCAGCGGCTTTGTTCTCCTAGAAAACCTATCAGAATTTCTATTATTAAACAAAGTGCATACAGCCTCATAGTGGAAGCAGAGAGGGGAGGAGAGATGTCGTGATAACGAACATAAAACACATTCCAAATTCTACTCTCTTGAATTTCGAATAACCAGACATCATTAAAGATATCTGGAAGGAGCATAGATCAACAAGATGTACATTTCCATTTTTAACAAAGATCTCTACTTCCAATAGTTCTTTACTGTACACTCATTTCCTTCAGTCTTTTCTGGTCCTTTCCACATTTCCCTTCAAAGCAGTGCTCAGAGGGTGACTAACTGCTGTGAAAGAATCCTGCAAGTGCACCTGCCTGGCAGGTCTGAGGGAAACTCTCTTCCAAACACAGACCATTTCAAAGATTTTCAACCAGTCCGGAAACTGTGTAGCCCTACACTTTTTCTGGAAGTGACATTACGCCCTGTGCTGTGAATTTACACTCTCTTCTGCAATTTTTCACTCACCTCCAGGGATCCACAGGTGGAAAAATCACTGCCTTTTACAGAGCTCATATAAGACTTTTTTCTACCCTGGGTGCATTAGGGGTCACAGAAACAGGAAGGCTTCCCATTCATCACGCATACTAACTATCTAGAGCCTATACAACAGTTAGTGGCAGCAGTGCCCAGCCTCTTTGACTCATCTCACACTAAACATACAGATGTACAGCAACAGTGTATGCAATGCATCGCAAGGCATCTAGGATGAGTCTCACAGACTCAAGGTATACACAGTGGAGTGGGATGGGATAAAGAGGAGTGCACTCTGCACACATAATTTAAGGGACTTTCACCCAACACAAGAATCCTGAATAAGGGGAAGCTGGGAGGGAAGCTGTGTAAAAACAACAAGGAGAGGGGCAATTATGGAAAAATAATGTCAGGACAGCTCTCCCCTGACCATAATTTTGCCCTGAATATAAAGCTCCTTTCTTTGTCATAGACAAAGCATCGCAAAAGTTCATTTCAGGTCTCAGAAAAGTACCCGTAGCAGAGGCAAAAGACGGAAGAAAGAAAATGTAGTCAGGAGTAAAATTTAGTCAGACATTTTCAATCATTTTCAGAAAACAAAGGAACTGTGTATTTAATAATCTTGAGATACTATGTCCAAAGTAGCCCTGTTGATTCATACTTCCATACAAGGACATCTGAGAAGATAAAAGTATGAACAATTCACAAGATCCATAACTGGGAAGATAAGAATGCCTGTCCGAACAGACCCAAAACTTACTTAACTGTATATAGTGTCTTCTACAGTATTTGTAATAAATGCCTGTGAGAGAGTAGGAACAGGTCAAGAACACATCATAATTCCTCCTAATCCACCATCCTCCAACTACGTTCAGCTCAGGCATTTCCTCAGCTGTGTATGATAATTATTCGTTTATTAATCCTCAGCTCCCTTTGAATCCACGCATACTGTTCAAAATGGTAGTATCCCTTGACAAGGAGTTCTCCAAGTCTACTATCTGTTGCCCAAAGAGACACGTCAGTTGATTTATTGTGAGCAATGCTGCTCCTACCTTGTCTTGAGGCCTCCTATGTTTTGCACTGAAAGTCATATAGCAGTCATATATTTTGCATGCTGGAAAGACCTAGTTTACTAAGGCATTCTTTAGGTGGAAGACACTCCTTAATTTTGACCAGATCTCTGGCTCTTCTCTAAATCTTTTCCAGTTGTAGTATATCTTTTTGGAAGTGTTAAGCTATCTATTCAGGTATATTTATAGTTGTAATAATGATTCAGAAAGCTATGAAAAAAATTAGTGACTTAAAAGAAATCATGACATACTGACAGTTTTTAAAACACATGAAATAAATTCATCAGATGCCTCTTCATTGAAAACTGTTTTGTTTTGTTTTGTTTTGTTTTGTTTGTGATATAGTACCATGATGGCAATAAGAAAACTATAATATTCATATCAAAATGATTGGTCATAATTGTCCCAGAATTCCATAAAATTTCAAGGATTAAGCAATGTTGTGGGAAAGAACTTATGTTTTGTTTTCTCTGTGGTTAAAATTTCATTGAGTATCTCAAAATATTCTTTAAAGATTTTTACTTACCCACCTCCATCTTCACTCTCCCATAGGAAATATCACATTATTCACTGTATCTAAATACCAAATTATTGAAATATGACAAGTTAGAGGGTACACAATATAAATGAAAAGCAATTCGGAGAAAACAAAGCAATCCCTAGTCACATAATATTTTATTTAATCTGAATAATGAAGGCTAATGCAATGAGGTATCATAATCTCAAGTATGATTTAATCATGTAACATAAAACTTTGCCACATAGTCAAAAAAAACAAAACAAAACAAAACAAAAAAACAATAGAGCTAGGCTTTGACCTTCTTTATAGATGGAAAATCACTTAAATCATTTCCATAGAGATATTTTAAAACACATTAACATGAAACCAAAGAAACCACTGCTTATATTAAAAGATAAACTTAGGGAGTGAGAACATCATGCATCATGAAGAAAGCAAAGGCAAGCTGGCGTTTCACTAACACACATTTTTTGTGTAAGAGTTTTTCTTTCAATTCCTTTTTGTTTCTGTGGACACTGCTGTTTCTTTGGAGGGTGCTCAGTGCTATGTGTGCTTGCAAGGAGACCTAGATCTTGTGGTTTAGCCCCGGCAGGCAGCTAAGTGCCACACAGCCTCTCACTCACTCTCCCCAGGTGGGATGGGGTGAGAATCAGAAGGGTAAAAGTGCAAGAACTCATGGGTTGAGATAAAGACAGTTTACCAGGTAAAGCAAAAGCCACGTGTGCAAGCAAGGCAAACCAAGGAATTCATTCGCTACTTCCCATGGGCAGGCAGGTGTTCAGCCACTGCCAGGAAAGCAGGGCTCATCATGTGTAATGGTTTCTTGGGAAGACAAATGCCATCACTCCCAATGACCCCCCCTTCCTCCTTCTTTCCCCCAGCTTTTACTGTTTAGCATGACGCCACATGGCACAGGACATCCCTTTGGTCAGTCTGGGTCACCTGCCCTGCCTGTGTCCCCTCCCAGCTCCTTGTGCACCCCCAGCCCCCTCGCTGGCAGGGCAGCATGAGAAGCCAAAAGTCCTTGGCTCTGTGTGAGCACTGCTCTGCAACAACTGAAACATTACCACTATTTTCATCAAAAATCCCAAACACAGCATTGTGTGAGCCTCTGCAGAGAAAATTAACTCTGTCCCAGCCAAAACCATGACACTAGGGCGAACGATGGAGAACATCAAAGAAGTCAGCATATAATTAGCACTCCAAGGCCACACCAGGCTTGATGGCACTGTGGCTGCTGTGGTCTCTGCCCAGGACCATGATGCTGGGGCAGCAACAGTGAGGACAGCCACCTTGGGGTCCCTCCGCCACCACCAGGAGCTGTGTATCAGCACCAGCCCAAGCCTGGGCCCTGCCCAAGTTCGGCAGCTAAGGCCCTGCCACAGCACCTGGCTCCACCTCAGCATGGCCTCTTCCCTGTCAGTCATGGGGCCCTCGTGGGGCTACTAACTCAGGGATGGATGGTACGTATGAAGTGGAATGAATAAGAGGAGGTGAAACGATGAGGCTGGGCTGAGATTTCCTTTGTTAGTCTGTTTTCCAATGTAATTAAATGAATACGTGATTAAAATCCTCCGCCCATGCTTGCTGAAAACAATGCGACCCAGTTTATTGCACAGCCTGATGTTTATGAAATTATTTCCTCTAAAGGAAATAATAACTGAAGCCATGCTAACATTTGTTAAGGAAATAATAACTAGAAATGACAAGTTTTCACAGAAAGTAATGGAAGACACTCTCTGTGAGGTATCCAGCTCCTGATTTGGGAGCTGGATGACATTACAGCACACACAATTAAAAGTGAGAATTGGAAAAAACACAGAATTCAAGGTTTGCTGGAATAACCTGCCACAACTTGTCAGCTGAACACAAAATGATAGATACAGAGGCCGCTCTCCTTGACACTGCTGTAGTATGAAGAAAGGAGACCCACATCCACTCTGCTTCACTACTTTGTCAGGTTATTTGTTTTGGGATGACTGCCTTCTCCCAGACCTTAGCAAATGTTTTTCCCCGTGCCTGAGAAGCCATGAAAAAAAAAAAAAATGCAAAAGGTATGCAATGCAAAGGGTTGCAAGCAAAAAAAAATACAAAAAGAAAAAAAAAAAGGTACACAAGCAGAAGGACCTTGGGGAGTCCCCAGCTCATTGCTTTTCTCACCACTGAGTTATTCCCCACTGAGCGATTCCCCATCAGTGGTGTTTAAGCCTGTTGGGTCTTACCTCACTGCCAGGCTGGGCTGAGAGTGCACACACAGCCCATTCCTTTGTATCATTTAATGGAGTATAACATGAAGCTGCAGTAACTCATACCTGTGCCTGCACACTGCAAAATCCAAGCAATAATTTGCAAGAATAAGCTGCATGGAGAGGGACATCCCAAAGGATCAGTAGGATGCATAACAGTCAGAAGTGGCCTAAATCTACTTGGATGCAAGCACAAAAATGTTCACAGTGAGTTGTCAAGCACTGGAACAGGTCACCCAGACAGGTTGTGAAATCTCCATCCTTAGAGATTTTCAGAAGTTGGATGAAGAAGTCCCCAAGCACACCCTCCAATCTTGGAGGTGGCTCTGAGCAGGGGGTTGGACCACGTGGACTCCAGATGTTCTTTTCCTCTTGAATTATTTTCTGATTCAACTTGAACATATGAATAGGCTGGTGTCCCAGGTTACATCTACACCAGTAAGCAGCACAATTGTGGGGAACACTTCTGGAGAGCTGAACTAAGTCATCTCAGTTATTAGAACAATCTCTGTCATAGTTTTGGACTGTTCCATCTAGCAGTCTGCCAAAACATTCATGGGCACATCTGGGGAGATAGCACACACCCGTAACACCATCAATGACCAATTTACCTGTAGCTACCTTTTGGAGGCAGCTGAAAGGCTTCAGCAGCTTTAACAAGAGTTTTTACATGCCAGTTGGCCCCAGGGCCAGAGGAGAGTCCTGGGCACATTTGTTTAGTAGCAATAGAGCAATCCCAGTGTGGGGATTACGTGTGTATTTCTAGGAGTCATTCCCCAAACTTAGAAGTCGTACTGCAGTCTTTATCTATGATACACAGATTTTTTGAGCTTATCACAGGATGTCACAGCCCATAGATACATTGCCTCTTTTCTTGAGCGAACACCCTGTGCCTCTTGTTTAGTGAGAGGCTCAGAAAAGCTGGCACATATCACAGTGTAGACAGGTCTAGCACCATGCAAACAGCACAGACTCAGTTGCTATTACAGAAGGGCACAGGCCTCCTGTTAAGTCCTGCAGTATATGTGCCAACCCTATGAGGGTATCTCAGATATCCTAGAGCATCCAGAATGATGCTAGTCTCCCCTGTTTAAGCAACTGGATCCCAGTCTTACTTATAGAGAGATTTGCACAAAAAAAAAGAGCGGGGGGAGAGAGAGAGAGAACAGAATGGGAAGCAAATTGTGTAAAACAAAGGAAAATAAGGAAATCTAAAATGAAGTGCAGTAGTGTGCAAGGGTGACTGTATGAAGGGAGAACTGTTCAGATGGGTATACCTCCCTTTGGCTGTACAGTTGTGGAGAACAGAGAACACATCTCAGTTCTTTGCCATCAAAAAAAATAATGTTCATGTTATGATACAGTAACATACCATTAGATTAAAGTAATGCTTTTATTGGATCTTCTTATTCTAGACAGAAAAATGTTTTACTAGCCAATCCACTAAGCTAGTGAAGTTCTCCTGGCTGTTCCACAAAAGAAACTTTTAAACTTAAGAGGCACCTTCCTTTAAGGACAAGAAAAGACAGTTTTCTGCCCCATGGAGGAAAGAGCTATTCCACTTTCCTTGAGAAGGAAGCAGTAGCCATTCTGGCTGAGAAGCAAAAATATTCATAGTATTATTCTGCAGTTAGGATTTGTCAATAACTGATTTGCAGGCGAAGCAAATGATTGCAAAACAGATTTTGCTCAGATGAAAACAAACAAACAAATTCAGATTCTTGCCAAAGCAGACAGTGTAAAAAATTCTCTTCACATCTAAGAACATGTTCTGTTAAACCCCAAAAGAAAATGCTTTGGTTTTAAGCACTTGTTAAGAAATTAAGGAGAGAAAGGACTAAACTCACAAAGCTGCTGCTGCCTTGATCTTCCTTAGATCTGTCCCAGACCTTTCTCCAAAATGCCTCAGTTTTGATTCACCTCTTTACCAAGGATCTTTCCTTCAGTTCCCCTCTGCAGGAGTGGGTTTGACTTCATTTCACAGGGCAGGGCCCAGAACACCAGGCTTGCTATTGACAGGGAAGGGGACTTGCTCTGAGCCTCCCTTTTTAATACTCTTCCACCTTGCATAAATAGTTAAAGGTCAAATGTGACAGCCATTGACACCTTCCAGTCCTTCTTCATGTTTGCTTTTCGAACAACAGCTTGTTTGTTTTACCTATTAACCTGCACCAAGTTCCTTTCAGGAGAAAAGAGTAAAAAGCAGCCCTTTCTATCATATGAGTGATCTGAGTGGATCATCCAGTTCTACAGAAATTTTGTTCTCACATAGCTGGGAAAAGACAGTCTTGTAGTTGTGCGACTTTCTGCATGAAATAAGAGCAGAAGTAGTTACCTACCACATTACGGTATTGCTAAAACTGTCATTTGGGCCTTTTTTATATTTATATATTCTACTACAGAGTTATAGAGCCCATGGTTTGATCAAGGAGTTCAACAGGGGCTAAAGGGACATTGTATTTCCTGTGAAGTTCTTCACTCTTCCAGCCAGCTATTAACTCAAAGGAAAAAATTTCCTTTCCAGTTATGCCTTAGGTAACCTGTGGATGACCTTTACAGCACGTATCACTTAATTTCTTTGTATTTCTCCTATAGCCTCAGGTTTATCCATCTGCATTACAAAATCCACAGACATTTGTGGTTTCTCAGTCCTTAAAGGCTATTACTCTATAACACTTAAA
The DNA here is from genome assembly GCA_013399475.1 of Chauna torquata. Taxonomy (NCBI): domain Eukaryota; kingdom Metazoa; phylum Chordata; class Aves; order Anseriformes; family Anhimidae; genus Chauna; species Chauna torquata. The sequence goes on from VXAL01018576.1 coordinate 48,779, forward strand.
TGTGCTGCAAAATTTAACATCATCAAAGTCTATAGAAATAAGGAACTCCTTTTAATTGTATTTTTAAGAGAACAGCTTTCAGAGGAAATAAATTCAGTGAAAAACATGACATGCAATTGGATAGCTTGATTGTGGCACACTACACTGCAACCCATGAAATTCCCCAACTTAGCCAATATTATCCAGTAATTAAAAATATCAGTTACTTCTGTATTTTTTCGATATGCAGAGACAGGCTGAAACTTTAGATACCTATATTCCTAGAGGTATAAACCACAAATACCCATGGTAATTGTCTCTTGTTTGAGTTTCCATGGAAACAATGGTATTGCAGTGTTATCAAGGAAAAAAAAAAAGTTATAAATAATAAAGAGGCTAATGTTGTTTCTCTTGGTCTTGCTGAACAGCTTCAGGCACTGAGACAGATGAATTGGATAGAAATGGAAGACAGCAGCTGTAACACCAATGCTTATTATCAGCTGTACTTTATTACTGGAAAGCCCACATTACTGCTAAAGCTTCATAATGTGACGGTGCCAAATTACCTTTCATTAACTATTATAACCACTAAAGATCTAGCTTCTTCAGAAATAATTGGCTATGCTATCTTCACTCCAGTAATTTGCAGAATTCTAACTTCTCGTTTCAAAATGATTCAACCTTGGTTTGCATTTTGCTCATCTATTCATTTTTATGTTTCAACAAGTAACAGATTTTTGTTTATACCTCCTCTTCTGGATTCCCACAGGCTTTAGAGAATAGCACTCTTACAACTATTTTACTTTTGTTGATATGCAAAGCTATACATAAATATATATTACCCCAAAGCTAGGTAACTCTCCCTCGTAACATAAATGGGTCACTTTGCAGAGGCAGCGCTTTTTATCCAATTCTTTCTTGTTATTTAGCAAAAATGAGTGGGCCTAGCCTATTGCACACTCAAGCATTGGTACATAATTGACCCAGTTGTCAGAACTTCACGACGCTCTGTCACTGCTTTCTGTGCTCTGTAACTGATGCAATAGAAACAGCTCCTGTGAGATGTTCAGTATCATCAAGCCCTAATGATATCATGGGTAATTGAAAGCACTCCACACTTCACAGGAGGCCTTCAGGACCATGTTCACGTGGAAGACTTGATCACTTGAAAAAGGAGGAAGGCACCCATGTCTTAAATAAGCTGAGCTACTTTGCAATGGGAATCTATAACTAGAAGTTTCAGCATTGTAGAATACAGTCCAGAAAAAAAAAGGTGAGAAGCAATGGACTGTACCCCTCCTTCCCCACTGCTTTAATATCTAATCTTAGCTTTATAATTTTCCTGATATTATCAACACTTCTACTAGCAGTGTGAGGCACAGGCTGAAAGCCCTGTATGTTAGAACAGTGATTTTAAGTACTGTCTCACATTACTTACAAAGGTTTATTGATGGCTGCTTTTAATTGCTGTTATGAAGTAGGTCTCTCTTGACATCTGGCAAAGTTAACCCTTCTTCTGAAAATGCTTCAAGATTCTTTGGACCCAAGAGACAATGACAACTTCATCTACTTATTAGAACATTCACACCTGCAATTAGGGTGAACGCATTAGTGTTTAATGAAGTCCCTATGTCCACATAAACAGCCATGTTCTCGAAGTCTGGATCCCATTTTGAACTTTGCAACTCAGTTTCATCATTGTTTTCTATAACAACACTCCCTACCTAAAGAATGTTTTGGTGTTTTGTCTCCTGTACTAGCCAGGAGAAAAGTCTTCAGAGAAACTTCATAATAAACAGTAATAGAAAAAAAATATATCATAAAGGAAACCGCTGCCTAAGCCTACACTGACAAGTGTTGCTTCATGTTCATATCATCTCTTTTAGAAGTCTTGTTTTGAAACTGGGTACCTAATGGACAGCATTATTTTTCATCTGTCTTCTATGTAGACTTTCAAACACTTGCTCTAAACAATAATTTATCCAAAAACTCTATCAGTTAATTATAACTTGTGAAGGAAAAATATCTATTTTGATTCAGTTTGTATTTCTTTGAAAATATTGAGACAAGCTTCAGTGCATAAAGATTTATTCTCAAGGTCCATAGTAGACGGTGTGCATAGACTCTAGTTGTTACTTTCAGGGGAAAAAAAAAAGGGAGAAAGAGATTCTCATCCCAGTGTCAATCACACAACAACACTTCAGGATGTGCAGGCCCAAGATGATGAACACTAGCACAAAAGCAGAGCAGGAAAAGCACTGCTGCAGCAGTTTCGGCATGCCCATGCGACAGCTCACACAGCTACAAGTGAAAGGCAGCCGACAGTATTACAGAAGGGCTGCAGAGTTGCAAAGGGAAGCCCCTGAGAACCGCAAAGGTTCCGGGACTTGAGGAACTCCACAACAGTTTAAAATGTTCAGGAAAAAAAAAAAAAGCCTAATTTCAGAAAGTGACACATCTTTTAGAAGTTTACAGCAGTATCTGGGGGACCTTGCAGGGACATTTGTTGGAAGTGAGTATACTTTATTCGCATCACTACTTGATGTGGCTTGTGAACTCCTCTCTATCTTTTCCTATGGCTGACTGAAATTCCCTAGGAAAAGCTTTCAGCTAGCATTGATGCAAGCAAGATGCATACCAAGTTACGGTGATTCATTTGGATTACAAGGGCACATGGGGGCTCAGAACTCCTTATCATATGCATTGAACACAACTAAAAGATAGAAACTTGTCAAACATAGACACAAACAAAAAACCATAAATTTAGTTCCATAGCTAAGTTACTGAAAGATCAGTTTTAGAACTGTAAGTTATTAATGTATGTGGTCTTTCCTTCTCATATATACAAACTAAATACAGCATTCCTAATTGCATTTGGAAATATTTATATGCATATACACAACTTCCTGAATTAGTTGATTTCATAGTTTTTTGAGAGCTAGGCTAGAGGCTTATGTTTGAAATGTTGATGCAGGGAAGGTGAGAAAATTTGTGACCTGCCTGGCATTAATTTACCTGACTAAAATAATCACGTTTTTCTAACAGCTCCCTAAAATCAGTGGATTGTTGCAATTCTTCTTTTGCCTTTAGCAATACCCCAGCTATAGCAGAGTGAGAGATTTCTGCCTTTGCAACATGGTGATTCCATTTCATTGCTCACAGCGAATTAAAAATATTTTTGTGGATGTTATTTAAAGGAGAAAATCAATAATGACTTAGACTCTTGGCCCCTTCAGTGAATTGTTAGGATTATTTTGGAGGCTTATTACATTGGCAGGAGTGCTTAGCTAATCTAGCAAAAATATGAACAAAGTTTTCTCACCACAATTTAATTTTCAAACAGATGCCAGATTTTTGCTCTTATGGCCATATCCTGATGCATTACCTTGCTAATAAAAGGTCTGCATATCCTGCAGCTTCTGCAAAAGAAAAAGGGAGGTATGAAATGTTGGGCTTTTTTATTATTTTAAGTCAAGGCAGCCTGCTACCAGGGATGCCTACATATGGATTTAGGAGCTAAAAAGATCAGTAGAAGAAGGCAGACTGGTTTCATTAACAAAGTGTATGTACATCTTCTGTTTAGAACTGTAGGGTTCCAGTCCCCCTTTCAGCACCCCATGAGTAAATCTGGACAGATCCTTCACTATGTGACTCCTGAGATGCCCTACACCTCTTTCTGAAAGAAATAAGTGGCAGATGATAGGCATTTCCACATAGCCTAAAAGGAGGTTTGCAGTTCCCTTGCCATCTCTATCATACTAACATTTTTATTAGACTTACTGCCAGACCTGCTTTGTAGGGCTCATGGAAGAGATTGGGAAGAAAATGGACTATAATGTCATCAGATTAAATGTGCTAGCACATCTCTTTGACAGATGACAGAAACCTTTTCTGCAATCGGTAGCACGTATTTTTGCATGGCTTTTTACTTACTAAAGGTTATAAAAGTTTAGAAGGTAGAGTTAAAATTTCTGAAACATTTTAATTTAGTTGCATTCATATAAAACAGACAAATACCTTTAGAAGGAAAAGAAAAGCTATTTTACATCTTTGAGGTCAACATATTTTCTTTCAACAATGTGGAAAAGCAGCTTAGGTCAACAGCAGTAGTAACTATGTAAACGATTTATGTAACATAATATTTGAGACCCTCTATCTGACAGAATGAAGGAAAGCTCAGAATTCAGCTTCTTTCTCCAACAGTAGAGCTGAAATATTCTTATCTAGGCTATTAGTGGTATCTTGGAGCCCTCTAGCTCACAGCTCTTATGAGATATTTTGTGATCTATTACAGCACTGCTAATTGTGTTTTGAGACATTGATTTTAGGAAAGAGATGGAGTGTACTACATTAGAAAGCATTTGAGCCTTGGCAAAAATATACTGCATGTACTGGAAAGGCGGTCAAGATTGACTTGTACTTGTACCCTATGGGGAAAGCATAAACACTTGTTAATTACAGAGGAAGCTAACCACTAAGGTGTCTGGGAATACAAATTCATATTTCCAAACAAAGAAAACTAAACATTTACTTACACAACTCTGCTAGAGAAAGGGCTCTGCAGATCTCTCTGCATTAAATGAGCTATCTACCCATAGCAAACAAACCAGGACCACAGCCCAGTGCCACTTAGAGCAGAAGGAAGGAGAAAAGCTGATTAAGTAGCAAAGTGCAACCTATCTTCTTGTGGCCAGCTCCTTCACCACCCTTTGCACCACCGTGGTGAGGCCACATTGCCATATCCTGGCTTTGTCAGCACATGCATGAGGTGTCGAGGTTTCCTGCAGACCTTATATTTCTTATCGTTTTCTCCAGTAAGAGAATATTCAAAGTGAACTGAGGTGGGCAGGGAAAGATTTTCAATAATCTTCAGTCTGTATTCAAGGGAGGACTATGGTAACTCATTCAGCGCTTGCTTGTCCAACACGTATAGTGCGTGCAAAGTCTGTTGCCTCCATGCTTGCCAGGCTACTCTTTTTGAGCAGCTTATGCTCCCAGTCCTTCTTCCCCTGTTAATATCCATGAAAAGTCTGGGGGTCGTTGCAAGTCCCAGGGGCTATGCCCATAGCATGGCCTTGAGCAGCCATCCCACTTAATTGTCAGCACACTTACGTGCTGCAGAAGATTCAGCCTGTGCCAGCTAGCTCCCACCCAGAGCAAGCACCCAAGCTCCCTTCTCAGGAGAGCAAGGACCCACGAGAGCTCATACCCCCATTGTAGCCAGCACAGCACATGGATGAGGCCACTGCATTTCAGAGGAGAGGAGAGTTTAACACATGAGCACAAGCCCTGCCTTTCGTCCCAGATGCAGAGAAAGGCCCAGGCACATTACATTTGCTACTGTAGACACAAGAGACATCCACAGTGTGAATTTGATCCCTGCATCAGAAAGGGGAGCAATAGCAACATCTTGACCTCCACCCTTGCTCACTACTTCACGGCTGCTGAAAACACCCAAAAAGTAGACCTGAATCCAATTTCTCTTCAAGCAGAGCAATAAATACTAGAATCATCACATCTACTGTTCTCCTCTGCATATGAAGTTCTTTTTCCACAGAATTTTTACTTGTAACAGGAATTTCATACAAATACAAAGCCACTTGCCTGGTAGCTGCTGAAATGTAGTTTTTAGTGACAATATATACAGCTATGTTAGAAGCAGTACTGGAGGAGACTCTGCTGTGCCTCTTTGATCATAATTGGAATATAAATAACTGTTAGTTCTAGTCAGATACATTCTGCACAGCAGACATAAATTAAGATTAGGAAAATGTTGGGCTTTGAATGTATGAAGAACAAATGCTAGCCTGTTACTTCTAGAAGAGAAAAAGAAGGGATTGAAATCAACCTCTCTAACAAATTATTCTGCGTTGTGCTATATGCTAAGTGAAAATATGGGGGACAGAGAGGGAGCTGTCAGGCTCAATGTACAGATTTCTCTGTATAGCTATTTGTTTTCTTATTTGTATTATTCATAAAGGATTGTAGAGCATAATATTAGTGCAGCTAGACAAAGAAAAGCCTTGCTACATTAGCACATGACTTAGCATGCTATCTGGGTTGAACAGGAGTGAGTTTGACAAACTGGGTGAGTGAAAACCCATTGCACTCGCTTATAGTGAGGCTGGCATGGTGGAATGGGCAAATGCATCAGCTTGAGATGACACTGGGAAAGCTAGATCAGTGACACTCACCTGCAAACTCACCTGGTTTAATATATAGGTTCAGAATGAGCCAGGCAGGGCAGCTGAGCTTAGGTAGCAAGAGATGCATTCCCCAGTTTCCGGTTTTTATTTAAAAAAAAAAAAAAATCTGTATTCCGATTGATTAAAAAAGGAGGTGCAGGAGTAGTGACAGGTGAGAGAACCCACAAAGGGAATGAGGGAAATAAATAAAGATCAAAGACTAAAGCAAAATATTTTCAGAGGCTTGTATAGATGGAGAGGATGCAAGGAAGGTTTACCCTCAGTCCAACTGACAAATGATGTCTCAAAAGGAAAATCTGACTGGAGTGCAAAGATTATGAGTAAAAATACAAGGGCACTGTTAATAATTCATTTCATTGCCCTGTATTTTATTTTCAAAATAGGAAAATCTTTTTTTCTCTTTGACAGAGTAAAGCAAACTGATTCCTTTCATCCCGAAGTGTCACCTATTAAAAAAGCCAACTCTGAATGAGATGACAAGCAAAAAGATCCCCCATTCTTCTGAGCAGTGAGTTGAACAGAGTGAATAGGCAAATTCACATAGGGCCTTTCATTCAGCAAGCACTGGGAAAGCCTAGAAAATTGGGACACACATTTCACACTCCTTTACAAAGGCCTGTTTAGAGCTGGGAATGTTGACAGTCATGCTCTTAAGAGAAATCCCTTTTGGCTGCTGATAGCCAACACAGACTTGAACAGCTCCATAACATTTATGAAATCCCAGAATTAAACACTCTCAATGCCCATCAGAACCAGAATACATTTTTCTGAGCTATGGCCAGAAACAGCTGAGCAAAATCTATCTAACTGCCAGCATCTGCAGGAAAAAAGGTCACAATTCATCCATCTACTTTGCTTACACTTATCACTAGTATCTATACGTTTCTTTCAGTAGGAGCTATACACCAGCCCCCCACTGTTACTTTTTATGTGAATATAACAGTGTGGGTTTAGTTCCCTTCCAAACCACAAGTGATTGCATGTGCTAAGAGTACAGAGATAATAATATGGTTCTTAATAAAAAAAAAAAAATGCTACATAAATAAATAATGTGAAATAAGTGAAGAGAAGATTAGCCATGTGTTTCACCAACATTAAGGAGAAGCTTCTATTGACAGCATCACCTTTTCAGTACAGCATATCTTAAGTATCCAGTAAGATTTTCAGAGCTTGCATTTGACATATTGTATTGGGCTTACATGTCAAGGTTTTGGTAATAGCGGGGGGGGAGGGGGGGGCTGCAGGGGTGGCCTCTGTGAGAAGAGACCAGGGGCTGCCGTCGTGTTGGACAGAGCCTGTTCCAGCTGGCTCCAAAGGGACACACCACAGGACACAATTGAGCCCACCAGTGACACTGGTGGTACCACCAGGAAAACTTTTAAGAAAGGGTAAAAAGTGCTGTAGCTGGGAGGGAGAGAGAAGAGTCAGAAAAAATAGGAGAAAAACAGCTCTGCAGACACCAAAGTTGGCGATGAAGAAGGAAGACAGGAGGTGCTCCAGGTGCCAAAGCAGAGAGTCCCCTGCAGCGCATGGTGAGGACCATGGTGGAGCAGGCTGTCCCCCTGCAGCCCATGGGGTACCACGTCCGAGCAGATATTCCTGCTGCAGCCCATGGAGGGCCCCATTCCATAGCAGGCGGATGTGGCCTAAAGGAAGGTGCAGCCTGTGGAGAGCCCACAGTGGATCAGGATTTCTGGCAGGAACTGCATCCCATGGGGGACCCATGCTTTGAGTAGTCAGTTCCTGAAGGACTGCACTCTGTGGAGAGGACTCACTCTTGAAGAACTGTAGCCCATGCAAATGACCCATGTTGGAGCTGCTCATGAAGAATTGTATGTCATGGGAGCAACCCTACGCTGGAGCAGGGGAAGTGTGAGGAAGGAACAGCAGAGACGAGGTGCTATGAACTGACCACAACCGTCATTCTCCATCCTCCTGAGCCACTCACCGGGGCAGAGGTAGAAGAGTAGGGAATGAAGGAATGAAGTTGATCCTGGGAAGCAGGTGAGGGGGTGAGGGGAAGGTATTTTTAGTTTTGTCTTTGTTTCTCATCTATTTTTTAACTGGCAGTAAATTAAATTAATCTTCCCCAAGTCAAGTCTGTTTTGCCCAAGGTGGTAGTTGGTAATTACCTTGACCCACAAGCTTTGTCATATTATTTTCTCCCCGTGGCCTGTAGAGAGGGGTAGTGAGAGAGTAGCGGTGTGGGTGACTGGCAGCAAGCCAAGGACAAACCCACCACACAATTATGATATAAGAATACAGAAGGAAAATAAATAAATATTGTAAAAATATTGGCTGAGCACTAACACTGCCCCCTTTTCATCTCTTATTCTTCTACATATTTTAAAATCTAGTAAAAGGTAATAAAGCAAATGACAAGATTAAGTGCTTTAAGTCTTGCGCCAGTGCTTTGCAGTCAGAACTGGTCACGGTTTCTATTACCACCGCATGGAGTCATAATTTAAAACCGGGTACCAACAGGAAAAATACCTGAACTGGTACCACAGCCCAACAGCAACTTGGTTCTCCAAGCTAATTTTAGCTATGGTCTTTAGACAGTCCAGTAGAGTCATTCTGTCTTTGGTATATCAGCCAGGGAAACGAGTTTGGGATTAGATTAGGCACCCACCAGAAATCACCACTGTTGCACAAAAATAAATCTAGAAATGTTTTCTTGATTCTAAAAGTGGCTTAATGATAAAGCCACAGAAGTCGCAGCTGTGAGGTGATTATGTCTCCTCTCCATTAAAGAGTCCTATGAAAGTTGGGAGCATCGCTCAGAAGAAGACTTTGCTTTCAAGTGAACTTCATAGGTTCAGGGAATTTGGACTGAGCATAGCATTTGATGCATTAATTGGAGCACTTGTCAAATGTAACATTTTTAGTGCATGATGAAGTCTTCATTAATCATGATGATACCATGTATAAGGTAGCCAAAAGGGAAAGAAAAGCTGAAGAGACCAGATTGCAATTTCTTCAGACCCCCCACAGGAGGGAAGAGCTTGAGAATTTGAGCTTTATGCTTTCCACTTTATAGGAAGCTAAGAAATACAGAGCCATGTCCTAATTTTAGATGTGCTTTTTGAGCTCCTGCTGCTATTGTCTTTGGCAAGCATGCTTCCAAAGTTACACTGTGCACTTCTGTCTACTTATTCATATTTGGCAACATTACAGCAGGCAATCAAGGTAAAATTAGTTTGAGTTTTTACACACAAGAGAGGCTGAATCTTTTCTTCCTCCAGCAGAAATATGATTAAGTTTTTCTATTTCACTTTGTCCTACAAACAGGAGATATCCATAAATTATAGCAACATAAAGGCTTGGCCTTTTAACATTCTGATAAAGCAGCCATTTGAAGAATGTTCTTCATTTCTTCAGCCCGTTGAAATGATGCTCTGCTTTTCCCAGTGGGTCCTTTGACTCTTCAAACTCACTCTTTCAGTTTAGTTGCTAACCTAATATGACATTGATGTTTTCATTTATCTCATTTGCTCTAAGTGAAAGGTCTTGTCAATAGGGATTTGGTACATCTTAAAGTTTCAGTAAGACTTCTCTTCCTTTTTAATGAGATCATTTCCTAAAACTCAGTCTTTTTATAGTGGCACGTTGAGCTGACAAGAAATTGTTTCTTTTCAAGGTTTCAGAGATTTTTCCCAAGGTAGCTACAACTCAATCAACAGAAAACAGTCTTGCAAAATATTTTTGCAGTTTTAAAGGGCTGTGGGTCTCAGTAGCTCCTCACTGTGATTTTAAGATGTGACTCAGAATCAGAAGTTGAAGTGTGACAGATTTAATTATGAAAGAACTTAATGCAGGTCAATAAAATCGCGTTAAAGGTTAGCTTGTTCCAATATGCTTTGTATAAAGCAATGCAGCTGAAACATAACATCTTGGAAAGGCTTGAGAAGGAAGTTGCCTGCTAGAGTGAGCAGGAACCATGTTACTTACAGGGAAACAGATGCAGTTGTAGAAACAGGCAGTCTTGGGGGGGTGATTAGCCTGTGTGTTCAGCTTTATCATGGAAAAGGCTGCTGACTGCTGCCATTTCACAGTCCCATGAGAGAGAGTAAACACCAGCATGGAAGTTACAGATGACTCTCCTGGGAGCACTGGAGGCCTGCTGCACGCTTCATCGTTACCATGGCGGGTGGGGGGGAGTTATATGAGTGGTTGTGGGAGGTCTTTGGAGGGTCCTCTCCCAGCCCTGGGGTGACCTTGGGCACATCTGTAGTGACCCATGGCTTTCAGGGGGAAGGGCCATGCTATCTGCATCTACACCAGCTAAATGGACTGCCCCAAGGCAAAGACCAGAGCGGAGCAAAGGGCCAGGGAGAAGAGGATGCTCTGTCTGGCACGCCATGTAATGGTGTCCCACATGCCCCAAACTATCTTTTCCTGTCATGCATTTTGAACTTAAGGGCATTTTAACTGAACAGTGCCAATGTAGCCAAAAGGATTTACTAAAAGATTTGATGACTTATTTAAGATCATATCCTCGCAGAAAACATTTGAGCTTCATCACTCTCCAAAATACTTTGCAGTATTTTACTGAATAATAAAGTGTGGAAGTGTTCTTACCTCAGTTACAAATACATCAAACTGAGACACAGAAAGATCTCATGATCCTAAATACAAGAATCTGCCTAAGATCTTACATATTTCATGTGCCAATGCCCTGATGCATGCCCCATCCTTCCAGCCACCTGGAGCCATTTCTGTGTATATGAGCAGATGCAGCTATGCCTTTCTCTTTTGCAGCATCCTGTCCTTTGCAGTTCTAGAACCAGCCATAGAAAAGGCCCTGAAGCCTAGGGAATAAAACATTTGTATAAGCTTATGGACCTAACAAGATATTTCTGCGGGCAAGAGCTATTGCAGCATACAGTTCTATTCTTTATTTACAGAGTGTGAGCCTAGTGATGATTTTAGCAAATTGCATTAGTCCAGCTCTAATTTAGAACTCCTTTTCTGCTAGGGAAAACCCTTAGGAAGAAAATTTTTCAGCTTCTTATGACATAAATGATTTTTCTTTAGGAGGCAAAGGGGGAAGAAAAGGAAAATACGTTGGCAGTTTTGGTAAATATATATTCAGTAACAAATTAAATTAAACAGACTATGCAATTCATGTGGGATAATAACCTCAGATCTGAAAATCAGGGGTGCAAAAACACAGGAAACAATTCAGTTATGACTTTGAAAGCTCGGTGTGATATGTCACAGACTGATCAGGCACCACATCCCAAGCAGTGCCAGAAACTAGCTGGAAGGCTGGTCCCATTTCTCCCATCAGCTCCTAGCCCTCACCACACAAAGGAAAGGAGAGCTCAGAAGCTGTTACTTAAAATTGAGACTGTCTGAGACACCTACTTGTTCTAGGGGTTGATAAAGAAACTGCAAAGGGTTCTTTGGGTTCCCTAATTTCTGGGTAAATAGATGGAAATGGTGATGCCCCAGAACAGAGTCTCCAAATCAAGGTCTGGCACCTGTGAAGCAACATATATGATAAATGATAGGCCAAATGATAGGTAGACATAAATGGCAGGCCAAATCGCTGTTTTATCTCCCCATTTTGTTTAAGATGAAAGAGAAGCTATCATCAGATCTTTATTGTGATGTAAACACATGCCTCATCACTGCTCTGACAGATGGTACTGCTTGAGCACAGACAGTAGTTAAACTGGCTGTGATTATACGAATAGTCAGACATGGCAAATGGTCTTTTGCATTCTTCCAAGAGACTGCTTCTTCTTTGATAAACTCATATGTTAAAATAAAATGTATGTCAATTTGCAGTCTGGATTTTCCATCTAATCAAATTTAGAAATAATGGCAAGTGCTTTTCCACTCAAGATAACTGAAACTCTTTCATTCATTCATTGCAACAGCCCACAGAAACAGAGAAGATTATTTTTGAGAGATTTTGGTTCATATTCTCTGAAAATGGCTTGATAAGATGTTTAGGAAATTGGAAGACTCTGTATATTTTGGCCACTGAGTCGTAAAGAAGAACAGGAACTATCTGTTTTACTATGTTCCTGCATTCTCATTAGTGGCCAGGTACTTCCCAGAAATGTGCACAGGCAGTTCTTATTGAAACCAATGGGAGTTGCCTGCATGCAGGGGCAGATGTTCTTCCATTTTAGAAATGGGACTGAGGGAGAGGGAGCCATATTTGAGTATGATAAGTCTTATGTGGGAAGAGAATTAACAACCAAGCAATATTAATTCGAAGGCACAGAATTAGAATTAGAGTTGCTTAATTTGTTCTGGTTTTGCTTGAATATTGGGAATGTTTCAAAGAGATGTACATGTTACTTATGTACTTGTCAGCTGTCTGTCCCTAGGATGGCCGGCTACTTTACTTTTTTTACTTACTACTATTTTTTAATCTAAGAAAAAAATCACTAGTCCAATCAAAGAGAGAGAAGAAAAAAGTATCAGAAGAAAAGTCACATCCTTTCTGTTTGGGTGCAGAGCAGGGAATGTTGCTACTTTCCACCTGTACACCTACTCATTTCCAGCTATGATGCCAAACTGACTCCTTGAACACCATAGTAGTGGCAGCTTAGCCTGTTCTCAAGCAGTGAGGTTTTTCACTGTTATTTTAAAAAATTTTTACAATCTCTCAAGACTTTCTTCTTTTTAATGAAGCAAAGGTTGGATTTAGTTATAACTATCCACTAACTCATTTGTCTTTCACAGAGGGATTATTTCACAAATATTTCTCTCCTGCTTGCCACAGACATTATTGCTCTCAAGCGTGAGCAGCAAGGCAGACTTCTATCACCTTGGTTGCCTGCTCTTTCCCTAAGGGCACAGAGCTTTCTAAGGTCACCTGGCTGTATGGCTGTATGCATTTTTGCCCATTATCCATTGTAGCACAAGGTATCTTTTTCAGTGGAGATCAATAAATAACACAGCCATTTCCAGAACTATATGGATACCTACCATTTTCAAAAATGCCACCTTCCTTCTTTCTGTTAAATGAGGGGATCTCCAAAATGTCTGAGCAGAAGAGGTGACAGACATCTTAGAAGAAGGCAGTTCTCAGACAGTACCAATGAAATTGCCTTCAACCTAGGCTGAACAAAGAAAAAGTTTTGAAGATCAGTAAAACTGAGAACTGATAACAAGCATCTGTTTAGAAACACGAAAAAATATTTGATATATGCAACAGAAAGAACAAGATGGAAATGCTGGAGAAGGAGACCATATTCATGCTGTTCATGTGGTAACCAGGAGTTGCAGCAAAATGCCCACACTCATCCAGCTGTTTTGCCCTGGGATGAACCATAGAAAGGCATCTTGGACCCTGTTAAACAAACAAAAGACTGCAGATTAATACACCTAAATCATTTCCACCTAGCCCACTGACATGTGAGGGGGGGGGAAAGTGAGAAAAAATACATTTGTAGGCAGCAGAACCAGCAGAGTTTGGATCAGTCTGCCTGGTTTCTTACTGATTTGCACCTTGCAAGAAAGCCGCTATATGGTTCTCTACTGTCTAATGAAAGATGAGCAATTCTCTCTCTCTGTAATAACACTGACTGGGCCTGTCGCCTGCTCCGACAGACTGCAGAATTGCATGACATTTGCAGGAATTCAGTATATTTGCTTTTTCCTATTTTTGTTAATCTGGTTGAAATTGGCAAAAATGTAGGGGCACTGACAGGCAGAGGCACATGTGCACATGTGTGGTGTCATGGTTTTGTCTGGGATAGAGTTAAATTCTCTTCGTAGAGGTTCACACAATGCTGTGTTTTGGGTTTTTTGATGAAGACAATGGTGATGTTTTCAGTTGCTGCAGAGCAGTGCTTACACAGAGCCAAGGACTTTCCGGCTCCTTGTATTGCCCTGCCAGCAAGGAGGCTGGGGGTGCACAAGAAGCTGGGAGGGGACAGGACCAGGACAGCTGACCCAGACTGACCAAAGGGATATTCCATACCATGTGGCATCATGCTGAACAATAAAACTGGGGGGGCTGGCCGGGGCAAAGGGGGGGGCCGCTGCTCGGGAACAGGCTGGGCATCGGTCAGCGGGTGGTGAGCAACAGCATTGTGCATTGCATTGTGTGCACTTGCTTTGTATATTCTTTTACTATTATTATTATTATTATTATTATCATTATTTTCCCTTTCTTTTCTGTCCTATTAAACTGTCTTTATCTCAACCCACGAGGTTTTTTTTCTTTTTCACAATTCTCTCCCCCATCCCACTGGTTTGGGGGGTGGGGGGAGAGTGAGCGAACGGCTGTGTGGTGCGTAGCTGCCTGCCGGGTTAAACCACAACATGTGGGTATGGCATGTAACCTTACAGCCTTTATTTCCTTAGGAAGTCAAGCTAAAAGTCTGTTGCTTTTAAGAATGAGTTTAACCAATCTGAAAATAGATGGATAATAACAGTTTACCTGTAATTCTTTTGTCCTATAAGCTGCTGCTTTGTGATCTGCCTGGAGTCAAGATGGAAGTTCTAACTAGGTCTTGCTCTGTGAGATAAAATGGGCAAGAAAAGTTAAGAGAAAGAGAGCAAGTCCTGAAGAGTTGGACAATTCAGATCATCTGGTTAACAGGAGTTGCTCTACTGCGTGCAGACAGATATGGTCTTTTGAATATTTTTATGGCAAAACTTGTTACAGACTTCAAGGCATCACATTCCCACTTTTGAAGAATCATGGAATTTATATTATCCTTTAGGTCACATCACAGCCTAAGGAATGATCACTAGAGAAATCAGAGTGAAAACACAAGAACTGAAATATTCATCTGAAAATCACACTAGCAATGCAGATGTCACAGGTGATGTTTGTTCCATATGATTCATCCAAACACTATAGCTTTGTGGTAAGAATTCTCAAGACTGTGCCTCTATTTTGTTTCTTTGTACATAAAGTGACTTAGAAAGCATTCCTATGCTTTCCGTGACGTGATTTGTTACACTAATAATAAATGTTTGCATGTTAATAAGTTCCATGGTGCTTCTCTTCATCCAGAACTTTATAACCTCTACATCTGATTCTGTATAATGTTTTCTGAGAAAACAGAAAGCCTAAAAAATCTTTTTTCTATGCAACAACATAGATTTAGTTGTGAAGAAATACACAAGCAGCTGCAGAAAATATGTTTCAATAACCAAATTATATGATGTCTGGAGACCGGCTTTTGAAGCAGAACGTCGCTTAGCTGAGATCTTGGACTGTCCAACACGGTAATGTACCTCCTTAAAGCCCTTTGAAAACGTGGCAGGAATAGAAACATCAACATGACAGCAGGAAGGTACAGTATATAAACAAGGAATTTAAGGGAAACAGGTGACTCATCCTGATGTCTTTGGAATTATACTAAGAGTAATCTGTCTTCTTAACCTGAATATAACAACAGCCATTTTTTAAAACCTAGAGGTCTTTTGTGAGTGTGAGACCTGCTACCCGTCAGATACAGTTTTTAGAGGGCCATGCCAAATGAAATCCAACATGTCATTTCCTGAAGGGATATGAAATAATGCAATCTATTACAATATAATATAAAGCAATACACAGGAAAAATACTAAGGAAGCTGTGAGATGGTGTCCTTCACTGCCTGCTCTAGAACAACTCTCATGTACTATGCAGGATGAAAAACCTATTTCTGGTAGCTTGTCTTCTTTATTAAATACATTCCCATCTTGTCTCCAGACTTTCCTCCCAAAGGCCTGGCACCGCAACCCTTAATCGCACGTATAGGGTAGCAAGGTCCCTAGATGAATATAATGCTTGCAGCCCTTTTTCAGCAGGATGACTGATCATTAACCAAGATATTTCAGGCCAAGCGTATCAACATGTTACATTCAAATGGCATTTCTCCCTATAAATCAGAAAAGTAAAGAGAACAGAATGCAGCCTGTATTTAATGTGAATACATCCACATTCCAACACCACCAGTGCTGAAAAAGTACCTGGGCTTAGCTGCTTATAAACTGGATCAATTCTTTTACTTGTGGCTGTACATTGGAGGAATAGCAATGATGTATTTCTTCTGTTTAAAAAAGTAGTTCTTAGAGTCACTAGATACCTCTCTGAACAGTATAAAACTAGGTGTTTTGCCACTATGTCAAGAATCTAAGTGTTAATGCTGCCATAGGTGCTAGCAATTGTATTGGGTTTACGTGGTAAAGGTTTGGTAGCAGGGGGGCCACAGGGGTGGCTTCTGTGAGAAGATTCCAGAAGCTGCCCCATGTCAGATCAGAGCCAGCTCCAGCCGGCTCCAAAAGGGACGCACCGCTGGCCAGACCTGAACCAATGAGCGATGTTGTTTGCGCCTCTGTGAGAGCAGATTTAAGAAGGGGAAAAAACTGCTGCGCAGCAGCAGCTGGGAGTGAGAGGAGTGAGGAACAGCCCTGCAGACACCAAGGTCAGTGAAGAAGGAGGGCAGGAGGTGCTCCAGGTGCCGGAGCAGAAGTTCCCCTGCAGCCCGTGGTGAGGCCCATGGTGGAGCAGGCTGTCCCCCTGCAGCCCATGGGGTACCACATGGAGCAGATCTCCACGCTGCAGCCCCTGGAGGAGCCCACGCAGGAGCAGGTGGATGTGGCCTGAAGGAGGCTGCAGCCCATGGANGATGGACCCCGTGGTACAGACCCATATTGGAGCAGCTCTTGAAGAGCTGCAGCCTGTGGGAAGCCCACGCAGGACCCGTTCAGGAAGGACGGCATCCCGTGGGGGGACCCCACGTTGGAGCAGGGGAACAGAGAGCGACCACGAAGGAGCGGCGGAGACGCAGCGATATGGGCTGACCGCAGCCCCCATTCCCCGTTCCCCTGCACCACTCGGGGGGAGGAGGTAGAAGAGGGTGGATGGGGGGAAGGTGTCTTTAGTTTGCCTTCAGTTTCTCACTGCTCTAGTTCGCTAGTTATAGTAATAAATTACATGAATCTCCCTATGTTGAGTCTGTTTTGCCTGTGACGATAATTAGTGAGTAGCCTGCTTGTCCTTATCTCAACCCTTAAGCCTCAACCCTGTCCATCGTATTTTCTCCCCTGTTTCTTTGACGAGGGGGAGTGAGCGAGCGGTTGTGGTGGAGGTCGGCTGTTTAGCTGGGTAAAACCACCACAGCAATTTCCTTGAACTTTGTTTACACTAGCAAGAAATTCAGGGCGAGGGAGAGTTGAACACATAAATATATGGAGATAATTTAACTTATCGGAGAGAGAGAGGGAAACAAAAGTAGCATGTATGGCTGTGAAGCGCAGTTCCCCACAGCAGTCCAGGACCTGCCCCTGCTCTAAGACACTGCAGCTCCACAGATGCTGGGAGACCTGGCCTCCTACCTTCATGCTCATCTGGTCTGCATCCTTGAAACAAACCAACAAGGATCTTCTGAGCCAGAAAAAATATTCATTAAGGAGGGTTTTATCAGTTTAAAAGACCTGGAGATTAAACAAATGCTGCTTAATTAAAATATCACGGTTTTGATAAGAAATGTTGCTAAAATAACAGAGGGATCTGGATAGGCTGGATCGACGGGCCGAGGCCAAAGGTATGAGGTTCAACAAGGCTAAGCGGGGCACAACTCCTGCACCCAGGGCACAACAACCCCATGCAACGCTACAGGCTGGGGGAAGAGTGGCTGGAAAGCTGCCCGGTGGAAAGGGACTTGGGGGGTATCAGTTGATAGCCAGCTGAATATGAGCCAGCAGTGTGCTCAGGTGGCCAAGAAGGCCAACAGCATCCTGGCTTGTATCAGAAACAGTGGGGCCAGTAGGACTAGGGAAGTGACTGCCCCCTGTACTCGGCTCTGGTGAGGCTACACCTTGAATAGTGTGTTCAGTTTTGGGCCCCTCACTACAAGAGGGACATCGAGGTGCTGGAGCGTGTCCAAAGAAGGACAACGAAGCTGGTGAGGGGTCTGGAGAACAAGTCTTGTGAGGAGCGGCTGAGGGAGCTGAGGTTGTTTAGCCTGGAGAAGAGGCTCAGGGGAGACCTTATCACTTTATACAACTGACTTACAGGAGGCTGTGGTGAGGTGGGGACTGGTCTCTTCTCCCAAGCAACAAGCAATAGGACGAGAGGAAATGGCCTCAAGTTGCACCAGGGGAGGTTTAGGTGGGATATTGGGAAAAAAATTCTTCTCTGACAGGGTTGTGAGGCATTGAAGCAGGCTGCCCAGGGAATTAGTTGAGTCATCATCCCTGGAGGTCTTCAAAAGACATATAGATGTGGCACTGAGTGAAGTGGTTTAGTGGTAGACTTGGCTGTGCTAAGTTAACGGTTGGACTGGATGATCTTAGAGGTATTTTCCAACCTAAGTGATTCTAAAATAGTTTTTAGAGTTGTCCCAGATTGAGGAGCAATTGACATACTTGTATTAAAAGAAAGGTATACTTCCAATAATTCTCTTTCCTGCTTAATATTACAGCTGAATGTCACTTGCACTGGAATTAAAACTGCACTCACTCTTCCTTATCATCTCATCTAAGTGTTTTGAAACTTACGAAGATGTGTGACTAGGATCAGTGTTTCAGATTTGGGCGTATTTGAACATGGCAAACTTCACAAACAGCATTCTGGAGAAATAAAAAATACATAACAAAAAGTCAAGGAAAACTAAAAAGCTTTTCTTAAAACTGGTGCATTTCACCCATTTATTTTGCTTGCACCTGAGATTAACTCATGGTTCACACTGTCTGCAAAGTTATTCTAACTTCTTGGCTTTTATGTCAGCAAGGTAGCAGGTGCACAGTCAGAGGGAAAAGAGAAAGCGCAATCTCATCAGTGCTCACTAATGGAAGGGATCACACTTTACAAGCACACTGTGAAGATGAAAGGTCATTCTAACTTTTGACTTTAAGGTCTTTAATAAGAGCTGGTTAGTATGTGAGTCAGATCAGCATTCGGTGCAACTACCTCTTATCCTGCTATCATCAATTCACACCCGGCCTTTGAAAGCTGAAGGAAGGAAGACAAATGTTTTGATGCAATCTTCTCTAGCAAGGGCTTTGGGGAAAAGGCTTTAAGCTGTAGAAAAAATAAGAGCCTAGCAGAAAATTCAGAAGGAGCTCACATTCTTCTAAAGCAGATATTTAATAATACCTATGAATGTGTACTGGGAAGGACTGGGTGTTCGAGAAGTGTCTAGCTGTGGGAAGGAGAAGGGACAAAACAAGGATGGTAGCATGGTCTGGGAAATCAACAGGAGGGCATGAGGGCATTAGGGGTCATTTATCTCTGGCATTCCTGAGCCTTCTTCCAGTCCTTCCATGTGTGGGCTCTTCCAAATTCCTCCAATACTTTTTCAACAAACTCTTCACCTTCAAATACCCCCACCCCAGCTTATGCCATACCTCGAATCATGCCAGACACATCCTCAGTTTCACACTGAAAAAATACCATTCTACCAGACTGCAATACAGACTTTAGACTATTTCAGACATTTTGAACTGAAACCCACCTCCCCAGACACAAAAGATTAATTATATCTCAGAGACACTCCCTGTGTCTCAAAGGAAACACAGGGTAGGCATGTTTACAACCAGTTCGTTCCACCAGGGAGAAACTGTACACCATAAGAATGGAAAACATGCCACATGGTGTTGGAATCAGGGACTGGTCCCTGCCTTCTTTCTTTATCAACATAAATAGAGCCACTGAGCTCCTCTCCCTGACCCCAGGGCACACAGTCACCTGGAGAGGTCCTGCCCTTCTTGCGTTAGACCCAGAGTAGGTATGGAAACCTTCCCTGGATACAAAGTAAAGATGAAACAGCAGCGATGTAAAGATCCAGACAGATTACCAGGACTAACTCAAAGGGCTCAACTTGGAAAGGAGAAGACAGGTAGCCTCCATAATCTCCTTAGCTATAGACACAACTGAGCTGGAGTAAATCCCACCCCCCTCCAGAGAACTATTAGAAACACTCCTGGTTCCTAAAACTGCCTCCAGCAAGTTTCATCCTTTGTTAGAGACACCCCTCTCCCTCTGCCTGCACTGTTATTTTCCCACCCACTCGGCATCAGACACCTCTGCTCTAGACATGCAAGGAGCACATCTGCATAACTGAATTTCCTCCCAGTGTCAGAGAGTCCAGCAGAGACGTGCAGTGGCTAAAAATGACACCTTACGACTTGCCATTCACCCACATCCACTACCGCCTGTTCCCCACAGAAGAACTGCATGTTACAGCTTTCCTGTTATCTCATGGGTCCACAAAGCACTGGCACAGGAAAATAAGTCTAGGCCTGATGTACATAATGCTATAAAGCCTCCATCCAAATACTACGCCTCTAAACATACATAAAAATGTTCATAGACAGAACCCACTTTGATTACCAAAAGCCTTGAGTGAGGCTGTTTCTTGTGTAATTTTAATTATTAAGAACATAAAATTTGCATTAATTTAATCATTGAGACCTAACATTCTTAATTTTCATCTTGTCTACATGAACACTAGAGAATAAAGGGAGGCAGAAACCAAAGCACAAATCAAGACCTAATTTAGCTGAGGTTAGGGTTAGCTAATGAAGATGTCATGCATTATAATCAACACTTCAAACTGCATGAACTCCCAAGCTGTTGGTCTGAAAAACAGTGTATATACATTTTTTATAACAACACGACTGGCTGACAATAAAACACAGAAGACTGTTTTGTAAAGTTGATTCTCTTCTAAGTGACCATGGAGAATTAAAAGGATGGACATGCTCACTTGTCTATTGACTGCATGACCTATAAAGTATATTCTTCCACATACAAATTCTGAAGAGGCACAAAAGGCAATTGCTGAAAGAAAAACTGAAAAAGTATTCACTTATTGTTGGTAGCATGCATCAAAAAATAAGATTTTGAAGAGTCTAGAAAAAAAGAGAGGTCTTCTGCAACTGATGGCATGAACCATGAAATTGTTGGTCCTTTACTCATCTATTCAACCTCATGTACAGTCTAGGAACATGAGAGAGACTTATATCTGACACCGACATGCCATTCAAGTTACAAAAAATAATGGAAATGGTGTTGGCACCTACCTATCTATCTCCACTTGTGATTTTCAATGACTGGCATTTCTAAACAATTCTTGTTCAAACTTCACATTTTCCCATGTGAAGTTAGAAGAGGCTCAAAAGTATGTACAATGACTGACAAAGTCCCAACAGATGCTAGAAAAGATCACTCTAGTCAGTTATTTGTGGTGTTAGATCCCATTTGCAGCTGAGTCAGCAAGGACTTTCCTGACTATGAACGTATTTGCATCTCCTTTTACAAACCACAAGTTCAGAATATTAATTCCACGCTTGTCTGAGTGTGCATTTCGCTAAATCTGTTTGTCAAAAATGTAATTAACTTCTGTCCTGATGGAGTCAGCATAATGTTGAGAAAAAATGTCAGCATATCTTTAAAGAAAACACAAAAATGATTATCAGGTAAAAAAGCAAATCTTCTAGAAGACTTGGCTTAGATGATCCGCTTGAGAAGTTTGGATAACACATGTTCCATCTCCTTAAGTCAAATAAAAATTATGGTCAATTTATGCAGTTAATGAAGAGTTGGAGATTACTATAATTTATAAAGTACAAACTCTGAGCGTACTCTAGCAAACCCAGCCTATGAGCTACTAAATGCTGGCTGGAGAAACAGTCTTAGTTTGTGTACTCACTTATTCGGGAAATTCATCATGTGCTGTAATTGTCGAAAAGTTTAGGAATACTAATTCTTCACTGAACTAGGTTTCATAGTAGGCATTTTTGGTGATTTACCATCCTGGTTTACAATCTGGTCATGGGCAACTAAATTCTCAGAGGATAACAGCCAGAGAGCGTCTCAAGGAAAGTCTGGATTGCCATAAAATGGAGATTCCAGAATTAGCTGAACCTGAAGCAACGGCATCCCACTTTATAACACAGATCTTATCCCAGGAAAAGACTGATTCAGAGTGTAGTTGGCTAAATGAGAACCTGACTTCTGCCAAAAGCCAATTTCAACTCCCCAGACTTTAAATGTAGAAATTAAAATGTATAGAAATCTTATTTTTAGTTTTTGAAAGCCACCATTTGATGGAGTACTTTTTCTTTAGGATGAGAATAAAAAAGAAACCACAGTACTTCAATAAGATGTTGAAAGCCAAAACTGATGTAAGTGACTTTAGGGCTTTTGCAGATTTTCAACTGGCATCAGTAATAAAAAATATATTTATGTCTATTGTTGTTTATGGAAAGGCAAAATGAAGTTTTAATACAATGAATGCTAATGCTGGCAGATAATGTAGAAATCAAGGTCATAAAGATGCTAGAAAGGCAGTGAAAATGTTAGAAACTCCCAGGATAGTTGAACAGCATGTCTTGACAAGGGCATGTTACCTGGCCACTGGCACCAGTTAGCCACAAGCATCACACAACTGTAAGAGAATTAACAAGAAGTTTATAAACTTCTTTGATAATGATGTAAGCTGAAATAACTTACGTATGATTTTATTAATCTCTTCTCCTGTTGTTCTACGCTATGTAAATATGAAAATCAAATATGGTTCAAATGCTTTTGTCAGCATTCTTCTAATAATTTAGCAGTTGGCTGGTATCACTGTTTGAATAAAGAGAATTAGCTTATTACTTAGAAATCAGTTATAAACCTCATTTCCTGTCAAAAAACACAGCTTCCTGGAAAGATAAATGGGAGGTGAAAGGACCCTGAAAACACAGGAACTGGATACCACCCTTCCTGTAGGTGAACAATGACCAACACAGCCTGTTAGGGTAAGCCCAAGGACTTCTGCAGGTCTGAAATGAATTGTGTAGTTCTTGAGGACCTGGTGCCTATGCTTGCTGCAGATCTCATTGTTGGGAAGGTAAGAACCCAACCAAACACAAGATCTGTGCTTTATTTTAATCCCGTTCCATGCTCATCTATCTTGTTCCCAACTTTGGCCTCCACAAGGTTCATTTAAGTGTTGTACACTGCACATTTCTTAAAACTAAATAAGTACAAAAGAAGATTGCTTTGTTTCTCTGATGACTTCGTTTATGGTAGCGCTAGTTCTATGTCCACACAGGCGACGTTGTTCATACAGTCACCTTGGGTTAGTGGCATTGTGCCATTTGTGGCATTTCAGAAATTGTCACAGGAGGCTAACTATTCCACCTGTCTAGCCTGACATGCAGGATTCATCAGTCAGCGGTCATTTGGGCCTACAGCCATCAGGGGAATGATAAGAAAAGCTATTCAGATCTAAAGATGAATAGTCCTCCAGGGCTAGGGACATCAAAAGCTGAGAAAAGGAAATGTAGATATTTACCAAACTCTTTTGGACATCAAGAGTAAACTGCTCTAAAAATACAGGAATATGTTTGCCTTGAAAGCACTATAAATCTGGCTAGTCTGAATTTTCCCTTGCTGGCCGTGCTGACCACCTGGCTCAAGACAGTGTCACCAGCAGTTCCTGACGGTCAATCCCTGGTGCCCATACAGCCTCCCACTGCCCTGCTATGCTGTCTGCCTGGGATCAGATTCCTCACTGGTGCTGCTCAATGGCTCTGCCCTCCAGAAAAATCACCTTACCTGCCTTTCCCTACCAGCATTTAGGATCTAGTTTCCTATGTAAGCTTGTGCACTCACCACACTGTTTTGTAGGAAGTGCAGGAGGACAGTGCTACAGATGAGCTATTTTGTAATGTTGAAATGTTGTTTTTCTTTCCTATTTTCTGGGTGGAAAAGTTGGAGGAAGGGATGAATAAGTTGCTTCAGAGTTCAGTGATAGATAGCTGAAAATAGGTTTATACAACTGAAAGCCAAACACTTAACCAGTCACGGCGTTCCCTGGAACATGGGGGGATTGATCTCTTCTCCCAAGCAACAAGAAATAAGGCAAGAGGAAATGGCCTCAAGTTGCACCAGAGGAGGTTTAGGTGGGATATTAGGAAAAATTTCTTCACTGGAAGGGTTGTAAAGCATTGGAACAAGCTGCCCAGGGAAGTGGTTAAGTCACCATCCCTGGAGGTATTCAAAGGATGTGTAGATGTGGCACTTAGTGGCATGGTTTAGTGATAGACTTGGCAGTGCTAGGTTAATGGTTGGACTAGATGATCTTAGAGGTCTTTTCCAACCTAAATAATTCTATGGTTCTTTGATTTCACATCCCCCATATGAAGGTCTACCTTCATGACAACATCGATGCCAAGGCAAGCACATGCTACACCAGTAGATTTGGTGGACATGGTGAAGAGCTGCAAACACCATACTTCCTACCGTAAGGACCATAACAGTAGCAGGCTGACAGAGGACCAACGTGGGAAGTAGTTTTACTGCCTTTCCTCAGAAAAGTATAAAAAAGATGAGGTCTTTCACTATTTTCTTTTCTTTTCTTTTCTTTTTTAACATTACACTTGATTTGCACTGCCTCTGTGCATGAGAAGGGCAACCACACTTCTTACCTTGGGTTCCAGTATGTGACCCTATAGCTTCACATATAGGGCACCAAGCAACTATTAAACATTGAGAAGGGAATGTTCAAAGTCTTCTTATGAGAATGAGATGACTGCCTTGCACTTAATTCAATATGATTTGTATTTCTGTACATGTTTAAGACCCCTATGGAATCCCAAGAGGAGTTGCTATTTAAATCACAGTAGAATAACAATATATGGCCCCAGGGTGAACTGTATTGTAGTATCAGTTTCTGAAGTAGCAATAAAGACATTTTCTTGTGTTAATAAATAGGTCCTGAACTCTTAAAATATTTTCATAAGAGGTTATTTTAAAACTTGAAGTCCCAGAAGGAACTTAACATGAACTCTAAATGTAAAATTAAATACTCTTTGCAAACAAGGCTATTTTCTTGAATTAGTTCATTGTAAGGCTGTTGGCAAACAGTAAAGAGGAGAATGGCATGATGGAGTCAAAAAATTCAAAATACCTACAGTCTTCCTTTCTAAGGATAAACATAGCATCTTTTGCACTTCACAAGAAACGAAGAAGCATTCCTGGACCTGTTTGTCAGTATTAGAACAGCAATTGCAGAAGAGGTTTTTCTGTGTTGTCAATTATTGTACCTTTCATATGTTTTATTGTATTACTAAGTAGATGACTAGCATTCTCTTTCAGGCTATTTTCAGCTAATTGTTCGTTTTCTTTTGCAACTAAGTGTTCCTGTTCTTTTATTCAAATTCCTTGTGAATTCTTCATTGTTCCCATGCAAGGAGTGAGACAGCTTTGTTGCTAGTCATGTAGGAAACAGCCCTCAGTTACCAAATGCTTGCAGCAGTTACACCATGCATTAGCCAGTATTGTTGCACAAGCAAGATGACCATAGCAGCCATTACTATATAACTATCTGTCTTACTGTAGAAACCACAGCCTATGTGTTCTGAATGCTAGGCTTTGTTTTGTGCAGGTTTTTTTGTTTTGTTTTGTTTTGTTTTTTTAATTTACTTAAGCAGAAACTCAAGATATCTGAAAAACGATACTAATCATCTGGCTTTAAGATGCATTGGTGTCCCAGAAGACTGCTGAAAGTAACCTAACTAGATCTCACATTTGAACGATTAAAGAGCAGGACATCTGCCTAGCCTGTTTTGTATCTGACATTGCAGTCATGCACATAAGAAGTTCATGGAGCTTACAATAATAATAGTAATAATAAGAAGAAGGCTTCGATAGGCTACGGTTTGTCATCATTGGTATAAAAACTATGAAACAAGAAAGTTCTCTCGAGTGTTCATTGATACAACGACCACTTTGTTTTGCTTCAGCACAGCTGTGTATATCAAACTGATCCAATAAAGTATAACTTTAAAACTTCAGCTTTATAGTAACCAAGTCATAGGTCTAATCCTGGCTGTAGCATTCTTACAAAAAGAGCATGAAGGATTTGTAATCAAACCACTGACTGAGCCAGCTTTTGAAGAAGTTACAGGAAGAAATATTGTTTTTATTAAAAGTTTGCTTGGGGTTCCTGCAAATGAACTGAAATGGGTGTAAGAAAGACTTAACAAAATATGTAAAACTATTAGGGACCTACAAAGCCGTATATAAGGCCTGAAGGGGATAGCCTGACAAAAGATGGTACTTTACACATGTAAAAATAAATGGTGGAAAATTTATTAGCATATATCAGCAAAAAGAGATTAGATTTCTCCTGCAGATCAGTTATTTGAAGCATGATCGATTGTTTGCCTAAAGAAGATGACTTGAGTCATTACAGACAGCTTGTTTTAAGTTGCAGGCAAGAATTAGAAAAATAAAACTTGTTTCTGTACTTCAGAAAGGAATACAGTAGTGGCCCATGTCCCTCAGCCATTCAGAGCCCTTCAATGCAATACAAGCCAAGGTTCCTGGCTAAGGTTAATGGTACCGTGCTAGAGGATTTTTACACAACAGCTCAAGGTAAAAATAGAAAACAATGCATTTAAAGGCTAGAAAATCACCAATGCAGAATAACATGCATTTCTGTATTCTACATTATTACACTGAGCTCACTGAGGAAAACAGCCTTTAGGTCAAAGAAACCAGAAAGGTCAGAAAGTTCCCGGTAGTGATTGAGCTGATCTCCTTAAACAGTCTATAAGCTTAGCCCAAAAGCACCTCATTCCCAAAAGTTATTGTAGCTGAGAGAAGCCCTTTGCTGACACTGCAATGACAGTGCGGCAAGAACATGATACTTGTGAGAAAGGGTTAATAAGCCTGGGCTCCAACTAAGCCCCACTGGCCATGTTCCTACTGCCAAGCAAAAAAGGTTGAGAGGCAATCCCTGACACCAATATCAAATGGCGGTGGCTAGCTCGCAGCCACACCGCCAGCAGCTACAGAAATTTGGTCTTAGAAAGAGCCAGTTGGAGTGGTCCAAAGCAGAGCTAGGGTGAGAGCTAACAGTCAAATAGGGATCCAGCACTCAGTGTCACTCTTTCAACTACTTCCATTTAACTGTATAGACGCAGATGTCATTATAATTAATATTCCACAGTACAATATCTGTCTGAGCAATATGTGCTATTTGCTTTCAGACCTTCAAGATGGCCTTTAGACAACTGGTTCACAAGCTGTGATGTACATCACACAACATTATCAGAAACATTATCAACATTATTAGTGGCTTATCTCAGAGCACTGAGAGGAGAGTTCACTTATTACTGAAGTCTGACTTCTTTACTGTGAGGGTGACAGAGCACTGGAACAGGTTGCCCAGAGAGGCTGTGGAGTCTCCTTCTCTGGAGATATTCAAAGCCCGCATGGATGCCATCCTATGCAATGTGCTCTAGGTAATCCTGCTCGGCAGGCTGGTTGGACTAGGTGATCTTCAGAGGTCCCTTCCAGCCCTACCCATTCTGTGATTCTGTGATCTAAAAGCTTTTTTTTCTCTCTGAACTCTGGTGTTTCCATTCAACCTCCTGTTACACAGTGCTTGTGAAGTGATGACATAAATTAATAACACTGTTCTTGGCCATAGTCTTGGCCACGGCACACCATCTCCCCAGATCCTATTACATAGATAAAAGCATATTATTATTTATAGCTAGGCAAGTTCATCTACTTCTACAATTTGAACTAAGAGTGGTCTGAATAATTAGACCATTACTGTTTCCATAACGATCTAATCTGTTTCAAGTGTAAACACAAGAGAGAGAAAGCAGGTCAGTCTTGGTTTCATTGATTTTTAATGACAAAACATGAAATATCCTCTAACCTACTTTGTCCTTTCTTTTCAGATCAATATGAAATCAGTAATAGCTTTACTTTTAGCAAAAAGGGATGGTGTTGATTAAAATATTTTGCTGCTTCAACCTTGATCTTACTGAATACATTAAGAAGTAGGTCACTTGACAGGTCTTTTCTTTTTCTTTTTAATTGAAATCAATGAAGCTGACCCTGGCAGGTAAAACTAATTAGATCATTAAAGAAGTAGCAGTATTTTTGGTGAGGAAATATCTTCTATTCAACTAGGAATTCTTTCTAAAGAAAATGAGTTTGAATCCAGTATATAGGAGAAGTTGTTCCTAAACAAATTTATTTTATGAACTTTGAGGAAAATGTCACAGCACTTGAAATTCATCCTTTCGTTGTCATCAGCATTGCCAGAAAGGTGAATACCAACTCTAGTACATCTTCTCCACTGATGTAAGCAAAGGCAAATCCACAAGCAGATATTGTATCTCCTGCAATTGGGAGCTAATCTTCTTGTGACTGAAGTTAACAGCCTCACATCTACAGACCAGGCAGTCTGTCAGCTGTGGAGTTCTTCAAAATGCCTTCAAGGTCCCATGAAAAAACTGTGACTTCAGTATGAGTTTTAGATGGACTGAATCAACAGGTAATGCATAAAGCTAATCATCACAGTGGCAGTGGCTGGTTTTATACATCAACAAAAATAGTCCAACAAATACAGACCCATCAGGAAAATTTGTATCAGTCACCCAAATGATCCTTCAAATATGGGGAAGATAACCATATGTATGAAAATCATAACTAGGAGATATATAACTAGTTCTCAGATCTTAAGGCAGTACATGAAACTCTCTCAAATCATTAGAGACTAGATAAAATTCTGCCATAATAGAAGTTTCCTTCCATGTCCTTGGGAAAAGTTCCTGAGAAATAAGTGACATTATCCTTACCCAAAAAACTTCCAAGCAGTTCTGCACCAGGGCTGAAATAAACTGTGATGTTACCTCATACTACTGGATAATTACAATAACTTTCTGTCCATTCTGCTGCCCTGAATGAATAAATGTGCATAGCTCGATTCCATTTTATGCATAAAATATAAGCAATCAACATAATTTAATATTTTTTTTTAAAAAGTGAAAGAATTTTCACTCTTTTTGAAAGGAGTCCGTAATTACACACTCATTTATGCAAAATCAGCTCATCTTGTAAAAGAGTAGTTATTAGTGGAATGAAATGCATCATGCTAAGTAAACAGCTATAATAACATTGGCACAAAACCCAAACATATTTCAAAGATAAATAGTTATAAAAAATAAAATAAAATGAAGATAGCTTATGATTGGTTTTAGAAATATGTTCCTGTTATTAGTTACAAAACAAATAGCCACAACATGGATAAAGCAAAGGAAAACAGCAAATAAAAAAGGCAGGAACAGGTTCAAAGTGAATACACTATTAAAAATAAGCGAGAAGTAAAATTGTGAAAAATCAGATATGCTTTTGTAGTAAGGTATTTATTATGAAAAGGCTGCCAAATAAAAGGTACATATTTATTCTGTCTTCAGTAACTGAAGAGTAGCATCTATCTCAAGGAGATATTTTGCTAGAGCTACATAATCAGCGTGGGATTTAAAAGCAGAATTCATGTATCTGAAAGCAGGTACCTAATGCCATAAAAACAATGGCTGGGTGATATGGAATAGGACCTTTAAGAGTCTTTTTCCTTTCTGGAATGGCCCCTAGGTGCCAGGTGGGATCCCCTGGGGTATTTCAAAATGCAGGTGACACCTGACATCTGTGTATGGGCACCCAATCCAGTTCTGAAAGGTAACATTGAACACTTTGGGTGGGATTTGGCTTGCAATGTGTAATTTTTAAATATGAGCTGGGTGCCTAAGCTCCCGTTACAGTCTATGGAGACCTAATCAAGACAACTGGAGCCTGAAGAGCAGTTCAGCTCATCCTAAAGCAGACACCTGTATCTGGATAGCTGAATGTCTCCCAGACTCCACAGGCTGCACTGCCTGTATAGGCAAATGGATAGTGCAGGAAAAAAAAAGAAAAGAAAAGAAAAGAAAAGAAAAGAAAAGAAAAGAAAAGAAAAGAAAAGAAAAGAAAAGAAAAGAAAAAAGAAAAGAAAAGAAAAGAAAAGAGGAAGAGAGAGATTGCTTAAAGGAATTTGAAACTCTCTACTGCATTGCTTTTTATTATTTGGCTTTATCATTGCATTTGTTTGGGAAAGGAAGATGTGGGGAACTGTATCTTTAGGAAGCCTTGACCTAGCCCACCTGGAAACATGTGCAATACCAGGAGGCTCATTAGCTCTCTTCAGAACTACACATCATGCTACAAAAGGACATAAATGTCCAGCTGAGTCACACCCCTAAGCTTTCTCTGGAGAAATGTGATTGATGCTAGTGTGGAGCCAAGACAGCTAACTCAAAGCCCATGAAAGTACATCTGTGTTAGTACTCCAAAAGCGGACAAAGAAATAAATCTCTAAATACTATACTCAAAATACCAGGCAAAGTTATGGCTCTCCACAAATACTTAATAAAAGGCATCAATTAGAAATGCTTCTTCATTTCTACCCATATCTGAATCTGTAAGCTTTTATTTTGGAAAATTTAATCTACCTACTCCATGAAGGTGGATTGCTCCCTGGTGAACAGTGAATGAACTTGGCAGACAGTGGTCACTGGGACATGCAGTGCTGGGAACGCTCTCTGATGTGTGAATCCTCTTGCTCTTACAGGAAAGAGGAGTCTAAAATGTCAGAAGGCTTATTAAATAGTAACTTTAAGTCTTTGCTGGGGAACAAGCATAAAATTCCCACTGAAGTCAGAGCTGTGTATTTGGTCTATCCAGGGGCTGAATTTGGCCCAAGGCTCTTCAGAGGTTTTAACCAATGGTTATAAACGATTTTATGCTGCAGAGTATAAAAAACAACTCCTTAGACTTCTTCAAACTGCAGGTAGTTGCTATGCATTTAAACTGAAGGTTGGTCCTCAGAAATACAATGATTTGTTTCCATTCAGCATTTCCTTTCTGACTGCAATTTTCATACTCCGTCTCACTCGTCTACCACTTTCAGTGATATCCTGGACATGCAAGTACCTCAGGATCTAGCTCTGGCCCCAAAGTGCAGGTTTTGGCAATTCTAGGATTTGAATTCTGAATATGTGCAGCTAATGTGTTGCTCTTTATTCAGAAACATCCTCTAGTTTCAAAATGATTCAGACTGCATCAAGCGGTTGCATTTCGGAGTCCCACTTTTAAATACAAATAAGTATTTAGACTACACTGTTGCCTATTATTTGTATTAATGATTAGTATTTATTCATGGAAGCCATGGAAGACAAGCCAAGGCAAAAAGCCTTCTTTCCAACACAAGGCATTCCTCTTCTATTTCTTCAAAATAGATTTTCGTTTTGTTTTGCTATTTAAGAAATACTGGAAACCTAATTTCTCAGTCTATGCAAGCAGGAAATTATCACACCATTTACTGCAGTTTACAAGGTACACCAAGCTTGTTTCTTGTTTATGCTAGTTACAGGCAGTGTGAGAAGTCTATGAAGACATTGAAAACTCTAGAAATGATAATGAGAGCTCTGTGACTGCCTTTGTGCTGGAAAATCATTACCTGCTCCCTTCCCCAGGAACAGTTGTGTAACAACCTGTAATGAACCATTCTCTATTTCTTTCTTTCCGCGTGCAGTTACTTTAAGACCTCTCTGGTATGTAACATTCTTAAAGACATTGTCTGAAAGCATGATCACCAACAGTTCTGATGTGCCCAAAGAAAAAATATAGATCCAAAGACCTTTTTCACAGCTAGATAAAAGAACTGCCTTCTCCTCTGATAGACCCAAATATCCCTCATCTAACTAGGAAATAGCAAAAAACTAGTAACTCTGCTTCTGTGTCACTCTCTTTTACATGAACAGCTAATTTGTTTTTGACATACAGATGGTAAAAGGCAAAGTTTGTATTCCGTGGTACAGAAAAGAAACCATCTTTGTTCATATTTCACCCTTTTGCAATATTGATCTTACAGGTATTGGGCATGAAGTTGTTAATACGAATTACTGAACATACATTTTTTGATCCTTCATTCAACATGTGTTGTGCTGCAGAGCTATAGAATTCTTTCATTCATCAGCTAAGTTAGATATATCATCTCTTAGATGCACTCATTCATTTTTCATCTTTACCTGTAATTTATGCTATTACTGTCTGCAAAAGATACAGCATGGTAGAACTTGATAGCCTACCCATAATGTGAACATACATTATATAAAACAAAGTTTTTTATTAATAAAATTGACAAACTATTTTCTTATATAAAACCAAGTCTTCCATGCACTGTGAATGCAGCCCATCACCACTCTACAGTAGCATACTTTGATATGTAAAGACTGACTCATATTTTAATACTAAATATATGTGCCAATCACTGCAGAATCAGGCTAAAAGCCTAGTTCTGATCTAGGGCTGGGGTTTGGTGGGAGAAGCACCCATTTCAGAAGAAACTGAAGTCGCTGACTTCATTACAAATGTAGATCCAGGCAAAACAATAGATGGAAAGAGTTAGTGATGCCACTGAATATAATGTTGCGTACATTTAACAGGGCACCTCAACCTTTGCTAGAGAGTTTTCCGGAAACTCTTCACAGTTTGGATCCTGAAAATAGTAGAGACATTTCCAGGCAGACCCGCAGGAACCAGGTTTGGCAAGGCGGTCATGGCAAAACAAACAGTAAAACAAAGCACAAGAATGCCTGGTTTTCAGTTTTGTCTTAAGCTGTACCTTGAAACACCTGATAGGAGTTCTGGAACTGCCAGTCCCAGTACAAGCCAGTTAAAACAAGGGAAGTGGAGAATGACAGGCTCCAGCACTGTTCATCCGTGTTTACATGCTTGTTGCTGCAGCACACTGGAACATCCACTTAAAGCCTTGACAGCCCCTCCTGGTATCAGAAAAATGGTTCTTGCCTACCGGAGACTCAGATTCTCTAGTCTTCCCTAAGAGCCAGGCTTCCTACAGTGCACCAATATGTGGGCATTTGTATACAAGCAGTCATCATTGAACCCTCACTGTCTTCAGGTTTAAATGCATACAGTTCTATTTCGACATTTATCTCAGAGATACAGCATCAGTTCATCAGCTAACTGAATGGCTGCATTGGGTTTACATGGGGGGTGCTGCAGGGGCGGTCTCTGTGAGCAGAGCCCAGGAGCTGCCCCATGTCAGATCAGAGCCAGCTCCGGCCGGCTCCGGAAGGGACCCGCTGCTGGCCAGAGCAGAGCCCGTGAGTGACGCTGGTTGTACCTCTGGGATAGCAGATTTAAGAAAGGGAAAGAACACTGTGCAATGGCAGCTGGGAGAGAGGAGTGAGAAACTGTGAGAGAAACAGCCCTGCAGACACCCAGGTCAGTGAAGAAGGAGGGCAGGAGGTGCTCCAGGCGCCGGAGCAGAAGTTCCCCTGCGGCCCATAGAGAGGCCCATGGTGGAGCAGGCTGTCCCCCGGCAGCCCATGGGGTACCACATGGAGCAGATCTCCACGCTGCAGCCCCTGGAGGAGCCCACGGAGAAGCAGGTGATCCGGTGGGAGCTGCCACCCGTGGGGGACCCATGCTGGAGCAGGGGCAGAGAGTGACCACGAAGGAGCGGCGGAGACGCAGCGATGTGGGCTGACCGCAGCCCCCACTCCTCCTCCCCTGTGCCAATTGGTGGAGGAGGCAGAAGAATCAAGACTGGCATTGAGCTTGGGAAGAAGGGCATGGGGGGAAGGTGTTTTTAGTTTGCCTTTAGTTCTCACTGCCCTACTTTTTATCAGTAGGTAATAAATCATATTAATTTCCCTATGCTGAGTCTGTTTCGTCCGTGATGGTAACTGGTAAGTGATCTCTCTGTCCTTATCTTAACCCACAAGCTTTCTCACAGTATTTTCTTCCCTTACTGTTGAGTAGAGGTAGTGAGAGAGCAACATAGTAGGCACCTGGTGATCAGCCAAGGTCAACCCACCGCAATGGCACTTGCAGCCTCAGACTGCAGTAAAAGTATGTTGGGTTTTGTATACAGGCAGCTTGAGCCTATAGACCTGTAGAGTCTTGGCACCACTGGCACTGGTGGTTTTCTTAATAGGAATGCAAAGCCTAGCAGGATAAAACTAAGCAGCTTTTAATTCTCAAAGATTAAATAGAAACAGACATGTCTACTGTGAAAAATTTGAAGGGCGAAAATTGGTTTTGAAATCCCAGCCCCTTGGAAATCTACATTTTCCATTAACTTGAATAAAGTCGCAATTCTGTTACTAGAACTGAGTTCAGCTTTTTCTCTCTTTGGTTCACCAGAGATGTTTCCTCATTAGAGACGTCCACACTATGACACAGCTAGTATTTCTACACCTGGGGGAAGCCCAGGGTCCCTCTTTATCCTTGCCCTAAGTAACCACTGCTGGTTGCTGTCAAAGACAGAGTACAGGGCTAGACAGCCCTTTAGTCTGAATGAAATGTGCTTATGTTCTTAGAAGATGAAAATGCTGCATGTTCTTTAACACACCATTAACTCACAGGAATAGTTATCTTGCATCAGTGCAGATGGATTACCCTTGTCCAAGAGATTTTAATCACACTACAAAGTCACAATCAATTTAATGGGCCTTCACTGGTACTTTGCTTATTCATGTATCTTTTTAGATCTGTGGATATCTCCTGAGGTTCTTAATGTTACATTATGCTGAGCTACTCTGATCTTTTCAGTGAGGACAGTCTGGGAACTTATTTGTCTTTCTGGACTTACAGAAGAAATTGTAGGATGACATTAGTGGTCCATTAGCTCTTGAAAGTGACTTAGCCAATATAAATGAAAGTGGCATCTGAGCCCAACTGGGCAGATTAATCTAAACATGAAGCATCAGCATGCTTAGGCAAGAGCTAAGGATGGGAGGAGGTTGACATCCAACAACTTAAACTTTGCACTGAGGCCTTGTAAGGCGCTAATAGTTTGAAAAAGGGGAACTGAAGAGACCCTGCTCCCTCTCTGAGCAGGAAACACAGCACTGGAAGGAAACACATGGGTCTCAGTAACCAAACCGTCAGTTATCACCGGCACCCACACAATCCAATCCTTTTCCTGCTTTGATCCATATAAAAAGTAATTAGCTCACTCTCATCATTCTTACTGCAAGGCTGTTATAGGGCCTCATTGCATCTGATTGCCCTCTGAATTCCAGCCTACATTTATTCATAGCTCTTGTATACACAGAAATGAAAATGTCAGCACTGAGAGTTGTGACTGCTAGCAGCTTGGAAACAAAAGGTCTTTTACTTGTATCTGGGGAGCCATTGGCAGATCCATGTCATCATCTGGAAGCAAAACATTTCACATATGGCATGGATGATAAAGTCAGTGATATACCTTGTGCCTGATCTCCAGAGACCTACACGGAGACAAAAGCTGAAGAGTGCAGGAATTGAAGAGTCTTGTTAGAAGCATTTAACTGCAGCTGAAACTCCAGAGCACGTTTTATCTAAGATTTAATAAAGCCAATCACTTGCTTAGGGGCTGTCTCTCCATCAGCTGTTTTGCATGAATAGAAACTCATCTGCCAGGACAACAGTCTGGCAGTTCTCACTTCAGCTGCATCTGTCATGTCAGGACTACAGAAGGGGAAAAATGCAGGAGGCTGCACCACTGAGTTTACCACAGACAGCTAAGAAGTGGTGACGCAAGCCCTGGTGCATCATTTCTCATATTGTGTCTTGGTCTTTGGTAAACATTAAGAACAGGAGTCTTCCATAAGGCTTGCTGCAGTTAAAAAAATAAAAATAAAAAATCAGGCATCTTTTTCAAGGGTAAAAAGAAAGGGGAGAGGGATTGCAGAGATATTCCAATTTTCTCTCTCAGCTAGGACTGGCTGGTTAGTTGTTACTTATCTGATCTGAATATCATTTCTTCTGTATGAGTGACCGAAATATATGCAGGTTGCCAGCTAGACAGGCAAGAATGATATGTTCTGACCAATACAAGTCACCAAGTGCTGCAAAGAAGACAAATTAGGAAACTGGGAAAGCAGTCAGAAACAAGGGTCTATTTCTCATCCAGCAGATGTTGTGTCACCTGGAAAAAAAGAAATACTTCACCTCATTACATTCACCTGTTTTACTACTTACCATTCACAACCTTCTCAGATAAATCAACTGTGCTTAAATTAAGCACTTAGAGCAGGGTTAAGGATTATTTAGAAGAAGAAAGAAAGAAAGAAAAGAAGAAAAGAAAAAAGAAAAGAAAAGAAAAAAGAGAAAAGAACAGAGAAGAAAAGAAAAAAGAAAAGAAAAGAAAAAAGAGAAAAGAACAGAGAAGAAAAGAAAAAAGAAAAGAAAAGAAAAAAGAGAAAAGAACAGAGAAGAAAAGAAAAAAGAAAAGAAAAGAAAAAAGAGAAAAGAACAGAGAAGAAAAGAAAAAAGAAAAGAAAAGAAAAAAGAGAAAAGAACAGAGAAGAAAAGAAAAAAGAAAAGAAAAGAAAAAAGAGAAAAGAACAGAGAAGAAAAGAAAAAAGAAAAGAAAAGAAAAAAGAGAAAAGAACAGAGAAGAAAAGAAAAAAGAAAAGAAAAGAAAAAAGAGAAAAGAACAGAGAAGAAAAGAAAAAAGAAAAGAAAAGAAAAAAGAGAAAAGAACAGAGAAGAAAAGAAAAAAGAAAAGAAAAGAAAAAAGAGAAAAGAACAGAGAAGAAAAGAAAAAAGAAAAGAAAAGAAAAAAGAGAAAAGAACAGAGAAGAAAAGAAAAAAGAAAAGAAAAGAAAAAAGAGAAAAGAACAGAGAAGAAAAGAAAAAAGAAAAGAAAAGAAAAAAGAGAAAAGAACAGAGAAGAAAAGAAAAAAGAAAAGAAAAGAAAAAAGAGAAAAGAACAGAGAAGAAAAGAAAAAAGAAAAGAAAAGAAAAAAGAGAAAAGAACAGAGAAGAAAAGAAAAAAGAAAAGAAAAGAAAAAAGAGAAAAGAACAGAGAAGAAAAGAAAAAAGAAAAGAAAAGAAAAAAGAGAAAAGAACAGAGAAGAAAAGAAAAAAGAAAAGAAAAGAAAAAAGAGAAAAGAACAGAGAAGAAAAGAAAAAAGAAAAGAAAAGAAAAAAGAGAAAAGAACAGAGAAGAAAAGAAAAAAGAAAAGAAAAGAAAAAAGAGAAAAGAACAGAGAAGAAAAGAAAAAAGAAAAGAAAAGAAAAAAGAGAAAAGAACAGAGAAGAAAAGAAAAAAGAAAAGAAAAGAAAAAAGAAAAGAAAAAGAAAAAAAGAAAAGAAAAGAGAGAAGAAAAATCCTTAGCTTCCTTTAAACTCAATAAAGAGAGTGAAGTGAGTGTTAGGTGCCTCTGAAGATCTACAGAAGGAAATTCAGATCACCCATGTGATAATCTGCCCTTCCTGGCTAACAGTGGAGGCATCCAATAACAGAAGCAAAGTTCCTGTACCTCTTTAAGATTAAACCTGCTCAATAGCTTTGTGGCTGTTTTTTATAAAGAAGGTGGCGTTTTCACTCCTGCATGACAGGATATGTCCTAGAGCATTTGGCCAGGAAGGGAGTGATGTGGTTTTTAAGCTAAGTCCAGAATGGTTAGGGCCTAAGCACTTATTCCAGGAAAGTGCCTTGGTAGCCAGTCTCTCAGTACCTCCTTCTCAGGAGGTAAAGCAAAAAGGGAAGAAGTAGTTGCTCACCCAGTCCCTGGAAATAGGCAGCTGTACAGACATGAATGCAAAAGGCAGGGGCAACAGAGCATTCAGGCAAGAGGGAGCCTGACATGTGAAGGGGCAGAACTGTAGTCCCAAATCTACTTCCCTCTTTATGCCTGTATTAGTCATTAGGTCATCTCTGGACATAAGCAGGGGTAATACCCTGGTATCAGGGACCATAAGCACTTTGCCATTCCCTAAACAGAATTTGGGTAAGGAATAGGTGCCTAGCTCCTTACGTCCCAGGCTTCTGAGCAAGCTCAAGCCCCAGACAAAGGTACCAAAAACTGCTGAACCCATGTAAATGAGTTGTAGTACCGCACAGTTGGGCAGAGGAAAGGGCCATATTGAGTTTTCGGCCTCCAAAGCTCAAAACACAACCTCACTTTTCTTCTCCAAAGCAAAAGGGCTCCAAACTTCTCTTCCCAGAGGAAAAGAAAAACAGGTTTGATCTTGGGAGAGAGGTGAGTTACACGCGTACTGGAACAAAGAGAAGAGCTCCACAGGAACACAGTGAAAGCACTGGGACATGGCCAGGAGGCCCTGGGGGGCATCCAACTCTCAATGGCTATTGAGTTTGCTACCTTTTCAATAGGCACATGGCAGTTTGTTCATTTCTTACCCTCTTCACTTCATTTACCTGGATGGCCCTAACTGCTAAAATAAAAAACAAAAGCTCAAACCAAGCGTTTACCTTATGTTGCCACCTGATGTGATATAATATGACATACAGTGCCAGCTGCAGTTACAACCTATATACTAAAATAACTTAATAGCATGTGCCATGACATGAAATAATAGGAAGTTATGCGTGACAAATTAATACCTTCAGAAGCAGTAGTAGCTGGATGTGAAATCCTTTCTTCAATAGTTCTCATAGCACTCTCACCGGAATAGTTTCCTATATCCAACTTAAACCACACACCGACTCAGCTCCCTTCACAGTACACCAGAACAGTGCAAATTCCAGAGCTTTGCTCCCTGAATCCATGGCTTCTGGAGCTTTTACTTTTTAATTGGTCCAATACAGTGTGAACCTCTTACTGAGCACTTTCACAGTTCACCACATGGTAGACAGCAGCAACAGGCTGCCTTTGATTTTGGTACAGACATTTCAAAGGCCATCAGGTTCGGTGATTCTGCTTGGTTTCAGGGAGTTGATGTGAAGAGCTGCCCCTATATTTCTTAGCCCAAGATATGTTTCAGGAGCACTTAAAATGTCTGTACAATAAGAGTGAGTTCTACTTTGCCTCTTCCTTTTTTGTTTGTTTGTTTGCTTGCTTGCTTGCTTGCTTGTTTTTGTTTGTTTGTTTTTGTTTTGTTTGTTTGTTGTTTTGGTTTTTGGCCTGTGTAGACTTGGTGTATCAAGGGTACTATTTAAAGATATTATGCTATAAAGTGTATGTAATACAAACACAGGCTCTTTTGTGACACTGACATTTTCCCATTTCACACAAGTCAGCTGCACAGTACAGAAGGGTGCCAAGGAGCATAGCATTATGCTTACTATACAGTGAATTCAGCTGCTGTAAGACTTTTTGAGAAGACGAAAGGTTTTATTTGTGCATCAAAACCAATAACCAATTCCATAACCAATTGCTTTTTCAGGCAGAAAAGCCTTTGTACAATTGCAGAAATGAACCCAATGCAATAACATACATTGCAGCAAGCAGTCTGTGCTAGGTTTCTTACATTGTTTTAGATGAAATGAACTATATGAATTTTTTCCAGCTGAACCACCCAAAGTTAATTGTTTAAACTTAAGAGGTCAAAACTGCATTATTTATTCAAAGCTATTTCAGTAAAGAAGCACTTTAAGGTGAGATTTTTATATAAATATGCATAAATATACACATATTCCATTGAATGAATATGAAAAACAAACATGCTTCTACAGATACAAATAGCATCACTATGGAAACCTATTCTTTGGTCATATACTCTTTTTTTCCATCAGATGTGTGTTTCAGATGATCCAGTGTGCAGAGTCATATACCTCTGTCATCAGAGGGCTTTGAAAGTTTGCTATCAATAATCTCATTGGTTGCCAGGAAGGAATGCATCCAGGCTTTAGAGATGTGTTTATTCCCACAAGACCTTTAATCTTCTCAAGAAGAATTTGAATCTCCCTGATATTTAGAGAACTGGAGAAGTCAGTTAACTAGGATTGCATTCACTTTTATGGACTACCTTAGCTTTTTCATAAACAGCTTATTTCCTAGCATTACTTTGGCGAGTCACGGATATTACTCACACTGGCATTACTAATATTATGTTCTCAAATCTCTCTCCTATGTCTGGCACATTTGTATGAGAACCTTGCATCCAGAAGTGCCATCTGTTCACTGTAAACAAAGTTACGCATAGAGCATCCGGCCTCTGGAGTTCAGGGCAATAAAGATACCCATATGCTCCAAAACACCAATTATCACGTCAGTCCTTCTAAGGCACACTGTGACTGACTTTAAATCATATATGCAAATATATGCATATATACAGTTAGCAAGTTAGCCATGAAAAGAAAAGAGAAAAAGGAACTGCTATTTCATTCCACAGAAGGTAATAGGTTTGTGGCTAATAGATCAGTCATCGTAAACCTTCAAACTCTAAGCATTTTTCTGTATAAAAGCCTGGCTAAAAATGGGAAAATCTTGGACACTACTTGATCATTTTATAGAATTTTGCTTTCAGTTGCAGGAACAGGACGATTGATTCTGTGTCTTTTCCTATAGCACTTGAGAGCTACTGTGTCTTTAAAAGTGAGAACAAAACAAAACAAATCTTACTGAAAATCAAATGTAATGAGGAGTTGTATATTGGAGGCTTTTTATGAAAATGCTCTATTCATTGTTTATTGCCTGATACGAACAGGCTTCATCCATTAAAGGTCATGCCAAAATACCAAGAAACATAATGCTACCTAAGTCATCTGCAGAACTGGGAAGATGAATCAGGAATTGGTGGCTTTGTCAAGTACTTCAGCAAATGCTACCACCCAATGTATTGAACTTACCTCTTCATACCTTCAAGGATAACAAATAGCCCGTCATGTTAACTCCAGAAATGTAATTAACATTAATAGATACACAAAGTAAGCAATTACTTTCAAAGCATGATGGATGCAAGTATAGTTTCTTAACAACAACCGATATCTAAAACTGTGGCAATTCGTATTAAATGATTCATGTAATACTACTTCTGCTTTTTAACCAGTATAGGATGCTGACTCAACCCCAGCAATGCCTTTGCTTTCACAGAAATAAAGCCCTCAGAGGCAGTTTTCCAAAACAAATATTCTTAATCCTCCTCATAACATGAAACACCGTGCCATTGCTATCACACAAAAAGTTTGAAATGTATGGATTTAATTCTCACTCTGTGGAAAACTTTGATCTTTGCACATTTCCCTTCATAAGTAAAAATGTTTGTGACAACCCTGGGAAATCATCTTTCCTTTGGGAGTTATAGTTTACTTTTAGTATGTGTCTTGGCAGAGATGCTGAATAAGGTCTTAAATTACCCAACAATTCAGCTAAAATATAACCTTTCTTTGTTACAAATTTAGAAATATTTGCGTTGCATTTTCAGTGGCTTCAAGCTTAGCAAAAAAAGCAAAAAATGTTGACTGTACTGCATCCAAAATTCATCAATGTCTTCTACAGCATGAAAGACATGATAGCTTAAAGACATAACAAAATTTTTTTTGTAATATTCAGAACTGCTTTTTTGACCAAGTAACTATATCTGCAACATATACAGGTATACCCAGCCTAAACCATCCAAACTCACTGGAATAAATAATTTCATGTTGAGAAAATAGCAAAAAATCTCTCCATGGTACGAACACACAGGGTGGGAATGTCCTGGCTGCAGTTTCGTTTCAGCAGGATAAGTTAGAAAGAAAGAACTATGGAAAAGAATAGTGAAATACTGATACTATCAAGCAGGAGATGGAAACTGTGCTGGAAGATAGCAGTGATTAACTGGAAAGGGAAATCTATCTGTTTTATATGGCAGAGAATCTCTGTGCGCATTCAGCCACATATATTCTTTAGATCTATATTCAGCGAGTTCTTTGAGTTCAAATACTCAGAACCTCAGAAGACCTCAAACTGTATGGTTGCATCCCTAAATTGCAAAATACACAGAAAAGACATAAAAACTCCTGCAAAGAACCTACCATATAAACAAAACACAGAATTCTCTGTTTCACCATGAGGTGAA
>VXAL01018576.1:90606-125756 GCA_013399475.1 Chauna torquata
TAATTTATTTATACTATTTTTATATAATTAATCTAAGACATTCCATATATTTATATGAAGATAAGTGCAAAGTGTTTTGGAATAGACTTGCAAAATATACTTATAAAAGTATGTCTAATACATTCAAGAAAAGAAAATGAAGGTAAACATAGTGTAATATTTCTGATAATAACTCTCTTGCCAGACTCTTTGTGTTTGAGTAACCAAAGAAAAGCTTTTAAACAGCCTGTCACACACAAAACGTTACAACATAGTAAAGAATCAAAAGAGAGACAAATTAATCATTTTATTACCATGAAAAACCTGCTAGTGCTCCCAAGGGCACTCTGCAAGGAAAGACTAAACAATCAGCAGAGGGTCCCTATCTCAGTAAAGCATCATGCGATCTGTTCGTGCCTACCCACTCCTATGTGTCAGAACACGTCAGACTGAGCTTTGAAGCCAATAGGGTATCAAGAATAAATTGGGTCCTTTGTCTTCAAATATTTGCTATTGTTGCATGCACATAGTTTGCATTTCCCTCAAAGCACACTGCCCAACATGTTCCAAGTCTGCAGCCTCAAAAGCCTCAGTGTCACCTTTTGAAAAGCTGTATTGCATCTGGGCAAGTCACATTTTCTGTGATCTACTGCATGTGCCATTGGTAAGGTCA
The DNA here is from genome assembly GCA_013399475.1 of Chauna torquata. Taxonomy (NCBI): domain Eukaryota; kingdom Metazoa; phylum Chordata; class Aves; order Anseriformes; family Anhimidae; genus Chauna; species Chauna torquata. The sequence continues at coordinate 91,259 of VXAL01018576.1, forward strand.
CAACCACGCATGATATTTGCTGTAATGTTCATTGCGCTGCGTTAGCTCTACACAAGTGAGGTTTTATTCTCTTGCATGGGTACTTGACTGCAAGATTAAAAAATATACATCTGTGAATTCACTACAGTTCTCCCTCCTGCAAAAACATACGCAGGATTGACTATACTGACATGAGAGGTTTCATGGAAACTAGTGAAAGTGCTGAGCTAATGTACTCTGAAAATGAGAATTCTTTTATGATGTTGGAAGCTGATAACATAAAAACTTTATAAAACTTTCAATTTTTAAATTTTAAACATTCTAAACTCCATAATTTCTAAAATTTTTAATATTCTGTAATCTTTTCTTAAGCAAACCTGTCTTTCTTAAAGCACCAAAGAAAGCAGAATTATTTGTGATGTTTTGTATTCCACCACAAAGAGGACAATTTCATCAAAACCTCATGCATAGCAAGGCAGACAACTATTTTGACCCAGCTTTGGAACCACAGGGACTCCAAGGCATAATAAGGTACACGGATATTTTCTGACAATGTGTGGTGACATGTTTGTACCATGAGATTTTACTAGACAGTGGAGATATTAACTCAAAACTTTGGTGTGAGCACAGAACCTCAACACTTTAAAAAATGCTACACACTCTCAGACTTCTCTCTGTTGCACACATATCACAGATATTATCTGTTACTGTCTTGATTCAGTACTGAACTTTTCCAGTAACTAATTGCTGTGAGACTTTACTGTCTTTCATGGCAAGCCATTCCAATGCCAAGTGGCTCAGACACTTACAGGTAGCAGATCTGGGTAACGCCCTACACATTCTATTGTAACAGCCATCCAACATACTAGCATCAGTCGAAAAAAAATAATGCAGATTTAGAGGACCCAGAATGCATTAAGGGTTTGAAATAACTCATGTTATGGAGACAACAAGCAAAGTAATATTTTAGCCCACTGTTTAGTCTGGTACGCTATGTACTATAATCACTAAAATAAGAGCTGGTGCAAAGCACAAGGATTTGGGGTTTTGATCCAGATCTTAATTAATATGACGCCAAATTTGACCAAACAGGGTTTATGTTTAGATAGTGTTGAAACCATCAAACTGTTCTGGAGTTTCTCGAAGAAAAGTACAGAGGTCTCTTGAGAGTTCCCAGAGTGGAGGTCTTCTGCCATTTTACATCTTTGGAAACTAGAAATAGCTGCTATTCCTGCTGAGATTTTTGTCATCTGAAGGAAAAATATATAAAGAACAAATCACATAATTTCCAGAGTATCTGAAACCATATCCTTTAGAACTATGTCTTCCTTTCACCAGACATCAGCCCTTTTTTTCCCCAGAAATTTTGTCAAAGCAGATTTTAAAATCTATATGTATAAAATACATATATATATTAGCCTGTGTTCTTGATGGAAGTGTTTTCTGCCACCACCTGTAAGTGTCTAGTGTCGTTTTAGACACCCTAGAGTATCCCATATGTCTTCCAGCTGCTTCCGCAGATGGACAAAGATTTCCCATGTGTCCTTTTGTATATCCACCAGCCCCTGTGAATGTCTCGTACACGCTNNGTACTCGCTGGACTGTGTGAAATGGTCCTATGCACCTGTGTGAAGGCATCTGACCTGCTTTCTGGATGTCTGATGTGACGAGTGCCTCCAAGCAGGAAATGCTGGAGATGGCTACAGCCCAAGTGAGCTAGGATAATATCAGGATTTGTCAGAGACAATAGTTACATGCATGTTACATAGCTCTGTGTGGCTCTGCCAAAATTTTTAGGAAACATTGCATTTATTGTAGATAAGCTGTTTGCAGCACAGCTTTGCTGCAAGGATGGACATGCTGTGTGTGCAGGCAGTGTGTGACTCCCAGGGTCTCTGAAAACTGTTTCTTGCACATCATTATCAAGCTCAGATATACAGATTTCTATGTAGAAAATCCCTGAACAGAAGTCTTAGTACATGGGACTAGGTCTACAGAGACGATTTAAATGACCCTTTGTATGTAGCCAATGACAAAAGATTATGAAGAAAGGGACTGAATGTTTGTCATGTGACTTTCACAGCAATTCATTCTACTAGTTGATAAGGAATTTGTTTTCACAGAGTACTGGTCAAAATCTACACTAAAAAGGCAATTTATCTAGAATGAAATCAATGGGGGGAAGGAATATGACAATTAAAAAAATCTGATGTAGAAAAACATAAATTAATTTGAATCATTTCAATTTTCCATTACTTTTTGATGTTAGAGCATATTGTTTCAAATATGATTAAAATCAAGTTCGCTTTGTGTTGATTCACTTTGCTTAGCTATATAAAATATGCAAACTACCATTCTATTATGCTACAATTATATAACATTTTTTCTATTATAATACCTGGATGTTATCAGAATGAAAATCTTAAATGGTTCTGAATCATTTTTCACATTCTGTGGGAAGCTTATAAGTGATTTTTTGGTTTGATTCTGAAATAAAACAAGTTTGAAATTGTTAACATTTTCCACAAACTAAAATTATAATTTTTACCAGCTCCAGTAAGAGGAGAGGAGAGGAGAGGAGAGGAGAGGAGGCTAGTTGTTCAACTATTTTCTGAAAAGTAAAAGTTTGCAAGACTGCACATATAGCAAGTATGAATTATGGTATTTCCATCAAACTGAAGTGTTTATTCATATAATACAGGTGAGCCAAAAACATGACTGAAATATCACTTCTACTTTTGTTTACAGTCTTTCAAGAGCTGTTTATATGACTGAAGAGTAGCTGCTTACACATGTATACACAGTTTCTGTTTATATTTGTTTCTATAATTGCTTCTCAGGTTTGCAAATCCTTTATTATAAATACCTATTTCTTCAACCTTTGTACTTAATTGTGTGCAAGTATATGACTTTTGCAAACCTACAGAAGCTTCCAGGTAAAAGCAACTACCTTGGTTGTAGACCTCTTTTATCCTTAGAGATTCTGGGTGTCTCTCTTCTATCCAAAAAAACGCAACAGCATAGGTCTGTGAGGAGACTAAACAATATCATTCTGTTAATTTTAGAAGGTCCTGAGGATCTTAACTTCCATGGCTTATGTAGAATACTAGCTGGGGTAAACTTAGCATTGTTCGTGTGTGATGGAGAATTAGACTGAAAACTATGAAATAATCAACTGGGCTTGCAGAGTAGTTCAATTTTTAAAATAGAAACAATGACCACAATAGAATAAAACAAGTCATGCTAATACATAATTATAAGCACTGTTATTCAGTCTGATATCTAAACCTTTGCTGTGGAAGATTAGTGCCATCTCTTAAAAGCCATTGTGAGGGTAATTGCCCTTGTATAGACACAGAAAAGGCCTTTCTCTTATGAAATAATCTTAAGAGGAAAAGATATATTAAGAGAAAGGATATATTTGAGTATCATCCTGAGGTGATGCCAGGATATTACCCACATACGCTTCCATACCTAAATGGGAGAAGCAATCCTAGTTCTCACCATATAGATGCAGCCTAGCTGCTCAAAAGAGAAATAAATAAATGTAACCTCTGAGCTACCACGGGGAGTCAATTGCTCAGATGAGTTAAAAATAGCCTCCTGAATTCTCTCCTGTCAAAGCAGATTTATTTATAAGGAAGTGAGACACAGCCATGCAATGAAACACAATCTAGCTAATCCACTTATTTGTTTAGGTAATTCTTTATTTGAACACCCTTAATGAATGATCCTAATACGAGGAGTTTCCTAAAAGGATTGTTTCCAAGTGATCAGTAGGTAAAAGGATGCCTGTTATTACAGTACCCCTGAAGAAGCTTACAGACAACTTAACCCTGGCAGGAAAATCAGGCACTGGTGGCATCCTTGAAGGTAAAGGTGACCTGTGTAAAGAGAAGCGATACTTAATGAATTCCATCCTTACCTCTTCACAAAACCAGTTGCACCATGTGATATAGTATCTCTAAATTACAGAAGTAGAGAATAAAAGAAGATAATAAAATTAACATACATGAATTCTGGATCCCCTCCTATATGTCCTACCTAACTTGCAAACAGTAATTAACAATGAAAATTAGCTGCATGCTCAGTTTCCATGAGATGATAGGCAACGTGTTTACTCTGCAAAGTTAGAGGCATTAGAGAACCACGTCACCGAGTGCCAGTGAACTTAAGTCCAGAATTCTGCATACAAAAATATTCACAAGGATTTCTGCTCAGCAGAGGTCTCAATAACAAAACCATCAGCTGAATTCTTTCGAGTCTGATTTCAAATTGAAATGTACACCAGCACAGTCGGTATATTCATTCAGCATAAATAATGGCTTTGCTGATTTATGGTTCTGCTGATAAAGCAGAGCAAATACACAGTACTCATCTCCTCCTGATAAGAATACAGAAATATCAAGATGCTATTTTGTAAACAGATTATTTTTAAAGAGAGTTTGTATCAAGAACTGGTAAACAATATCTGCTCTTTAAAAAAGCACCGAACAGAAACATCAAAGAAAGGCTTTTCAGAAGAAGAAAAGTCAAAAGAGCTGAGACACTTAAATGACATCAGTCCTCTCTAAACTTGCCATGGGCAAGAGCTAAAACAAATGGTCTCAAGTCTAGTAAGTTATTTTTGCCTTTTTTTTTTTTTTTTTTTGACAAATATCAGGAGTAGTTGTACTGGAATCTGTATCCTAATGCAAGTGTTCCTGTGTTCTGGGTAACACACACTATTATTCACAATGTTAAATGCCACCCAGGAGCTTCTAGAAATAAGTAGGCTCAATTTATGAGTGAGAAGGTATGCTTCAGTGAGTTCTTATCCGAGGACAATACCTCAAGAAATGTAGCTGAGGCTGACATCTGCAGCTGTGGTCTGTTCACAGCTTCTTAAGGCAGGAACTTACCACATAACCTAGATCCCGGGTGCCAACTCCCTCTTTGTCAGAGATAATCTAACTGCTAAATTCCTAATCAACCGAGAGTTGTTGTCAACCTATATCTAGCTTTGAAAGCATTGGTTTCTATTGCAGACCTGCTCTGTAAAGCTTGTTCAGCGCTGTGAGCTCATCTAACACAGTATGCTGTATGCTCTGCCTATGATCTTTGCCCTGCCCGCTTTCCTAGACCACCACAGCTACAGCTAAATACCACAAACATTTGCTAGGAAATCACAAATATGCCTTTCGCAGAGCACATGCAACAAATCTGAAGATCTGGGGAAGTGTCTGCATTACCATATAGATGGTCTGTGCGTGCACAGTGAACCTATGCTTTCAGGAGGTGGGGATTTATGCTCCAACAGCCTCACACCTTATGCCTGATGGCTCTGTCTGATGTTTCCTGCAAGTGCTGGCTTTGCGGCCCTTGCACAAGTACAGTCATCCTGCACATGTGCTAAGGATGTGTCCAGAGCTACCAGATACATGACAGTCTGGACAAATAAACAAACTCCTCCAAATGCCTGCCTGAAAAAAAGGGATAGGCCTTCACTGCTCAAAAGTTAAATGGCATCTCTGAGGCTTGCTGCTGACTATGAGTTTCCGATCAGTGCTTGAGAGACAAACAAATTCAAATGTCTCTGGTTCATCCAGCTAGCGCTAGAAAGCCAAGAGGATGACCACTTCATCCAGGCTGGGTGGGATCATCCTCAAGGAGGACACAAAGGCAGCATAAAGAAAAAGAGACCCAGCACCTGGCAGTCCCTAATCTGGCTCCACGCTACAGCGAGTGGGATCTGAAATGTGACTGCCCAGTCTCACTCCTCTAAAGTGCAGTAGCCCTTCCAGAAAACAGAGATGCCCTACTACATTTACGACCTTTTCCAGACAGAGCCAGTAGCAATGCAGACACTTGCAGACCCTAAGCAGCCTGTTATCCCTGGTCAGCTTTCAGATAAAATGACTTCCTTGGCTCCTCTGGTAAGGAGCATTCCTGTACAGGGCCACTAAGGTAAAGCACGTCATGGGCTGCCGGCAGAAGGTGTGCTCTGTTGTACAAAAAGCACAGAAATCTTCCACTTTTCTGGTCGCAAAACTCAAGGCAGAAAAAATATCCAGAGGCAACACACCATTCAGCTAGCCCCTGCACAGAGACAAGAAGCCCACTCATGGTGCAGTGGCAGGCTGAAAGTGGGAGGCAGCCACATAAGCAACAGGTCACGTTAGCATTTACAGAGCTCTCAAGTTCTTCACAAATGTTTTTTTAACCCTATTTAACTTCTCTTCTGCTACATTTCCCCATGGATACCCCAGAACTCAGTGGATGAGCTGCAAAATATATTTCCTGCTGGCTCCAATCTTTGCCAGGAACATAGATGCTACTTTAGTAGCTCCCTGTAGATGCTCTTCATGCCTAGCAACAACAAACTGAATTTTTCTAACAGCAGATTAATTATAGGGGACTCCAAATAACAGAAAAAAAAGGCAAGTACAAAGTGCTTTGTTTCAACTTTTAAGGCTAAAGTATAACCGGTGTTTGCCAGTGTTTCCTTTTTCCTCCCATTGGTAACAGTTCATTCCTACTGTCTCTTCAGCTAAAGAAGGAAGAGTTCAACCTGATTTTACTGAGCCACTCTGGGGAACACATTCCTGCCAGCAGCATTCAGTTAAGCCCTACTAAAATCATATGAAATCAGTGAGATTTCTTCATACTCCACTAGAAGAGAATTTGGTTCAGCTCCTTCCTTTCCTCTGCTGGCTCTGATACCCTTTTCAGCAATCATCGTTGCACAGGAGAAGCACCTGTCTGAAAGACTCCGATATAACATGGGCATTTAGGTTTTCTCCTGTAGGCAAGAGCCCGACACTGTTTTGGCAATTTCCATAAGAATTTCTGAAGTGTTACATTTTGAGCAAACTTTGACTCAAAATAATATTCCTGTAGGAACCATGGATGGTGAATCTGAAGTAGACATCACTTTGATTTGGTCTGCACAAGTTCATAGTGAGGGCAAAGGAAATGAACCTTATTCACAGGGAGGAAAAGTAAAAACATCTTCTAGACAGTAACATTACCATGCTGTGCTAGCATGCACCAGAGCCACAAAGAGAGATTTACTGTAGGCAAAATTAAGCTGCCTGTCTAGCCTAAAAGGCATTCAGTCAATGAACAACAGAGAGAATGAATTCGGATCTCGTGAAATGCTGCTGAAGTTACTATTTAAAACACTTTCCTGTAAAATGCAGCCCCTCTGTAAGACAGCAAAGGACAGCTGAGGTGAGATTATCTCACCTAACTCCGTACATCAACAGTAGTTATACTTAAGGCCCTTCATCATCTCTTTCAGATATTTCCTTTAGGGTTAGGAGAATTGCCTGTTTTTCTCCCTTGGACATAGAAGAATCAGGTATCACGCGGGTTCAGCTCCAGCTGAGGAAGGAGACATACATCTTAGAAATGTACAGCTGGGGGAAATCACATCCAAAATGGAGCTATCCTGGGAAAAGGTAAAGCATGGAAATTGTCAACAGATTCATGTCACTTAGGGTACTTGAATCTGACATGAGAACAAGCAGCACAAAAATGGGCGGGATAATTTTGAACTGTGCCTCAGTTTGGCAGGGGCAGGGCAGCAGTTTTCTGTGTGATGCTGGAAAAAAACCCTGCGGCCCACAGCTTTCAGTGGTATCCATTTTATTACCCAGAAAAGTTCAGGAAACCAGAGGGAATTCAGAGAAACAGGACAAAAAGGATTAGAGCTCCAGAGAGAAGGAACAATAATGAAAGCACAGAAGCAGCATGTGTATGTTATATATGGAGATGTGATTTTTAGTCTATCTTAAGGAGTGCTGGAAAATTTTTTTAAGATGGGTGTTTACTGAGATAAGATCAAATAATATTTTTACATTAAAGTGTATGAAAGACCAAGAGGACTACAGAAAGACAGAAATGTTTAAAGAGGGGATATAGAGAAAGTGGCAAAGAGAGAGAGAGAGAGAGAAACATGAAGAGAAAATTGCCTGAAGCTGACTTCTAGTAGGCTAAGTCTCCCAAAATGGAGAAGAGTCCCTTCATTTGAGCTTATTCAATACCAATAAAACACTAGATATTGTGTCTAAAAGAAACCCCCCATGCGGGGAGAAGTATTTATACTTTGATATTATGGTTCTAACTTTTGCATAGTTTTTATATGTAGCTTAGACTCTTGCAAATTATCTTTTCAAAAAAAAAAGTCAACGAGATCATTCTCATTGAATGCAAAAGGCTGTAGATTAATTCAGAATGTAAAGGCAAGTTTTCAAGCCTGCGGGTCTATAGGCTATAATGAAGTTGCCTGGTTTTAAAACGTACAGTTTGTCTGCAGTTTCTACAGCTTCAGTGAGAGCAATGCAAAAGACAGAAGAAAGACGAAACGAAAAATTGTCCTGTGGGATTGTCTCCCCTGACATTTAAGGCAGTAGGTGTTGTTTTCTCCTTGTCTGCTGAATTTTGGCAGCTGCACCAAAGATGTCGCCTCTAACTCAGATAGCCACGTATGGGGGTGCCTTGGAAATCACTCCTGTGACTTCTGCCAGGCCTGTGTCCAGCAGTGGGGACTGCAGAAGGGTGACAAGTATGCAGCTGGGCTCCCGGGGCTACCCTGTGCAAACTTTCTATGCTGGGGAGCAGGCATATCATAGGTGGTTGTCCAGCATATTGCAGGATATGGGCAAGGAGGTGTAGTCAGGGGTCAGCCTGAACTTCAGTAGAAACCTGGCTTTGGTGGGTGATTTATGTCAGCTTACATGTTGCTTGAGAAATCTAATTGAATCCATTTTTGTAAACCATGAAAGAACTGAACAGACCAGAGAAGCTGAGATGATTTCCATCTGTTCAGCTGCTCCATGACCTCCCTGAACCAAGGAAAGGAAATGGTGAGCTCCAAAAAGAGGAGGAAAGGAAACAAAGTGGGGATGAGTAATGACAAAGGGTGAGGTGTTAAGAAACTAACAAAGATTTCAGCCTGATGTTTAAGTTTGGCAAGCTAGTGAAAGTGGAGCTGAAGTGACCCTTGGATCTGTCTCTCATGTACCAGTAACAACCTTGTCACTGTGTGTTGGATTCCTGGTTTTGACATCCCACTTCCCATTGTATTTAGGATTGGTTACCAATCCTGAGCCCTAGATCTCCTCACCCCAAGTTTCACAACACTCTAGAGCCAAATGGGTCTGGCACAGCTTGCTAAGTCTGAGCTGGGCTGCTTATTTGGTTTGAATATGTCAGCTCTCTAACCTGAGGATATTCTTCATCAAAGCATCTAAACCATTCTTGTAAATGCTTGAGTAATCACTCAAAGTTTGGCAGATGACCATTCATGCACAAAAAACTACACTGAAAGCCCAGGGAACAGATTCATTCTCTGGCATCCTAACAGAGATAAAAAGACATGGACTATTTCATAGCTAGGATGGGCTTTTTATTTTTTAGCCAAAGGTGGACTGTCTATAGGTGACAGTTACAGAAAGCAGGATTCATCCAGGTCTTAGAAGTTTACTGTATGTACATTTAATCTGACCTAGTTTTCCTAGATGTTTCCTCCACCGATCATCAAAGCTCAAGTATTTAGTTCAAGTATGTTTTAGATACTGAAGGTTAGCACAGTCTCAAAAATCACTGCCCAAAATTTCACACCTCATCAGGCTGATAAACAGCATTACCAGATAACAGCTGGTAATGGCCACAGCCCTGCTTCCTGCTCACCACATCCCCTTTTCTCCTTCTGCAAACCCAAAGGAGCCTGTCCTGCATCCACTCTGCCCCCACTCCAGCGATTCTCGCCGAATTACCAAAACCAGTACTTATTCCTTCACAGCCGCTCAGTGCAAGCTAGACTCAAGTTCCACTGTTCGGCTGCTGAAACCCTGGATTAAAAATGAAGCTGTGGGCATAAATTAGTTGCAACAACTGATTCAGAGGGTCTAACTACAGAATTTGTGCATCAGGAAACTGATACCCTAATGAGATGAGGAAGGATTTCTGGGTCGCTTATGGCTGTGTCTTCCTCTTGCAGTAGAAACTCAGTCAGATTTCTTCAGCCTCCTACTGTTTTTTTAATGATCATAAATACTTTCAAGCAATACCATTATCCCTTTTTCTCCCTGAGACTTCATCTGGAGGTACAGTTTGTTCCTTCTTATCTCATTTGGAGACTGCTTTGAGTATTTGGAGCATCAGCAGAGCCTACATGGATTTGGCAAGCAGTCGGGCAGAGTTTGGAGGAGGATTTTTAGGACGTGTATGTTTTTGCAGTTCTTCCTTCTGAGATTTTTTTGTCTGGCACATGATGGAAACCTTGGTTCTTCGCTAGGTGTACACCTTGAGTGAGAAGGACAAGGATCTACAAAAGGAAATGATCAAGGAATTAAAACACACACACATTATCAAGGCAATTGAAAATTAACATTCCCCAAGGTATGGTATTGGGAAGACTGTCAGAGTGAATATACCTCTGAGGAGTAGCAAAGACACTCCCCAAGGAAGAATCAGATAAAACAGCTCAGCATGAAAAGTATTCACAAAGGCATCCCTGATCACGACAGCCATTGCACAGGAGAGGGATCAAATCCATGTTATAACCGAAGTAAAATCTGCAGTGGGAGCTCAGAAGTTCCTCAGCATCGGGGGATCTTCCCCAATGAGAGACTTTGCATAAACAGCCATTGTAGAGGAGCTAGAGATGCTGCCTGAGACAGCATGAAAAAATTCACCTGAGAGATGCTGTATAAATATTTGAAATGGAAGAGGAGCTTAACATTAGAGCTGTTTCAGCCATAAAAGAATACACCAGCTCCCCTGGCTTGGCAGCAGAAGAGGCCATAGCTCTGGGATGAAATCAAAGAGAGAGGCCACTCAGGACAAACACCACTGGCTGGCCTTTGAGAGATGAAGTACCATCCAAAACCCATTCTTGCTAAATCACAGGTCCAACATTGGACAAACAACCCAGAAGTGTGAGGGAGAGGAGAGCCTTTCTTGGGGGGCTGTTTTGCTGAAAACGGAAGACCTACGCAGGAGAGAGACTTAGGAAAGAGGCCAAATGGGAAAAGCTTTCACCCCAGCCCCTGGGGGAGTCCAAGCAGAAGAGAGGCCAGAGTGAACCTGCAGGTGATCCCTCCTTTGCTCCTACATCAGGGACAAGGTGTTTGGGTTCACAGGCTTCCTCACTCACACTCACTGAACATTTTGCATTCGGAGGGATGGAGAGCAGGGAGGTGAGAACAGGAAGAGGAGTGAGATGGGCACTGAAAGGAGCAACTATGGCACGAGGGGAAAGGAGGGAAGTAGTGCAAATCTGGATTTTCTCCCTTCCTGAGTAACTGTTGGAATAAGGAGCCTAAGAGAAAGTAGCTGGTTCCTAGCAACCTGGAGGCACCGTGGAGAGAGCATCCAGTCCCGTCAGTGGAACAGAAAAAGAGGTATTTGAACCAAGGGGTGCAGGGGGGAGGCTGTTTTACAGAGGGAGGGGAACAGTGCCTTATTAATGCAAGCTGTTTAAAATGCTAAGTTCTCATTTGGCTTCTGTTCTTCTCATCTAACCCATTCCTGGGAATTTCTGAAAAGCACTTTATTGGAAGCTGGAAGTCCCATATGAAGCATGTTTTCATTTTCTCAGGGAAGAGTACTGAAATATCCTCTGTCCTGAAGTAGTGTAAAGGGTTAATATCACTTAAACCCTTATGAAGCATAGTCCTTTTTCCTATTGCAGTGAATTAATTTTAATTAAAGAAGCTTAATTAATCAACAAGTAATGAAACCTAACCAGACTTGCATTTCCCACCTTGATAGGCATTATATATTGAGATTCAAGGCATCAGAACTTGCTCCAACACTCACTTTTTAAAACCTGTTAACTCTTTTCCTGGCTGGAGGCACCCCTAGAAGGGGGGTGTACTTGCCACAGTGCACCCCATGCAGAGCTGTGGGTGCTGTCCCCACGCAGTGCAGCCAGCCTGTACCCACAGCTATGGCACCTAGCTCACCACTGCTGCCTCTTTGAGAAGAGGTAAAACTGGACAAGGCATCTCTGCCATCCTGTGTGATATGACATGAGGAAACAGTCTCAGGTTGCAGCAGTGGAGGTTTAGATTGGATATTGGAAAGAATTTCTTCACAGAGAGGGTGGTTAGGCATTGGAATGGGCTGCCTGGGGAAGTGGTGGAGGCCCCATCCCTGGAGGTATTTAAAAGACGTGTGGATGTGGCAGTAGGGGACGTGGTATAGTGGTGGCACTCACTAGGCCAGGATCTGGAAGGTCTTTTCCAACCTGAATCTTTCTGTGAGTCTATACAGGGATTTGTTCTGCCACCTGAGGCTTTCAGAAGATCGTGAAGAAAAGGTTACTTCAAGCTGGGGAGTCCTCTGGCCCTGTTTTTTAGGAAATGCAAGAAATCAGATCTGGATCCCAGACAGTCAGGAGCCAGGAAGTCATCCTGAGCCTCAAGCCTTGTTCCAGAGCTACAGCAACTGATGTCTGCCACAAGTATCACCAAGCCATGGAGGAAGATCATTCTGGAAACACCAGTGAAGGAGGCACAGACGCACATTAACTCCTGGAAAGCATTGAGCTGCTGACATTAAACCTCAAAGGGAGGAAGGTGTTCGTTACAGAAAATGAAAACTGATTTATCATTGAGTTTCATTTCAATCTCCTTCAGTTCCAAAATCTTTCCACGAGCAGTTCTAGTTTCTGTGCGTATGCATGCGTGTGTGTGTGTAATTTCTGTCAGAGGCAAAGCTATATACTCAGAAAGGTACAATCATGCATTTCATGGCTGGTTTTAGTTCTGTTACACAGAGAGACAGTTCTCTGTCTCCTCAGAAGAAAAGAGTTTCCTATGCTTCACACGTAATGGCAGCTGGGTTTCATTTAAAAAATCCACAGCACTTTATCTTCGAGTGTCATAGAAGACTTCAACTCACATTCCCAAACAGTGCTGATGGCATACCCCTTATCTTCAGTGGTAATCAGTCATGTGTTGTGTCTGATATAAAGAAAAGCATATGTGTTTTGTTTTGTTTTCCAGCAAGGTATTCTCTGTTTTATAGTAACAGATAATACTCAATACAAAACAAAAAACCAAACAAACAAACAAGAAACTATTGAATTCAAGGATTGTGCATTTCCCATCAACAGTCCCACAAATCCTACAAATAAGACCCCACTTCTTAAACAGTTCTATACGTTCTGTGTGCGAAGGATGCAAGAGCCACTGTATAGCGGCCTAAAGGAAGAAGTACTGCATTTCAGGTTTCTAAGAATTTAAACCTCTATGTAGTCATTCAGGCAGATGCCAAGGTTAAACATTAGAGCAGACTATGGTGGGTTTTTTCCGTTTTCAATTTTGACCTTACTTGTAGATCAAAGGATTTCTTTGTCATCATCATAAACTCTTTCCTGGAAAGAATTTGAGACTGCCCTTCAGAATGGCAATCTCCTGCAGGCGGTAGGGGGGTAGCTCCTCTTTCAGGATAAATATCCTGCCCTTGCTTTTCCAAAACTATTCTAGAAATTCTGTTTTCATTCACTCCAGGCAAAGACCCTACCTGATACTGATGCTTAGGTACATTTACAAAATGGGGAGAATATTCTTTACAACTTCAAAACCCTAACGTAGTATGCTTGCTAAATTTCATGGATTAAAAAATTCTGAGTTTATGAAACACAGATTCAGCTTTTACACATATTGATCCTCCGTGATTCATGTTATTCTGTTATCCATGCCACACTAATCTTGTGGCCATAAAAATCTTCAAGATTGATAAAGACACTTTCCTTCACATTCTGAAGCTTTTACATTTTCCAGCTTTATATTCACTGGAAAAGTGCAATTAGGAATATGTATTTCTACTTTCACTCAGAACCCTAAAATGGAACTTTCTGATTCTAGGTTTGCACAGTTTTTCATTTTAAATGGACGTAAAACATAACTTTCTACATCAAAGGACACTTCTGTCTGGACTTGTAATATTTGTCCACATAAAAGTAGCACTTATCCCTGAAATTTATATATATATAAGTGCTTGACCCTGGTAATAATGTCAAAACAGCACAGGCTTCTAGCCACTTTCAGGAACAGCAATACCACCTACAATTTCATAGACAGCTAATGGAGTCTCCACATATCATATTCTAGCAAAGCCAGCATTTGAAGGGACAACTGTAGCTCTGGGCATAGCATCAGCTATGCCTCAAAATAATTTCTTGCTCCAAATGATCTTCTCATTCAAAACTCTGCAATAACGATTGCATCATGGAATGAAACAGGTCTTGACATCTTTGGGAGTGCCACATATTTTTGAACATTTCCAGGGTTTTTAATCGTTGAACAAAGGCAGCCAAACTCTGACCCATATACATTTTTCCATCACTGCTGCCTCCGGGAGGAATGTCTTTTCTCAGACGAGCCACTCCAGTTTCTTACACTTGTTTTCTTTGCGGCTGCCAGCAAACAAGAGGGACAGGACAGGCTACAACATGTTATTGGAGGTATCTGTTATCCGTGCTGTTCAGATCTACCAAATACCTCCTCTTTATACAGAGAAGTATATTATACAGTATATTATAGTATTTATTATTTTGTGCCTACAATGTGCATATCATACTTCCTAGTGAATGAAGGTCCTGGTCCTTCACCACAGTTATTATTTCATTTGTTCTTAGCATACACAGGGTTGATACTGCTAAGGCTCACTACCACAACTGAAAGCAGATAATAAAGGCCTGCCTCAGAAAGGGACTTAAAGATTTTGTATTCAAATAATTTAATTTCAGTGGCTCCATTATCATTTCTCTTCATCTACAAACATTTCTTATCCTTTCTCATTTTCACAACCAACCTCACATGTTTTTCCATTGTGTCCTTCCCCTGTTAAGTCCCTCAGAACTTTCCCTGGAGTGCTTTGCTCCCTAGCCCTGTTTACCCTATAGCCATGAGCAGCTATGGTAGGTATAGCTAGACATGCCCTCTTAACATGCATTTTTTCGCATAGAACTGCCAATTTTTCTCTTATAAACCCTCGCAGCATCACAATATCCCCAGTGAAGCCATCTCTCATTAGGACCCACGTTCAGCAGCTCTGTTTTCCAGATATTGTCTTCTTTCATAACCATATGCAATCTCAGTGTCTTTTAAAAACAGTTCTAAGACACTGCTGGTTACAAGTATCCTGATTCCCAACAGTCTGCACATTTTCATGCATAAGTCCCATGTGCTGCCACTGAAGGTTGGGAGCAATAATTCTTATGTGAGTACCACCTAACTCCCCCAGGGCACAGGATGGTAGGCCAAAAGATCTAGAGGCATGTGCACAAGGAAATTGTTGACGTTGTCATCCTTCAGCTAGGTGTTTGCAGTACAGAGCCCTGTAGAGATCTTTGAACACTCTCTCCTGATATTTTGTCCTTTCAGTGTAAACATCTCTGATGCTGCATCACGGCCCTCTGGTGCTCTGCAGGGTTTAAGCTGTGGGCTGCTGATTAGGTAAGATGACCACATCTGCATACATAAAGAGACAGAAAAAAACCCAACAATGAACAAATACAGGGATTTACAAGAGAAAACACTGCTGACCCTTAATTTAAACATATTCCTAATCTTCCTAGCTATCAAGGTTTTGTCAGCTTACAAAACAAAGACTTTCAAGAAGGAAAAATCCTTAAAATGTGCTTACGAGGAAAATTCCTTCTCTGTGGCCCTTTTCTTCTTCGTAAGTTTATTAATGCTAGAGGAAAAAAGGTCAGAAATTGTGACAAATGATGCTCTCCCTGCAGAAATTTATCTCAGTCATCTCTGGGGATTCTCCAAGTGTTCCAAAGCAATAGGCAATGTCATATTTATTTCCTCTTTTTGATATCAATGTGAATTTAGATCTTTAAAGCTTTTTCTCTTCCAGTTGCTGCTTTTTAAACTCAATGTATCTTTAGGTCCTGGCGAAACAACATCTGCACTGCTTGCCACAGACAAAATTGCCCTGGACTCCTGACTGAGAAAATGCATGTAGGGAAATAAAAAAAAAAAAGATGATCTGAAATCTAGTATTTACTGCACATATTACTGTTTAAAGGATACTGGCTTTCCGAAATACAGTTTTTGGTCCTATACTGAAAGAAAACTATCCTTACTGTAAGCCAAAAACACACATAATTAACATTAAATTAAGGCAGTTTAAGTATAAAGGAGGAATATACAATATATTGGTGAAAAATAGGCAATTCTAAGATAACAAAATTGTCTGTTTTTCTTATTGCAGTATTTTTATTTTTAAAATAGATTTTATAAAATATTTTATCCTTTCCATTATAATTGGCTTTTATTCCATGTTTGAAAGAGTTTTGTTACACTGTGATGGAGGACATGATAATGTGAGGAATAGATTACACTGCTCCTCATAGACCTTCTCTAAAATGTATAGCCATTTGAAGAATGCACTCTACTGCTTCTCAAAGATTGCATACTTGTTATCTTGACATAGCATTCATTCTTGCTACAGTAATAGGTTAACATTGTGCTTCTGCATAGATAGAAGACGGGTAATTCAGCTGCATCTACTTGAAGAAAGAAAACAAGTATTCTTATGCTAAAGCATCCAGTTGGTTTTCACTTTGCTAGAAACCTGTGTGGATAAGTCAAATCAATACCAACTGTTGTTTTAACCAAATCTAGTTCTTGTTAGGAACACATTTCTATGGCATCCTTTTTTGTCTTTGCTACCATTTTTAAACCTCCCAAGCCATGAGGAACTGACAAAACAATGCTACTATCCTGCTTTTGTTGGTGATGAAATATTGGAGAAATGTGACTAAATTACACCGATGTATACAAAAAAGTTATCAGTAACCTAAGTATAAATAGAAGGACTATAGATTTTTTCCAAATAAATCTACATCTACAGGAAAACAAAAGCAAAACAAACAAACAAAACAAACAACAACAACAAAGAACATGTATATTTCTTCAGCATCTCCTAATTGCATCTCCTAACAGGCAGATAATTTTTAATATAATTGCTCTTATATAGCATTTGTTCTACCTGTGGTAACAATAAACCAGTAGACTTAGGGTTGGGAGTTGAGATTGCTTACTCTTGTCTAATTTTTGCAAACAGGTTTCAGTTTAAAGAGTGTTTTATACTCTGTTAGCAATCATTTATATACACTGTCAAGTTTACATCTATCTTTTTGGTCATATTAGTCAAAACAAGTCTTGTTAGTATTTCTTATATTGCCCTTTTCAAGGACAATCCCCACATCAAATGCTGTAGCATAAATACAAAGAGTTTGTCATGTATTTTAGTATTACAGTAATGTTACTCTTATTGTTGATACCAGAGTTGCTAAGTATAATGTCAATATCAATGGAAATGTCCAAACTTGATTCTTTATACTGGCATCACTCCGAATCAACCAACCATATCCATGCCAGGACCATCTATACTAAAAATCCCTGGTTTCAGAAAGCTTCTCTTTCAGACAATGATTGAGAGTATTAAAAAGTCATGCTGTTATTATAACTCTCAGCACTTTTTTCTATTTAACCTTCTAACTAAAGACCTACTTTTTCAATATTTACCAAGCATCTGAAGAGAGTTACACTTCCTTATCAGCCTTTCTGACATCTTCATCAGTTGTCATTTCTGCACAAAATATATGTGGGCCCCTTTTCTGAGTGTTTAGGAGCAACAGGCAGCAGAGTCACCAAAAGAGTCTGAAAACATTTCTTCCAAAGATGGGGAGATCACAAACAAAAGAATTAGCATCTATCTTCAATTGCCACCAACTTCACTTGCTTTAAACTATCTTCATGCTGGCATCCATTTACCTGTGCTTCACTTAGTCCCTACAGATGCATCATTTACATCAATAAAGACAGTTATACATATTTGATTTTTTTCTTTTTTTTATGCACGTGTGTATTTATTTGAGAGGTCACTTGCTCCTTTACATGTTCCTTAGCTGCAGAATGCCCTAACTAGCCACATCCCACCATGAAAGGGTTTTCGGGGTAGATAGTTCTTGTAGTAGCAAGCTAAGTCCAGAGAAAAACCAGACACATCTATAGCCAAAAGTAATTTGGGGAATACCAGAATTCCTATATATCACATCTACTAAGGAGCAGACCAGAGGCGTGAATAGGTTTAATCAAGAGCTTGCTTCATTTGACCTATCTTTTTAAATCAGTTTAATTAATTGCAATGGGGATGCAGGCTTTGATAATAGTCCGAGTCTCCTCAGATACTTCCTTTATATTAGTCCTTTGTTCAGTCTAAGATGAGGCGCCTGGACATCTCATCTCTTCGCTGTGCCCTCTGGCAGTCCCGTTTCCAAGGTAAGCATGAAGCAGACATTAAGCACAAAGGAGACCTGAGGCATTCCTGAGCAGCCAGGACAGATACGAGAGAATGGCTCTTCAGCAAACACATGCTGGGCACATAAAACTCCACCAGATAATAGGGTTGTTGTGTGGAAACACCCTGCTCCAATCTCTCAGACCCACTTAGCTGCAAAATGACAGTACCAAGCACAACACTGGAGTTGCGAGTTGAAGACAGACTGAAAGCGTAACAAATAAAAGCGGTGTTAAACCTGGCTCCCAGCCGGAGCTCTTCTGCAGCCTGCCAAACACAACAGGGAAGAAGGCAACAAGGAGACTAGACTGGAGATCAGAGCGGAGGTGTCTGCAAAGAACAAAGGATATTCAAATAGTATTGTTGGCTGCAGACACAGCACTGATAAGACAGGCAGCATTTGGAAAGAGGAGGCTCACGGGAGTAGGAGGAAGAGAAAGAAAATGAAGGTGCCAGAGGAGTAGAAAAGACCAAAATGGGGCAAAACAAAGATAATGAGAAAAAGGCGTTCGGCATTTACTGATGAGACATCTTTGAGACTATATCACAGGCAAATCAACAGGCAAAAAGAATTGCACAGAAGAGGCCAAGACAGTGCTGCTCAGAGCTCCAGATATCCCAAGAAAGGGGACTGAGGGAACTGAGACCTAATTTAGTTTTACAGACCACTGGGACAAATAACACTGTAATGAAATCCTATACTCTCTGCGACATGCAGCCCCTCGGATGTGTCCAGCCAGGTCATGGACCACTTTGTGAACTGGCTCAGAGAGCTGGTGGGAAAAGCGGGAACTGAGGTGGTAAATTCTCCACTCATACATTTCTGAGAGAGAAGTATTAGGGGATGTTGCCTCTTGCACCACCTCATCTTGGCCTGGACTGACTTGCTGAGGGAAGAGAAAGACATGTACTGAATTTTAAAAAGTCAAGAGGAGCAATCAAAGAGGATTATATAGTTTATATGCATAAACTTGGACTACTAGGCTGTTTAGCTCCAGTTCCACTGGGAAAACCCTCACTTTTCCTCGCAAGCCTTTCACAATTACTTCTCATTCTCTGCTCTTGCCTTCCTTGTAGACTTTTAACACTTAATCAGATTTAATTTATTAGCAAAGTGAGTTTCAATTCCTTCAAAGTAATGAGCAAAGATACACTCTATTTCTTTATTTAGCTCATTCCTAGTTAAATCACTGCTGCAGACACCAGCTGCTAAAGGATGCACAGAACATCTGTGTGTCATGTACTTCCACATACCTTATCCAGTTCAGTTCAGTAGGGCAGGTTTCATGCTCTATACCCTCTGGAGAACACTTCTACCATATGGATAGAATGTTATCAGAAGAAGAGAACCTGTTGGGAAAACCCATACTTCTTGCTGTCTCTTTGGGGAGTGTTAAGCAGAGTGAAGTCTTTGTGCAGAATACAGTCAACAGGGAAAATTTCCTCAGAAGGATTTTTCTAGTCCTTTTGATAGAAAATGGAATTTTCTATCAAAGCATTTCAGAGACACCAGCCTCGGGAACAGCCAGTCACCTGCATCTTAAGTCATTGCTGTGGACACTACAAGCCAGAATGTCTTCAGCTTAATTTACATGGAGCTGGCAGATCCTAAATGAGGAGCCAAATCACTGGACTGTTGTCTGTCTTAGAGCTTTCCCCAAGCCTTTTCCTATAACAAAGACTGTCTTGCTCTGATGCAGAATGACACAGAGTTTCAGAAGTTCAATCAAACTGGAAATCTCTGAGGTCTTGGCCTAAAATAAGAGCTCCCCTGGTACGGCACTGAATAAGCATATTTTTCGAAGCACTCTGCGTAGTGTTCTTTAGTTCTGATTCATAAATTATTGGTGTCTCCTTGTTTATTTCTGAAGCTTCCTTCAGTGAAAGCTTCAGATCTGTGGCATCAAGTAACACACAGTTGACTATTCAGACATTAAATCTTCCCTGTTTGCTCTTCAAAAGCACCACACAAACAAAAGGCACTGAGGAGGGCTGTTTGGTTTTGGTTTTTTGTTTGTTTGTTTGTTTTGGTACTTCCCTGAAAATATCAGTGAGCTTTTTTCTTTATAGCCTCTGATCACAACCAGAAAAGAGAAGCATGAAAGTCAAAACTGGAAGCACGCAATCTGCCTGTTGTTCAATTTCTCTTCTTTCTGGAAATCACTGCGTGCATACAGATCCTTAACTACTGCATTGCAAAAAGTTGTATTAAACAAAAATATTGCAGCTGCCCAATAATTTAACAAGAAAAATGAGTCTGCTCTGTCAGCTGGGTCCACTTCATGTGAGATAATCTCTTTTTCTTCTTATTCACTGACTTCAGGAATGGCTATCATAGATGCTCTGTTTTCATGTTCTGTGAAGTCCTCTTCACACTGTTAGTCTCTGGGAAAGGATGTTTGAAACATAAATGCAGTACATACAGCAAGTAGCTTTCACTGTGATTTGATGGGAATGAAACCATTGTGAGGATTCATTACTTCAGTAAATTGCTGCAGCAGCATCTGCGCTTTCTTGTTACATTACAAAACTGATGCTTTTAATGTAAACCAGGCCAATAAACCATATAAATTGTCCTATACTGTTTTGTATCTAGACCTAGAACTGCTGTATTCCACAATCAGGCAGACAGAATAGATGAAGTGACCACAGAAGACAAGCTCAGCAACTAGAATACACTTAGGCTAATTGGAAAATGAGTATCTGTCAATTCACTAACAGCTTGGCCCTTGTTTTTACAACCTCTGTTTCCAAGAGACTAGTGATAACTAACCAGATCTTGTGTTTTGAGCTCAACTACCCTATTATGTATAAGAAAGAAATCAAAAAGTACAGCTAAATTGTCATTATTTGCAAGCCATTCTCACAGGCTTGGTTATTTATTCAGGATCTTTAATTTTGGGAGATGTCAATCCTATAACTACGCTAATAAAAATCACAATGTACACAAAAATACTAGGGTGATATCTATTTCCTTCTGTCTTCCTTCCTTCCTTCCTTCCTCTTGCCTAAGCAATTGTGCACTTTAATTAAAGACATCACTCTAAATTTGCCACTAATCCCGTATAAGCATACCATCATTTCTTTTCCTCCAGTTACTAGAGACTGTATAGCAATGGTTTTTACATTTACTCCAGACTTTATTTCTAAACCATTGCACTAAACTATTATAATATGCTGTTGTTTAAAGCATTTTATTCTTTGTTCTTGGGTACTTCCCCACAGGAGTCACATTTGCTAGTTGTTAGAGGGCACTAGATTTCCCTTTGCCATTCATGCATTGCAGCTGCTGTGCATTTACTCTCCAGTATAGTCCCGAAGGACCTCAGCACCATAACAGGCACACCATCTACTTTTGGTCTGCAAGTACCTGAGGCATGCAGCACCAGCCAAGTACCAGGCCAGAACAAATGACGTAATTCTTAAGTCAGCTAATGTAATTGACTGAGATGCTTTTTTTGTCATTTTACGTTAGAGAAATTAGCCAGCTGTTGTCTTTCTCTGAAAAATAGATGGGCTCTACTTTTGTCTCCCTAAATATGTGACTATTAATCTTTAATTCACACTTATATTGCCAGAGCATAGTATGTAACAAATATTAGCTTTTAGACAAGGATCTTTTAGTTCATCCAAAAAAAAAAAAAAGTCATGAGTGCAGGCTGTGTCTTGCATTGTCTTACCTGAATGTTTAGTTAAATCCTGTTTCTTACTGTGTTACAGGTTGTACTAAGAGTACTAACTGATAGACAAAGGCAGACATCGCTTTGAAAAACTTTCTACCTCAGTCAAACAGCAGAAGCAGCCTTAATGACACTGCATAGAGTGTACACTACACTGTACTGTATGAAACCTCTAGGCAATCAAAAGCCAGATTCAGTTAAAGGTTTAAGCTCCTAACTGGAAGCTAAGGCCTTGCATGCCTTATAAGAAGTACAGGATGAAGTAAAACGTTGCAGTGCTAATGAAAGCTCAGTGTACTAGGATTCCATTCTCTTAGTGATACAGACACCCAATCTGAAGGGATTAAAATAAAAAACAGATATACTTGAAATATTTGCAAATACTCTGACTATGTATGCTGATTTTGGAACTGTAGTTGTGAATATGTTCATTTTTCTAAGCACAAAATCTCAGAGAAAACAAAGGTCATCTGCTGTAAATAGGTGTGCAAGCCCCACTTCCCATGATTTTTCATCAGTTCCTTGTGCTGCCCTGGAAATTTGTTTGTCTGTTGCCACTCCTCTTATGCTCGGGTTGTAAGCTCTTTTGGTCAAGGATTGTATTTTAGGTCTCCCTGTAAAGCTTCAGGCATAATGGGATCTTGGTCCATGACTTAATTTCTGATGCAAATACCAATCTGGCTCTTAGATCTCAGAAGAGTTTCAGAGTCGTTTTAAAGAACAAATGGAATATTGTTATTTCTGTAAGTACAGAAGCAGAACCAAATGGCAAAAAGCAGGCCAACAATGCTTCCTGCAGAAGCCTAGAAATATTAAAGGAGAAATCATTGCCTCACATTAATTATGTGTCTGACTACCAAGAGGTCTTTTGTCGTAACAGAAATCAAAGTGGACCCAGGAGAAATGACCAAACTGTGATCTTTTGTGAAGCTGGAGTCTTGAAAGCTGTGAAAGGCAATTGGAAATAGGCATTTTACCTAAAGTTAGCAACAAAGCTGAAGAAAAAAATTCAAAAGAGTCAAAACTACGTTAGGGTGGGCAGATTTTGTACACAGAATGATGATATTATTTTTGAGCCATCTGTCAAATCAAACTCAAAAGATTTCCAAACCCATGTTGCAGGCAGTGGAAATATCATCAGATGCATTATTTTGGCTTTGATGCAAGGCTAACTGTGTTAGGTCATTGTCTCCAAGAGTCATTTTTTCTGTTATCTTACAAATCTAAAAGAGGGAAGCAGTAAAAATTTACAGTGAGAGAAAAGCAATAAGAAAAGCAGCAAATCCTCTATCCTCTGGTAATGCCAACATGCTCTTTGATTTTACTTTGAACGATAAAGTGACTGTAAGTCTCCAAAGCTCCCTGGTAAGTTATTTCCGTTGATCCTTAAGAAATAATCACAAAGTTTTCTGTTGCACATATTCTGCATTTTCTGAATCTTGTAACTACTTATTCTAAGAGCAAAATCAATTGCTTGACACCTGAGCTTTAAACTACAGCCAGCTGATAGCCAAAAAAAAAAACAAACCACAAAAAACACCACCTTAGAGAGGTGGCAGATCTTGCCAGAGACAACTATGACTCACTTTGCCCTGGTGCATTAGGCAAAGGCAAATTGGTAGCTGCTGGCGTGGAAGCGAGCTGTTGCAGGTAAAATATTCCCTACTGACACTCTGGGAAGAGTTAGGGGTTAGGGGCTAGAGAAGGTGGCCTTTCCTGCAACAGGAGATACAGAAAGCCCTGGTTTGGTTGTCCCTCCTGTAGAATCTCTGCTTGGCCCCAGCTTTTCCCTCCCCAGAAGACCAAGGTGTAGAGGAGCTTGAGCAGTCCGGGCTGCCTGCAAGGAGGCTAGGGTGGAGCAGGCCACCTCCATGAGGCAGGAGGGATACTCTGGTGCCTGACATGACTCAGGGGGTGGAAGTCCCATATCCCAGGGGGAAATAGCAGAAGGGGAAAACAAACCACAGGCTCTTGCCCTCACCTCTGCTCTTCAAAACTCCAGTTCTTTCTCCAAGTCTCCCAAAACCTCTAATGGTCTCTCCAAGCCTAAGTCATCCATATATCTGTTTCATGCACTGAGAATTACCTAAATTCTATAAAATATGTCATGTTTAATCCCTTCCACAGCTGCAAGGCTGCTAGCTCAAAACTCATCACTTGTCATTGCTCATGTTCCCTGTAACAACCATGCTCACACTAGCTGTGTTCGAGCTGCACACGTGCCTTGACTTTGACCACCACAGACCGAGATCTGCCTACCCATGACCACAACATGATCACTGGGGTGGATTAGCTGGGTGGATTTGATGGGATGGGATGGGATTGGATTGGATGGGGCAAGCAGCAACAGAAATAGTGCCCTGCCATGTAGCACCAGCAAAATCTAATTTTCTGCTTTTAATCTATCAGTCTCACTTTCTTTGTCTTTTAATCATTTCCAATAAGCCTCAATGATACTTTATTTCTTTTTCATTATGTTTTTCTTATAAGATAAATGGATGTCAGGGATTTATATTTGCTATCAAGGTAAACAAGGCTATGCTCTGGTTTACAAAGGAATCATACATTTTAGGTAGAAAAAAAATTTCCCTTTCCCATTGCTTAAATATTGAAATTCATTTTTCTGTGAAATATAATTTTCTCTGAGCCCAAATGAAGTGAATTGGTTGCAGCTAAACTAAGAAGGTTCTAGGGAACATTGGATCAGACCTTTGTTAAATTATGAAACCCTTCACTCTGTTTTCATTTGTAGAAATAACTGAGTATATTAGACAGCTTTCAAAGGCTCTAAATCAGTGAAGTCTCTCAGACTGTCTTAAGTTAACATTTGGAATTTACTCTGTGATTTGATTTCATTGGTTTCTTTAGAGCATGACTCCTTCCTAATGCTCTGCTCTACTTTCCGTCTCTGTTTCCTTTCTCTCTGTTCCCCTTTGTCAACAGAGGCATAACTTTTTTCCTCAGTCTGAATTAAAATTTGAATTGAGCTCCCGTTGTTGCTTGTTTGGTTTGGTTTGGTTTGGTTTGGTTTGGTCTTTCCCAACTTCTCCATGCTGTAGCTAGCTGCTTGTTCAAATATATCCTAAACTCTGTCTTGCCTCATTGCATATTTTTCCCTCTGTAGTGCACTATCAAAGAAAATCATGTCTTTGTTTTTCTCTTGTAAACTGCATGGACAACAATGCTGCCGGAAGTCCTCATCTTTCCCTCCATGTGGCCTTCTGCCACTGCCACTGCTAAGAGCAGAAGCACTATGAGACAAGGTCCAAGTCCACAGGGCTGAGTAGTTTCTGAAGGTTTAAAGCATCAGTGTCTTAATGAAAGTGAGATATATGACATCATAATTCTTCCTGACAAAGGAAGTTGGAAACCCTTACTGTTACCTGCTGGTGGGCTCAAAGAGCAAGACTGTAGGTTCAAAAGCCTTTTCCTTCTCAAATGAATCCAGGGAAAATACAGGGAGATAACAAAGTGACCTCTTCCATCCCATGATCATTATTCGGACCCAAGTTTCTCCTGTGGGAATGTAGCAAACTGGAACTGAGCTTACGTTTGTCATTTAATGGTTCCATTGGTGTTTTTGATATAAAGCTTTTATTTTGGGTCAGGGCAGATGAAGGAGGTTAGATAGGAATAACTACAGCATGTTCTGCTGTGGTCTGAGTAGATGCACTCTCTCCCATTGTTGAATGTTTTGTAAATGTAAGCCTAAAAAAAGGATGAAATTTCCATCAGAATGTTTACAGCCCCAAAATACATGTTTTTGTGACTCCAGCTGGGAGCAAGCATACAAGCAGAGCAGCTTCCTCTTTCTTTGTAGTCCCTGGATCAGAATACAGGAAGATATTAAGTTTGTCCAAGAGACAGCGGGTGTTAAGTCTTCTGTTTTCACAGCTAATATTACACTTGAAACAGTAACCAGAAAAGTAAAGCTTGGACATTTGGGTTGTTTCCACAGAGAATAAATTAGATTTAATATTTATAAAAAAACTGCATTGCACAGAAATGTTTAATCCATTGCAAAAATAAATTAACAGTGAAAAAAAAGAACAGGAGGAAATCCAAGAAAAACTCAGAGCTGTGACAATTTGTAAAAACATTAAGATGTTCATTGGAATATTGAGAGGTATTTTTCATCTTTAAAGGAAAATAAGTTATTGAATGTTATGAGCTGTGCATATATATATAATGTGAGTGTATGGATACACAATGTGTTTGGAACAGGTTTTGAGAGAGCTATTATTTATGGATTTTCTACAAATCTGGGTGAAAATGTTTAAAATCTTTTCATAACTTTAGCCTTTCTTTTCCATCCAAGAAGAGGTCCCCTAAGAGACTAAGAGAAAAATTTAATGCCTCTGTGTGACTCTAAGAAAAAGCATAATGATATGAATGTCTGGAGAGAAAAAAAAAAAAAATGTGTTCAAACAAAGTCAATAGGCCAGATATTTCAGGAACAAACAGAACTGAGGACAAAAATGCAATTGTTTGTATGAGATGGATTTCTTTTTCAGGACTGGGTTTTTAACCTCAAGCCACTCTGATGGCACGAAGGAGGTTTGGACCCAAAAGCCACACCTACGCTTCTGAATGAAGCATGGCTGAGGCTGCTCCATGACTCTAGGGCCAAGTGGCATGGAACAGCCTGTATTCATACTATTAAACTCTTACCCTGTAAAATAGAGTGGCGGTAGCTACACTGCACTTGGGAGCAGTCCCTGGCCTAAGCTAACTTCTGAGCTGTGCCTGAGAACCATTTGGGACAGTGCTATTGGCCAAAAGCAAGCCAGGGGGCATTTCAATAATTTAACAATATAAATAATCAAGTCCAGTGATGTGCCCTGGCACTGCTTCATTTGTTAGAGCAGTCACAGCTGACATTGCCAGCCGCTGATCCCTTAACAGCACAGAGACAGCACGGATGGCCTTGGATCGCTCTCCTCTTCAAGCAGGGGCGCCGGGAGTGTGCCCAAGCGTATGCAGCATTTCACCAGGGGCCAGAGGAAACCCGTTTGATACACAGTGAGCCAGGGCTCGTGCTAGTAGCAAAGCTGCCGCCTTCCGGCATCACTGCCTCCCTTCCCTGCGGGGCTGTGCAAGAAAACAAGCCACCTTTTGCTTGGTTCCAGGTACAGGGAGGAATGGAAGACGCTTTCATAGCCAGCCGGAGTGCTGGAGGAGGGACCGGGGTGGTGGTGGTCCTCTACCACAGCAGCCAGGAGGGTCCATGCTCAGGAGTCAGAGGCAAAGCTTGCCAAGGAGTGGTGTGGGGAGCCGCTGGGACCCATGCGTACGGCAGCAGAAACCACGAGCAGGCTTACGGGGGGATCTACTATGTACTGTGATTTAAATTAGCACAGTTCTCAAAACAGGTGGCTTGTTTGTTCCTGAGTAGTAGCATAAGCTTCTTTGGTCTGCATTTTTTAAAAAATTATCTTCTATTTTATAGAATGTTTTCACTACTGGACTATGCCAATCATTAATTTTTAAACAAAATGTCTTGAAAGGCAGCAAATACTTTTTGTAGGTCACTGGGGAAAAAAAAGAAAAAAAAAAGAAAAGAAACTACTTTTTCTTTCAGAGCCGTGTTTTAAGAATTGTAATGAATTAAAACACAAACATTTAAATGACATAAAAAATTAAAAGAAACCCATGCAAGGCAGCCATGCATAGACTAGCTCCCAATGTGAGATTCAAAAAGCAACTAGTTTGTGTCTGTCCCTGTGTTTACGTCTGGAAGGAAAATAGGCAACTCTGAGGAATTCAACAATCGTTCCTTACTTGCCTTGCATCAGTCTGCTGTGAAGCCCCCATGGGTGAGGCACATACCATAATAGGCTTCAACACCTTCTCTGTTGTCCAGTTAAGATTAGCATTCCAAACTCCTGGTCACCACTGAGGGCTGTTCGGAAACTTCGACCCAATATCTTCCCATTAGAGAACTCTGTCCTTCAGCAGTGTCCCTTGCCAGCCACTGGCTGAGACAGGCAGCATGGAGCGTTAGGTTACTGTATTGGGTTTACGTGGTAAAGGCTTGGTAGCAGGATGGGGCTGCAGAGGTGGCCTCTGTGAGCAGAGCCCAGAAGCTGCCCCCTGTCAGATCAGAGCCAGCTCCAGCCGGCTCCAGAAGGGACCCGCCGCTGGCCAGAGCTGAGCCCGTGAGCGACGCTGGTTGTGCCTCTGGGAGAGCAGATTTAAGAAAGGGAAAAAAAACTTGTCAACAGCAGCTGGGAGAGAGGGGGGAGGAACTGGGAGAGAAACAGCCCTGCAGACACCCAGGTCAGTGAAGAAGGAGGGCAGGAGCTGCTCCAGGCGCCGGAGCAGGAGTTCCCCTGCAGCCCATGGAGAGCCCCCCAGGAGCAGGCTCCGGGCCGGAGCTGCAGCCCACTGAGAGGAGCCCGCGGAAGCTTGTGTTGTAACATAGTAAACAGTCAATTAACTCCTGTTCACCTTGTCCATGACACTCAGATTTCAAAGACTTCTGTCCTCTCTCTCCACACTCCTGTCATCTTTTTTCCAGGTAGAATATCCTCCTCTATGTAAACTTCTCATACAGAAGGAGTTTCAAGCATCTGGTAACTCTGGTTCACTTTCTCAATAACCTTGTGAGTGGGCCATCCATACCCTTGAAAAGAGATCCTGAATATACCCTGTGCTTGCAGAAGGCACTGTACTTCTCTGGTACATGGGCAGACCCTGGCACACCAAAAAGCCTCCTTCTACCTTTTCAGAGGCATCATATGGCCAATGTCAGGCAGAATAGAAACCCCAGAGTCCTCCCTACAAAGGCCCAAAAGTCACTTGTCCCAGGACAGATTAAACTTGCAGACAGCCTGACGTTATAGTACATTGCAGATGCCAGGTGCCAGGTCTTAACAGGATGCTGGCTTTGCAAGATTAGACACCTTGCCAGAAGTACAATGTAAATATAGATACAAAGACAGAGAATTGCAAGTGTTGACTCAAAGGGACCTAGAAGTCATCCAATGCACCTCCCGCTTAAAGCAGGACTCATCAACACTCATTCAGGTCATCCAAACCTTTGTCTGGCCCTTTCTTGAAAACATCCAAGGATCGGTATTGCAAAACCTTTCTGGGCACCTGTCCAGTTCTGCACTGCCCTTCTGGTGAAACAGCTTTTCCTAACGTCCAGCCTGAATGTCCACAGCCACACTTAGTGGCTTTTGCCACTTCTTATAGCATTGTATACCACCAAAAATAATTTGGCTCCATCATCCTTATAACAGCCCTTCAAGTAGCTGCAGGCCGCTATCAGATACCTCCCTCAGCCTCACCTCATGCAGCATCTGGTCCAGCTCCCAGCCATCTTGGGATGGCCCTTCACTGGACCTTCTTCAGTTTGTCTATATCCATCTCGAATTAGAGAGGTCTGAAACTATATATGGTGTCCTAGTGGCAGCTTCAACAGTGCCAAGTAGAGGGTGGTAATGCTTCCCTTGATCTGTTGGCCACATTCCTCTTAAAGTGGCTCGGCATGTAGCTCACCTTCTTTGCAGTTGAGGTTGTGTTTTTGGCTCATATTCATCCCAGAGTAAATAATCCACCACAAAGCCTCCGTCCTTTTCAGCTGCAGTCAACACGATTCTGGTCAGGTAATTCGTCTCCCCAGTTTTAGGAAAATATACGGCATTAATTTTCAGGTGTGACAATAGATCTGTAATCTCATGACAATTTAAACAGCCTATTGCACAGCAGCAGAGAAACCTTCACATACATAATGAAACAAGGTGGTCCCTACTTCAAAAGAAGAAACTTAGGTAACAGGAGGTATTGCATGGAAAGTGAAAGTAAGTAGTCAGACATGAGCTGATAGTGAGATACTGATACTGTTTAGTGTAAAAAGCAGCACTTTCAGCGTCAGCTGCCCAAGCCATTATATTTTATTGAAGTCTTCCATGTTTGATCAAAGTAACTGTGGCTATAATGGTGCCATGAAGAAACTCCTTCAGGTTGCCAGTCTCACGTATGACGTCATTTCTCACAGAGGCTAACAGAAAAGAGCATGGCTTCAGAACTGGAAAGTACATAACACAACAGAAAGTCTTACCAAGGTAAGTCAACTGGAGAGAAGGAAATCCTCAAATATCTGTTGTGCTCAACATGTTCTCTGGAATTCCAGGACAATTTCTGAGACAGCTCCCAGAAATCTCCTAGCCAGGCAACCTGTGCTCACGTGTGGCAAGAAGGCTGCTAGCTTTCAGCCTGGGGCTGTGTTCCTCAGAGCGCTCTACCTGGAAGCCTCTGCACTTACATGGGACTGCGCTATCTTTTTAACCAAGCTCATTGATCATCCCAGCAGCAACAAGTCACTGCAGTTCCTGCACAATGCATACAACTAAACCTCCCGTCGATATGACCTCAGCAGTAAGGATAACTGTTGGTGAGAAGGCAATAAGCTGTAAGAATTTTTGTGAAATATCCGTGAAAATTTATTGTGAATATTTGAAATCTGGATGCATAACGTCACTGAAAAATGAAGAGTAGTGAATTTTGGTTCAATTATTTTTACGATATTTATTGTATACAAAGTTATTCAGAGGGTTAGTCTGATCCCTCTCTGTAGCACCAGAGAACAATTTTGCTTTGAAAAAGGCTATATTCCTGGGAATCTGAATAAATTCAGGACCATAAATATGTTACCATCTTTGCTGAAAAAGGAACAGAAGCAGTAGCCTAATCCGATCATATTCCCAACACAAAGTGCCTCACAAACTGTGAAACAGGAAAAGGCAAACTCTATGCATTTTCCCTTTGCTAACCCAGTTTGCTTTTAGCAACGGTAGAAAAACAAAATTATCAAAGAATAGCAATTTTTTTGAGACTGTTAACATAAATAGTTTCTTACTCCACATGAATCCAAAAAGTGCAGCAACTCATTTTTGCTCTCTATGGACAGAAATCATTCTGTTCCTGCTCTAGTCACAATTAAAAATCCCAGTAGCCATAGCAACTGGACCACTGAATGATCCAAGGCAGGCCATATAAAGGTCTGAGAAACATCCCCAAAGCCCAGATCAAACACGGTTTAAAAGGGAAGCGTTCTTCTCACTCCTTTACTACCATCTTCTTGTTACTGAGGGAAGAGGCAAGTCTCCTAACTCCCAATATGATATCTCTGTACATTAACTAGTTAGAATAAAGGCTAAATTCAAAACTAAATCACTCAAGTAGAAATTCAGTACCTAATTTACTCTAATATTAGGCCCCTGGCTCCTATTCTCTTCAGTTCATAAATGCAGATTGGCTGGAGGGACTGCAAAACACAAAGCAATAACATAAAATAAACTGTTAAAGCAAAGGACACCGTGTTCCTCTTATTCTCACGCACACCCACACACATACGCCCACACATATGCAAAAGCTCCTCAGGAGTAGGAATCCTGAAATGTGAAAAGTCCACTATGCCACAAGGCTGTAAAATAGACTTATTACTTTTTTATGTACGTGTCCTGTGTCATTAAGCAGCCTTCCTAGAAACAAGGCCATGGCGTCTACATGCCTTTTTTTGCTGCTGGAACGGTAATTGCTTTTTCAACACAAGTCATTTCAAGCTACTTGCTATACATTGAGTGACACACTGGACAAGTAATTTTGTGTTCCCACAACAGCAAATTAGAAAGGCAGCAGAGCACTAGGGTAACTACATGGCAATCCTTCTCTCCCCTTGAGTTTCAAATTATTGCATAGAAAGCACCGAAAACAATACAATGTCCAGCCATTGATTTCACCAAGGACCATATTTCATCCCATATTCTTTTGCAATAGTTCATGTCTAAATTGCTTTTAAAAGGGTTGCAAGTGTCTAGAAACTTAAGCAAGAAAGTTATTAAAGTTTGATTTTTACAGAGATCCTTTTAAAAATCGTTAGGCTGTTCTTCCATTTGGAAATAATTTCTTGATTACATTGGAGACCTGATTTGTCCTTCAAAGTTTTCCTGCCTGAACACTAGTCCTCCATTCAGGCTTCCAAATTCAGTTGTCAGTCCCATTCACCAAACCGTCAGCTCAAGCTGGCGAAGCGACTCCCGAATAGCATATGTCTTCTAACAGCACATGCCAGTGATACCGTGCCCATGTAAATGGGCAATTGTCTGCACCAGCAAAAAATGGCTTCCACCAGTATGATTCTTGCCATTTTTGTTCTTTTGTACTTAAATGAAAGCTCACATGTCTAGAAGCCACAGTGACCATATCCTCACACTCCTCCTTAAAGCACCTGCAGTTTTTGGAGGGCTCTCCTGCTGGCCCACCTTTGTAAGCACGTGGCTGTGTTTCTATCTGGAGCCCATGCTGCAGCTCTAACTCACCCTCCAGCCACTCTGCTCCCTCCAAGAAAAAAAAAATGCTGACTTGTCTGACCTGCATGGAGAAAGAGCAGATAATCCCAGCTACGCCATTTGCATAAGAATAAAGTGCTGTTGTTGTACATAGAAAGCAAAACAGAGTATTTGGTCCTGGACAGCTTGAACAGTTCTGAACAGGAGAGAAAGGACTACAGCGCTCCTACAGAAAGGCAGTGGGGGAAAGAAATATAAGAAAGTCTGGAGCTGTCACCTGCATACTGGTTGCTACTGCACAGAACAGGATTCAATGCTGAGCTCAGATTGCATCATTCCCCACATTTCATAAAAGATGCTTTACAACACTGAAAGAAAGCAAGCTGAGGAAAGCCAGCTAACACCAGGTTTATTCAAAAGTATGTGGCCTTTCCCAAGGATTCTCTGATATCTGGCTAAAAGTGATTCAGAAGGGAAAAGGAGTTCAAGTCAGTTTATTATTATGTGCTGCACTTTGATTTCCCTCCTTGCCCATGTCCTCTTTCCCAAAAGAGTCAAGCACGTGTGGACAGAAAGAAGCCAGTTTATTTTTGAAGGATCCAGTTTATTTTCACAATGTGCATTGATGGTCATATGTACACAAAACAGAAAACAAAAGGTTAACACCAAAAGCATCCAAAAACACTTCCAAACGCACAATTCTACAGGACAGACAAACAACTTTCTACAGAATAAATCAAAGCAATGCAAACAGAAAAAGGAATATGCTGAAACCCATATTTCAGTACTCAGATAGAATTCATATAAAATTTAAAGCAAGATTTGCAAGCAGTTCACTAACTTGTTGTTCAGACTCCATGACTTTCCATAAATAAAATGACAAATATGCAAGGTAAACATCCAGATGAAGTATATTGGTTTTCCAACATGCTGTCTGCAAATCCAAGTCCAAAACAAATTACTTGCCTTCTGTGCTTGGACTCAGAATTAGAAATAAGTACAGCTGGTTCACTTTTGGCTCAAGGGATTGGCTCTGAATCGGCTTGATGAGCTAGACAGCAGCAATAAGCTTTCTGTGTGTAGAATACAGTCTTAAATTTAGCACTTGTTCTCCCTGCAGTCCCCTTGCACAATGGTATCTATTCAGACTGCCTGGTTTAGTTGCCTAACACAAGCACTGAACATCTCAAAACTGGATGCCTGACCACAGCAGGCATCAATAATAAAATAATTCAGAGTACTGAGATTAGGGCTACTTAGCCTCTGGAAAGAGCCAGACCTAAGTGAAGGCCCCTGAGGAACGATTCAAATCACTAAGCAAGATGCCAGCTTCCTCCTGCTACCTGGAAGACCCTGAAGGATGAAGAAATAATCCCAAAGGTTTCCTTGGGAGTGCTGGAACATCACAAACAGGCAACGGTCCACGGGAGGGGAGGAGATGAGCTCCAGCAAGCTCTTCTCTGAAAGTTTTCCATTAAATATTTGTGTCTATGTGAGCTGGGATTGACAAGCCCTATTCTGTGGGCCCCACACCGCAGAGCTGTCCCCTCTTTGTGCTGGGCAAGTGAGCAGAGCCCCTCAGCTCACGACAAGCAAGACCTGCTGTGGTCCAGCTGCGTTGGTTTCACTCTAGTAAGAAGTTCAGCACCACCACACCACCCTCTCACTGGCCCTTCTCAAAAGCACAGGGGGAGAAAATATGACGAAAAAACCTCATGGGTTGAGATAAGAACAGGGAGATCACTCACCAGTTACCATCACAGGCAAAACAGACTCAGCATAGGGAGATTAATGTAATTTATTGCCTATCACTAACAGACTAGAGCAGAGAGAACTAAAAGCAAACTAAAAACACCTTCCCCCCCAACCTCTTCTACCTCCTCCCCCCGTGCGGCGCAGGGGAACGGGGAATGGGGGCTGCGGTCAGCCCATATCGCTGCGTCTCTGCCGCTCCTTCGTGGTCACTCTCTGCCCCTGCTCCAGCACGGGTCCCCCACGGGTGGCAGCTCCCACCGGATCACCAGCTCCTGTGTGGGCTCCTCTCAGTGGGCTGCAGCTCCGGCCCGGAGCCTGCTCCTGGGGGGCTCTCCATGGGCTGCAGCCTCCTTCAGGCCACATCCACCTGCTCCACCGTGGGCTCCTCCACGGGCTGCAACGTGGAGATCTGCTCCATGTGGTACCCCATGGGCTGCAGGGGGACAGCCTGCTCCACCATGGGCCTCA
>VXAL01018576.1:125842-139205 GCA_013399475.1 Chauna torquata
CCCTTCTGGCTGGAGCCGGCTGGAGCTGGCTCTTGTCTGATATACGGCAGCTTCTGAGCCCCGCTCACAGAGGCTACCCATGCAGACCTCTCACTACTGAAACCTTGCCATATAAACCCAGTGCATGAGTCCTCACCCAGGGTCAGCAGGGAGCTGAGACCACCACCTTCTTTTCCCAGGGACATGCCATTTGCTACCTTCTTAGAGGTCATCTAGTAGAGCTCATTTTTGTTCAACCCCACTTACCATGGTAGCAGCAGCCACATTTCCCTGAGCAATTCATTATTTAAGTAAAGTAGCCAATATTCCAGCCTTCAGCTGCAAACTAGGAGCTGATGCATTGCTGGCAACACAATGAAACTTTGTTTTATATAGAATCATAGAATCATCTAGGTTGGAAAAGAACTTCAAGATCACCAAGTCCAACCATCAACCTGATCTACTGAGTCCCATCACTAAACCATGTCCCTTAGTGTCACAGTATCATAGAACCATGTTATAGAATGCCTTGGGTTGGAAGGGACCATAAAGATCATCTAGTTCCAACCCCCCTGCCATGGGCAGGGATGCCACCCACTAGATCAGGTTGCTCAGGGCCCCATCCAACCTGGCCTTGAACACTTCTAGGCATGGGGCATCCACAGCTCCTCTGGGCAACCTGTTCAGTGCCTCACCNTATATAGATTACATGTGAATTATTTTTTGTATTATAAATGACTGCATTTATTATAAAAATTTATGTATTATATATTAGTTACATATGTAAACTGAGATCTTGCTCATTCAGAAAAAAAATATAATTCAATGTTTTTTTCAGGATTTCTAGGCTTCATTCTTTGCAAGAAAACCTCTATCCCCAGAATGGGATGAACAAATTTAATAACAGCATTCAACAAAAGATAATGTTTCAGGGAAAATCTAATCAAAAGGTGGAATGTTGTACGGCAATCAGCTAAACTGAATCTCTACTTCCTCTGCTTCCATTTTCAAGTGTGAATAAATGTAGCATCAATGTAGAATAAACATAACTCTTGCAGCATCTCCAATCCTGTCTCCCTGGTCTCTGAATTGTTTCACTTTGTGACTTGGTATTCCCAGTACAGCTATTCCAAATCAGTACAACATGCAGGCATTGTACATTAAAGAAATGTAAAATGTACACATAAAGTCCATGCATATTTACAGTAAGTCACATTAAAGCTAAGATGGTCTGCCAGATAATAGCCTATAAAATATCAGTGTGAATTTTACTCTGTTAGTATAGACAAATACAGATTTAGAGCAATTCAACTGGAATCATTGGATACTCTGAGCTTATATCATCACAAACAAGTACATAACATGGATTACCAACTAACACTATTCAGAAAGATTTAACTGTATTTTTCCCATTTGATGAAGTCACAAATACTTTTCAGGTTGTCATCAGTGTGACAGAAAGAGAGACCCACAGCCCTTTTCTTCAAGGTCAACAGCACGTAAAATGTGGCTTTATATTCTCTGAGCAGTGTCCGTCCTCCTACATTCACTCTAAGAGTCTTTCCACCACAACATTTCTAGAACTTGTCTTCATGTTTCTTATTTCCAGTGAAATAGCATTTTCTTCCCTTTTGAAGCTGCTTTTTTTCATTAGCAAAAACATCAGAACGTCTGGGGCAGTATCAAAGTGTGCTTTGTGGGATTATTTTTAATTTTTACCTCATTCCAAGTATGCTACCTGCTTGGCCCCAGCCTTATCACAAGGAAACTATCCCCAAATACCCAGATACCATGAAAGCCTGGTTGTTAAGTACAGATATCGCACATATCTGGCCATAATCATTTGTGGACTCATAGGCACCTCATCTTATAGGCACCATAAATAAATCTCATTGTATCTAGGACAATAACCAGAGGTCATGAAGATAACTTTGGTCAACACAAAACACAGTAGCACACCTGCTTAGCAGCACAAGTTGCCCTGAACACATTGGGCTTCTTCTCCTCTGTTTTGGTACTGGCTAAAAAAAAAAAAAAAAAAAAACCTGTCCTGCTGATCAGAGCATGCAGAATACAGAGGACTGGCCTTGCTACCACAGACCATGTCTCCTCCTGGGAGGAGAAGGACTGCTGTCCCCAAGACTTGCACACCAGGAGAGCCACAAACTGAGTGTGGGAAAGCCAGTGCAGGACTTTCAGAACTCTGGCAGGACCATGGGGAAGCCAGGAATGAGCCTCAGCTATCCAGCTCTTCCACAGAGAATCCCATTAGTAAGTATTTCAAAATACTTACACACTGCAGAGACAATTTATCCAGGGAGAAAGTGGAGCTGCACAGAAAGTGCTTGCTCATGCAATGGGGAGATTCCTATCTGTTGTGAATGCTCCTCACCTTCACCCTGATTCACGTGCCAGCTCCATCCAGCCCTGCCATCAGACTGCTTCTCTGGAGGACAAAATATAGGGAGAGAGACAGACAAGAGATACTGTTACTATTCTTATGCTGAAGGCACTTCACAAGCATTTGCTCAACATCTTGCTATGGACAAAACATTGACATATAGACAGAAAGGAATTTTAATGTAAATGACTTACCTGAACAATCTTATGACACTATATGACCTATGACTAAAACATCTTCTGAATTTTCCACTATTTTGCAGTTGTTTGTTACTTGCTGAAACATTTCAAAAAAAAAAAAAATTACTGCATTTTTGCATTTCAGTCTTGGATGCTTAAGAACTGATATTAACATACATGCTGTTCTCATGAAACTTAAGCTATTCTTATTCACATTCAAAATGGGATATGGGGAGGTTATTTTGGGTATTCCACTAAAAAAAAAGAAAAAAAAAAAGTGGGTTTCCACCAGTTCTTGAAGTCAATAAAAGCCAAACTGCTAAAAGGACAGGCAGAATTGTGTGAAATCTTCTAGCACTTAAAATATTTTTTTAAGGCAAGTGATGAATGTTTTGCCCTTAAAAACTAGCAAGTGTACTGTAGGAAGAAGGCTACAACTTATGAAATTCAAATTATGGAGCTTGTAAAAACAGAAAATTACCTTTGAACATTAAGTCACAACTGTAAGATGATTAGCATTTAGTATTTATTCCTGCATCATTTACGTGGCACGACTGATGTGTGAAGCAGTATACAACAGCTGAGCTGGGGTAAGATGAAACACTGGTCATTATGTAGAGTCAGTCGAACATGGGCTGATACTCCAAGATAAAAAGTGGGACATACTCTGGATATAGATTTTAACCTCACTTATTTGCCTCCTCAGCCATGCCCAGCTTAGGCGTACCTCACCCTGTCATTGGGGCTCACATCCTCATCGATGCATATTTTGTGCCCAGACATACACACCTCAGTGTCAGTATCCTGTGCCTATGATCTCTGCTTGCTCAGAAGTCACCACCAAGTCATGCAATTTGTCCACCTTATGCCTGCCTTTCCTCATCAAAGCTTTTAACGGGTTTATCATCCAAAAACATTGCTCAGACTAAAATTAATCTTCAGAACCACAGAAGCCTGAAATGTGATTGTTGTGGGAATTCCTCTGGCTTTGCAGCATTTAAATTCTCAGCCACAATCCTGTGCTAATGTAGAAGAGTTATTGTGTTTTGAATAGGTTTGTGCCTACCCAGAACAATGTTAGATTAGAGCTTAACAATTCTGCATCACCCACCTTCTTGTCACAGGCTTTTTTTTTTTTTTTTTTTGGCAAAATTAAATCCAGCTTTGCCTAGTACATACTAATGAGTCCAAGCTCCTTCTGTTTACACTTTGGGAGTTTCCTAAGGCTTATGTTACAGGTTGGAAAGTCTGTTGTGTATTCCGTTTAAATGAAACAATGAAAAAAGCAGAGTTGAAAATTAAGTCCTTAAGCAAAAAGACATAACTAAGAAAATTCCCCAGCCCTCCAATTAAGAGCTCACTCATTCAGGCCTTGTGCAATGACAGCAGACTACACACTGATAAAACCAATTTTAGATTATTTCAAGCAAAAATTCTGTGAGTTTAGAGAGCCAGCATGAAAATCACTGGCATAATGACAAGCTCCAGCAATAAGAAAATTCAATTAAATCATTACACAGAAACATAAGCACTGATGGAATTTTCACAGCTCTAATGAGGCCAGTATGGAGTTCACGACCCGCTATGAAGAGTGTTTAACAATGATGGGCCACTGAGTGCCATTATTTATTTAAAGTTCTTAGAGGGAACTCATCCTGCACTCTGGATGGGTCTAATCAGCGTTAACAAATGACAGCCTAAATAAAAGATGTCTCTAACAAATGATAGCCTAAATAAAAGACATCTCTGCCTCTTTCAGCCTCTCCTTTACCAGGAGAGAAAAAAAAAAGATCAGGTTTGCAGCACTCTCATAAACTGGGAACTAGGAAACTGTTGGTGAATCGAGGACAGAGCTCAGCTGCATCAGTGGGTCATGATGATGCTTTAAGGGATGTAGAAGAATGATTATTTTCTTACTTCAACAATCTTTAAGAAAGTTGTCAAAGTAGAAGAGAACTGGTGAACTGCAATTAGGGTGTACAAGAGAAAGAGTCATACACATGGGAAAAGAAACAGGGCAGGAAACTCCTGAGTTTACCAGCAATGCATGACCAAATAAATACAGCACGTAACTGGTGATGCATTTAATGGGGGACAGCTGAAACACAGAGAGGCTGTGCTTATGCTTGTAAATCAAACACCAAGGCATGTCTCAGACTCAACACTGCCAGGCTCCATTCTTTACACCATTTAATTGTTAGAGTGATACCTGTTATAGTTCTGCACCACTCCAGCTAAATCTCCCCCAGAATTTCCAGTTATGTTTTAAAGCCAGCACAGATGAGCTGCTGGCATGGAGCAGCTTGCATGAGAGAGGATTGTTTAGCAGTGTGGATGCAGGGTGTCCCATGCCATTCAGTAACGGCACCAGGCAGCCCTCCCAGGCACTTCCAATTCACTGGTACAGATACAGCCAAAAAGTCCACCCCCAGTGGTCCAGTCACAGCCGCTGCACCTGGCCTCACTCCTGCTCCCAAAGGGAGAGAGCAGGAGGGGATGAAGTTCTGTCCCACGCCAGCAGTCAAGAGTGCAAGATACTGACTGCATTTGTTGCTGTGCCCAAATCGCAGAGTTCTGGGAGTGTGGTCAGAGCTATTACAAGAAACGGAAAAAGAAAAAAANGAAAAAAAAAAAAAAAAAAAAAAAACACCAGAAAAAAACTGAGAGAGATTATTTGTACAGTCATTTTTTATTTCATTTGGCTGACTTGGGTTTCAGATCAGCTCTTGAGAACACAAAGTACTTTGGACTCCATACGAAGTCCTCCAGTCAGAATGTGATTAAGACAAATTTAAACTCCCTCTTGTAGACAAAATCAAATCCAACACCAGGAAGAACCACTTACTTCAGTACTCATGGGAGAAGTGAAACACTATTAAAATAAATGCACAGTGGGTAAACACAGCTCCTCACATTCTCTCAAATTGCATTTTTAGAGAAATACTTTATTAAGGTTAATGCTATTCTTAAAGTTGTTGTGGAGAGCTGGGGGAGAAAATAATCCCCAGCTTTCAAAAATCTGCCTTATGGCCTTCAGAGGATCTTTTTTTATTTTGAATT
The DNA here is from genome assembly GCA_013399475.1 of Chauna torquata. Taxonomy (NCBI): domain Eukaryota; kingdom Metazoa; phylum Chordata; class Aves; order Anseriformes; family Anhimidae; genus Chauna; species Chauna torquata. The sequence continues at coordinate 131,462 of VXAL01018576.1, forward strand.
TTTAGTGTCTCCTCCTACATCCCTCTGGTACGCGCAGCCAAGACCTTTAGTTAAGTGTTTATTGAACAGGTATATGTTACCCTGCCACATAAATACTGTTATATTGATATTTCCCATGCTAAATAAGCCTTTCCCTGGCTGTTTAAAATTCACCTTGTAATAGTCTGTGTTTGCAGAAAGGTGCTAAATAAAGAGAAGGAGAAAAAGAGAGAGACAAAAATGCTTCTGGCAAATTTTCCCATCGTCTTCATCTTACTGTAATTATCAACACACAACATAGCAAAAAAAAAAAAAAAAAAGATTTATCTAACATGTTAAAGTAGCAAGGGCCTGACTCTGATTTTCACATCCTCACCAGTATTGGTAAGAAGAAAGTCAGCTCCTCAGTATTTCACACCCTTCTCATGGCAACACAAGATTCAAATGAGTGAAGCCTTAATTACTTGTGGACATTAACTTTATTCCCTCCCCGAGCGTAATCTTGCCTCTTTCCAATGTCCCCACTTCCATGTGAGCACTCAGTCATGCTGTTTTTATCAGCATCTCTGTTCTCAAGTGTCCCCATGCTGCAGGGGACAGTTTGCACTCAAGACAGCTTGCTCAGGAGAATGCTGAATATTGTGCTGGACCATGTCCTCTCCTCCTTCTTTAATGAGCAGAGAGAAACATCTGTGGAATAAGCCTGATTTTCTGAGGAGCCAGAAACTATTACTAAGAGAAGCAAGGCAAGAACAGAGAAAAAAGTGGGATAGGTCCGGAAGGGGACATTGGAGAAAAACAAGCCCTGAGTTGCTGTGCTTTTTATAGATGCTGTAGACGTAGAGGGATTGCCTTTTAAATGTTTGCTAAAGTAAATCAAATATTTACAAAGGAAATTGCTTCCTTGGGTGGAAAACTGTAGATTTTCAGAAGCTATGATGTGCTTACCTGGAGCAAATGGAGATTTTTCTTTAAATAATCATGCATTATAAAAAAAAGCAAATTAAAAAACAGACCTTGACACAGCATAGCCAGAGCAATTAGTCTGCACTGCAACATTTGGAAATAACCCAGGTTTTCCAACATTTGATATCTAATGTAGCTCAGCTTCCAGCATGCACTTTTAAATGAGCCGTAGCCAGTGCTATAGGTAACACCAGTAAAATGGGTTGTGTCGCACAATATTCAGAGGGGGGGGATTTCTGCTTCATCTTACTGCTCTAGAGCAGATTATCTTGCAAGTGTTTGCTGCAGTGCCTGATTATACCTGACTGAAATACAAAAAAAAAAAACAGTATTTCTTTGCCAGCAACCATAATCATCTAAAAAATTCTAATTGCTATGGTTTCTCATCCACAAAAAGGAATCACGCCATTTTAGTCGGAATGCCATTACTGAAAAAATACTTCTATGAGAGAAATTCCCAGTGTTTGTTTGTTTCGAAACACACAGACTTTATCGATTCTGCCTCAGTAATATCCCTGCTGCAGACAAACTCTTTAGAAAACAAAAGGCATAATATAGAGGGAATCAAATGACAATTGTATAAATGTATTTTTCCCATTACCCAGATAGAAAGCTGTTCCCACAGATATTTTATGAAACTTTCCCACCAACCAGTTAGTTCCAGAATTGCCTTGATTTTTTTTCTATTTGGGCAAGCCGCTGAATCTGACATAGGAAGGCACACTGACGCACCTCTTAGAAAAGGCTCAGGTGAAGGGTATTGGAATGTTAGCCATACATCACACAGTTTTCAAGCACTTGAATAGAAAGTAAAATGTTATTAGGCTTTGGAAAAGAAACGATTTTCTACAGCTGTCCTCTGATTCCTTGTAGTTCCAGCTCAGTTTATTTGTCATGTTATGGAGCATGGTAATGAAAACTCTGATGTTCATGTGAAAGCTCTGTGAACAGCTGGCATATTTTATGACCATTCTTACTTCAGGGTCATAGAATAATTTGTGTGAATTGCCATCATAGCTGAAAATCTTCTCTTGTCACTGTGATTTGTCAGATGTTTTGGCTTTAGCCTATAACAGCCTACATAAAGCATGCAGGAGCTTCAGAAAGGACTGGACATTTTTGTCACAATTGGAAAAGTACAAAGAGTCAGTGGCGAGATGACCAGTTTAAAGAGACGAAACCACTGCGTAAGTTCAGTTGTTTTCAAAATGTGTAACAAAATATTTGATGAAAACTAGAAAGCTATTCTTTCTATAGCCATAGCAATAGCATTAGGTAGCTGGCAACTCTACTTCCAAAGTTGTCTAGCATTTTAAATCAGGGTCACTTCCCTCTTTTCTTGTAGCAGCTTGTCTACCCTCCTGCTCCCACCTCCTTTATCAATATGGTTACTTTCACTCAGTGCTGTGCCCCTACCCTTCCAAATTGCAGGGTCTCTCCCAGCCCTCCTGAACGTAGCAACCCTGACCTCTGCTTTTCCAAAGAAACCCTTGCAGCCCAAGCCTCACCAGCCCTGCCCATCCCAGCTCTCCACATCCCAGTCAGCAGCGCAGCGTCCTGCAGGGCTTCCTGGCACCCTGCCTCACCAAACCACAATATCCTCTCACTCTGCACACCTACCCAGGTCATCCCTGAAACCACTCTTTCCCAGGTATTACTGGGTGGGTAATTCCCACCTCTGGTGCCCCCAGCCATACGAACGTCCCCCACCAGAACCGGGCGCTGCCACCAGCACTGCCCTCCAGCCGTGCTCCTGGCCCTCCCGGCCCAGCCCCTGCTTTGCCCATGTGCTGCTGGGGTTGTACGCTGTCACCTGCCTTGAGCCTTTCCGTGCCTGGTCTGAAGAGCGAGGACTCAGGGCACAGAGTTACTACTGTGGTTAGAGCCCAGCCACAGAAGTACTACATATGTGTATATGCGTCTACGTAGGCCTACGTGTTACAGGAGCCACACAGCAGCCAGCGGCTCACTACGACATGGAGCATTCCTCCTCCCACCCCACAGCCCGGACTCTACCCAGTTCCCGTCCCACTTCCCTTCCCCAGCCACACAGTGCGCTCGCTCAAAGTATAGATGACACTCGCCACGTGGCTACCAGAGCATTTGGGGTGCCGGCAGCTACAGGAAGAGAAAGAGAGAAGTGTGGGAAAGGAGGGGCAAAGACCACATCTAACCAACACTTTTTACGCATTGAATATACATTCTGCACATTACCCCACCTCAACATTCCAAAAACAGGTAGGCTGGGTCTTTTGACTAAGCACAGTGTTATCCAGTAATATCCCAAAAACATTCATACTGATCTATGTCAGTGCAATAACTATTTTTGAAAAGTAAGATTGTTTCATTTTCCTTCTTAATAAAAGTGGTGTTCACAATGATTTTAAAATGCTTTATGATTTAAAATGCTTTTTACTATTGTCTCCCAAACTGTGTCATGAAAATTCCTAAAGCAGCAGAGAGAGAAAATAATAAGAGCAAAAATTCTGACTGTGCAACAGTACAGCCCAGATAGTATTGTGCTTCTTCTGTTTTTCTTGCTTAATGAAAGTTGAGGAACGTGGCCCAGTTGTACACATGTGAAAATTCATTAGCTGACAACCCTTATAAATGTGTCAAAGACTATAACTTGTATAAATGCGCTAAGGAAAGACTTCTATAACCATTACAAGACAATGAAGACATTGAGATCGCAGTTAAATCTATTCTAGGAAGATAAAATGAGCCAAAATTAATCTAAACTAAAAAAAAATTTGAAAGCTACATGTCCTGAGAGTTTGAAAAATGTAACATCCTATGAGCAATGCCCAGACAATCTAACGCAATGAATTTTGAATAGTATTTTGATGCCAAGAAAAGGCAAAGAGCTCTACTTCAAAATGAAAAATATCCAATTACAGATTTCTGTAAATTCTTGAGCAATGAGAATGGTAATAAGATAAATGAGAGGGAAGAAATGAAAGGGGAAGGAATTCAGTTCTTAGGGCTTTATGATACAAAGCTTTGCCTGCGGTTTTTCTGTTTTTAACCAGCATTTTTCTGGGACTTGCATACTTTGTATTTCTCCTGTTGGGTCCTCCACCATGACTGCTTTGTTTATTTTCTCTGAATTTCTGAATGCTATTGTCTGAGGTTTAAGCGATTCTGTGAAGATGTTAGCACGCTCTATACAGCACTTTTTCACCTAGAAAGGCATGCAGCAATAAAGACTGGGAAGGATGGGAAGAACGCACCTGCGAGGCAGTCAGGGCAGCACCCCAGAAGCATTGTGTCTTTGAAACTCACCCCAGGGAATGCCGGCTCCCAACTGCAGGAGATGCTTCAGCAGAAGAGCTGTCTCATCTGGAACAATCTCACGCGATGATGAGACACCATGAGTTTCCTTATGCCACTTGCATATCCCACCACTTCCAGAAACAACGGTGAGGGTCCCTTTGAAAGCAGCAAAACCTGCCTTGGAAGGGCCAAGGCAGCCACCCCCAGGCTAGACTGACTACCAGGGAGGTCGTGCCTGGGGGAGGCAGCAGCCCTACGCATTATCACTGCTCAGCCTAGTGTGTGATGTTCGGCGTACGACAGTCACAAGCCCCATCTTCACTGCAGTTGCACCTGTCCTTGATTATAGCGTGGAAGTGCATCAAACGGCAGTCTTTCCTCTAGGCAACAAAGTGATTAGAGGTACCCTGAGGATACACAACTCCTGAAACTCTTGGATAATGACAGTATGTAGAGCAGACAATATTTTGTCAGCAACCCACAGGGCTGGCGCAAAGAATGATGCATCAAAAATTATTTATGTCCAAGCCAGCAATTGTATGTGGTAAAACAAGCTGTTCCAAGGATTATCCCCATACTCAAATCCAGACCTTGGCACATAGTCGAGGTCTTGGCACCACCTGCACGGAGTGTAGCCATCTCCTACTGCTGCCCTACAAATACTGCTCTCATACCACTGCTTTGTCCTCTAATGCTTACACTTGCAAGTAAACATGCATCTCCTCTTGCTGTCTCCTACCTGATCCTCGACATTAGCTCATAGGCTTTCTGAAGTCAGTCAGGGAGTTTCCCCTGAGGTAAAAGGTCTAAGTTCAGTGTAACTGGCTGCAAAGGTGACTATCTTAGCCAGAGACAAATGCAGTACCACAAAGACACTATGGAAACTATCACGATCTTAGCTGAGGACAGCTTCCTTATTATTCGCAGTAATGATAGGTCAAAGCCATTCTGAAGAAAGAATTAAAAACTAGCAAGGGGGTTGCAATAGTTCATGAAAATCTCTTCTGAAAACCTAACACCATTAAGCCAATAGTAATATAATAAGCCTTGGTAAATCTGTACAAGCTTAGCCAGCCAGAAGAACTCAGAGAAGGATTTTCTGTGTGTGTATTCTCATAAATTAATTGTTGCTTCCTAGGAATAGTATTCTAAATATAACAAAAGAAAAATCTCAACTAAGGAGTTTCACGGTGACCTCATAAACCTCTAAAATAACAATGGAACTGTACAGGCTTTTCTTTTCTTTTTTTTTTTTTTAAGTGTGTCACAGAATGCTGATGTGTAAGAATGGAATAATTTTCTCAGGAATAAATCTCTGGAACCACCTCTGGATCTATCCACTTATGTCGCATTGTATCCATTACAACAGCATTTGAACACCTTCCAGCTACTCACAGTACAAACAGCAATCTCCATCTCCTTTCCCACAATAGGATTGCATTCATATTCATTTCTATGCTAGCAGATTGGTTGGTTTGTGTATCTGGTTCCTGTATAGTGAATATCACAGCTTGTCCTGTGTCTCTGGATATAACATACAGTGAGTATAATACAAAATAACAGAAGTGAAGTAATTGCTGGTTTGTCTGGCAATATTGTGTGTATACACATGCCTGAGAAATTCAACAAGTAAATATTGCATTTGCTTTTGTGAGTATTATTTATCACACCAGAATTTCTCTCATTTTGTAGAGGCAGATTATTATCTCTACTCCTGAAGATGTCTTGCCACACTGGTTCAACCCCATGTGCACATCCCTGTAAGATAAACACTCCAGGAAATACTGGTAGTGAGATTTTGCTTTTCATAGTCATTTAATAAAAAGTGCTTCATTATTCATTCTATAGGAGTCTCTCTGGAAATAGCAAGTTCTCTTTGAACAGGGAAATGCTTCAGTTGTAAATCATAGGATACCAAACTGGGAAGATAAAAACCACAAAGAACATTTAAATTAACAGAGAATGGATGAACAATTCATAATTAATGATTTGGGAATGAATGCCACCTCAATTTATCATCAAGTACTTGCAAAGGCGGGACATGCACTCGTACGCTTTTCACTGTCTTTACAAGGCCATTACTGAACACTGGCCCAGACCATCCCAGTGTGACTGATATGGTCAGGTGATTAGTCCTTTGTTGACCTTTCTGCTAAAAATTGTGCAAATTATGACATTAGTAATAAATTAAATGCTCGTTCTCTTCAGGGAAAAAAAAAAACACAAGACTTTCAAAGTTTGTGCCTATGAATTCAATGTGACTGGCTGCAAATGGTTATGCAATGTTTTGTGGAATCTCTCTATGTACAGGTTAAAAACGGATTAATAGTATGAATTTGTGGTTAGTTTGTGAAGACTACAATTCCACTTCATATGCAGAGTTTGTCCACTCACTCTGTTGGTTGTGTTATCTCCTGATTTTTCTGTTAGACTGAAATTCCGAAGGATGGTGATTCAGGGCTAAAAACTATGCAGTGATGCCATCTTTCTGCCAGCATGTGTCACATAACCTGCTATGGATACATTCAGCAGCTATTCACCACTACCTTTCTCACTCATATATATAATCACTCATGCAGCATCTCAGGAGCACAGAAAGGGCCCCCCTCTCCTGTGGTCACTATGAGCACATCACTTCTGGCCATGTGGTGGGACTGTGCATGCCTAGCAGGTCTCCTAAGTGACTTCATGCGCACTTCTCTGACCATAGCAAGAAGGCCCTGAGCATGTCAGCTGGAATAAACACATTTCATCCATAGCCTTGTGATAGAAAAACTAGCTGAGTCTTCAGGAAGGAGAATGGCAGGGAAGACGTTTTGAGATCCCAGAGCAATTTGTCCAGCTCACTTCAGGTTCTCTCACCATCTCTGGTGGTCTTACCCTGCTGGGCAGCTAAACCCCACCACAACTGCTCTCTCACTCCCCCTTCTCAAAGGAACAGGGGGAGAAAATACAAAGCAAAAAGGGCTCAAGGGTTGAGATAAGGACAAGAAGGTTGCTCACCAATTACTGTCGCGGGCAAAACAGACTCAGCATAGGGGGATTGATATAATTTATTACTATCACTAGCAGACTAGAGCAGTGAGAGCTAAAAGCAAACTAAAAACACTTCCTTCCATCCACCCTCTTCTACCTCCTCCCCCCGAGCAGCGCAGGGGAACGGGGAATGGGGGCTGCGGTCAGCCCATATCGCTGCGTCTCCGCCGCTCCCTCGTGGTCACTCTCTGCCCCTGCTCCAGCGTGGGGTCCCCCCACGGGATGCCGTCCTTCCCGAACGGGTCCTGCGTGGGCTTCCCACAGGCTGCAGCTCTTCAAGAGCTACTTCAACATGGGTCCGTACCACGGGGTCCATCCTTCAGGAGCAAACTGCTCCAGCACGGGTCCCCCACGGGTGGCAGCTCCCACCGGATCACCTGCTCCTGTGTGGGCTCCTCTCCACGGGCTGCAGCTCCGGCCCGGAGCCTGCTCCTGGGGGGCTCTCCATGGGCTGCAGCCTCCTTCAGGCCACATCCACCTGCTCCTG
>VXAL01018576.1:149071-192918 GCA_013399475.1 Chauna torquata
CTATGCCATCCTACACCCACTGGGCATATGGCCAATGACATGTGACTAAGCTGCTATCAGATATATTGTGTTTGGAATTTGTCTTATAAGCTAACACAAACAATAATAATAATAATAATAATAATAATCAGGGGACAAAGTATCATTGTGCCAGCCAGCAGAGCACACCCACATTTTGCGTAACAGATCATCTTGCTGTGTACTTGTCCTCCAAGTACGCGCTGTGGGACCGGAAGAGATACCGAGACGGCAGACAGGACAGCAAAAACATGCACCACCGTCTTTACGAAGGGCAGGTGGCTGCACGGGGACGACCTCTCCCCGAAAGGCGACTGTGGGGGGGCCCATGGCCGCCCTCGGGGAGGCGCACCCGCCGCCGCCTCCCCGCGGCCCCACAAGATGGCGCCGCGACACCGGTGAGAGGCCGGGCGGAAGCCGCTGGAGGAAGCTTCGCTCGCCGCGCCGCGCCGCTCTTGGGTCCGTCCACGCCGGAAGGAATCGGGGAAGCGCCGGAGGCGGCTCTCCTCGGCTCCCCGCGCCGCTGGAACCCCGGCCGCCCGGCTGGGTGCGAGGACGGTGGTGCTGCTGCGCAGGCTGCAGCCGAGGCCTCCCCCCCCGCGCCGGGACTGCGGCGGGAGGGACGGGCGGTGGCGTTAGCGGGGAAACGAACAGGTCGGGAAGGAACTAGTTTTGCTTTCGGAGGTTGGGCGCCTGGTGGGGGCGGACAAACAGTGTTTATTGCACATAAATCGGCTTACGGGGTCGGGGCTTTTCCTGTCCTTTCCTCCGCAAAATGTCGGCGTGGGGCTGCAGGCGGCGTGGGGCTGCAGGCGGGAGGGCCCCCGCGTGTGCTGCGGGCCTCAGCGGGCAGGCGGGCGCGTTTTTCTGCCAACCCCAAGGCTTCGTTGTTCCCCGTGTTAGGCAGGGCCAAGGGCTGTCCGTCGCTTTTGTGGTGGGGGTGACGCTGAAAGACTCTGATCAGAGTTTGGGCACCGCATATGTGAGACCAGCAAATGGATTTTGCCTTTAAAAGCTATAAAGTTTCATCCTCTTCCTAGTTTATGATTAAACTGACAAAGTCACGTGAAACAAAAGCTAACTGGGACTACCAATAATTGCGCAGTCTTTAGCACTTCACTATTGACCTCAGATTTTGGCCCAAATAGCTTTAGGGTTTGTGTCTTGGATCTCAAAGAAGAATTACCCCGCTTTTCAGGAACAGCATAGGATTACTCTCTCGGGCTCTGCTTGGGTAAAAAGTGCCATAACACATACCCTAAAGTTTGATCAGCATGACTCGCTTGCGGGTGTAGTGGTTAAATGGGAATAGCCCGTGCAGTGAATATAATTTTGCCTGACATGTAATTTGTTTCCCTTCTGTTTGCAGGAATTATCACTATTGGCGTAATGACGTTGGTGTGAAGACATCATAGTGATAGGTAGGTCTTCACAATTCAGCTGGCTCTCCTGTTTGGATGATGGCCAGCTATGATTGAATCCTAAGTGCCAGACAGATCTTGTGTTTACAGCCATTCACAAACAAGAATGCGGTGTATGCTGTTGGAAATTTTTACTGTTTTTCTTTCATTTTAAGGGAAATGTTTGTACAGCCAACTCTGTTAGCAATCACAGACTTAGGTTTCTACATGACTGTAACTAGGACGCTTTGATATTAAAGTTAATGTCATACACCAGCAATGCACAGTATTAATCTGAAGCACAGCATCAAAACACTCTTCGGACGGTTCCTTATCCTGGTGGTAATTCTGCAGTAGGAGTAAGCATTAGAAGTAAAAAAATGACGTAGGTGTTTGTGGGAAGATGCACACTGTTGACATTGTTAGGTGGCTTGGTTTTCTTGCTGAACTCCTGGAATATTTTCAAAGAGTTTGAAATGGGTGAGGTTGAAGTACCCAGCACAGAATGATGTTTAACACATTAAATTATGAAACTTACAGCCACAGGATGTTTTGGAAACATGGGTTCAGAGAAGTGACGCATTTTGGCATTAAATGCCAAAACCCGTTGGGAGCTTAAAAAGTATCTGAACTGCCAGTTGCTGAGATCAGGGTAAATGTAGCTGGAAAAGTACTTCGTGTATGCATCCTCTGTTTTTCTGGGTATCTCTTACTACCCATTGCCAGAAACTACTGAGTTAGGGAGATCTCTGGTGTGACTGAAGAAGGCGCTTCTCGCAGTCTAAAGGAGCAGAGGCATAAGCAGCAGTGGGCAAAGGATGTGGTCTGCTGTCTATCTGTTGTTTTGGGCATTTCCAATACAAACATAGTTTGCTTTTTCAGGAAAGCTTTATATAAATGTTTTTGTTGAAGTCTTCTGCTGAATATATTGAAAGTTCACCTTTCTTTAATACTGTCTTATATTGTAATCTCAATGCTGTGGAACAGGTTAATTAGTTTTGTGCTCATCAGTGTTCTAAAAGTCAAAACCTCTTTAATCCTGCGTTCGTAGGGCTTTTTGAGCTGTACCAGTAACCTCCAATATGGCAGCCATGTGGCAGCACTATATCCAACACACCAAAAGATGGCTTTGTTCCCATAGCATGTATTATATTACCAAGTCTTACAATACAACAGACAGTCTCAACTTCTTTTTACTCCAGTCGATTTGAATGCTGTCATTGTTTTGATCAGATATATTTACTTTCATTAATGCTTACTTGCCTGAAGTTGATAAAGAGACAGGCATCTTTTGACTGAAGGCAGTACATCCATATTTAAGTATCAGTGGGGAAATATTCTAAAACCAAGAAAAGGAATAAAGGATCAAATTTATCAAAGAAAAAACTTTTTCATCGTTAACGGTCAGCGCAGGCAAACAGATATCTTCCTCATTTTAAATTATACATTTGCTGGCAAGTTTCATATGTTCAGTTGCTTTCATATTTTATTTTTAAAAGTATGAATTACAGAAGTAGAGTTATCACATTTATTTTCTGCTTGTCATATTTTATATTTTATGTAGTTTGTAGTTTGTTTTCAAAGACAATTCAGCTGAAAATAAACTCATTCTTTAATGTTGCAGCTTGCAGCACTGTTACGCTCTGCTGTATATTTGTAGCCACGCTTCATAAATGGTTTATAAAAAGTCTGATTTGCCACAGAAACTTTACTTATTTTCATATTTGGTAAACTAACAGAGTTGAATAGTTTCATCAGGGTTTTTTCCTCCTCCCTCCTTCCCCTTCGGAGGGCATGTGTACATGTTGTGTATTAATAATAAAGTATCAGACTTCACTTACTGCTTTAAAAAGTGTATTTACATTAAGCTCTTAACCTGATTTCTATTTATGCTGAAGCTAGTTTAAAGAGTCTTTTTGTCATGTAGGAGGAATTAGAGTGATCACGAAAATGAAATGTACCTAATTTTTCTGAAGTGGAAAATGGAAAAATTGGCTAGCATGGGCTTAGGTTCTTAAGTATGAGGAACAGATATTTATGGTGACCTTGACAGTGTCCAGATGTGTATAGGAAAGGGACAGAAAGTACATGTAAGTCATGAGAGTGGAGCTAAAAGTTTTGAAGAGAGGTAGCATGGGAAATGAGGTGTTTGAAATGAACAAAGAGAGATAGCCCATGAGGCTTCTGTGTAGGTATGGATTTCGTGTGTTACAAGTTACTGCAGTGTTTTACAGTGATCTCAGCTCAGGGTATTATTCTTCCTTCTCTAAGTAGGCAGCAGGGAATACAATGAATTCACACACTTCGGTTGCCTAGTGCTGCAATCGTTTACTTGCATGAGTCGTCCCATTGATTGCAGTGGGACTGCTCATGTATGTAGGGCTTCTTGTTGGTGTGAGCAAGGGTTTATGGGTTTGAGCTTGGTGTGTGCTGTGCAAAGGGCAATAATTTGCCATTGTGGTAGCTTCGTGATTTGCATTTTCTTTGAGTGTGGCTCATCCTCATTCTCCTTTCACTCAATATGGCTTGTTTTAAGAGGCAGAAAGTTGCTGTTTAATCAGGAGTGTTAAGTGTCAGACAGAGCACAACTGGTCTGTGTCTTGTATTCAAATGCATTGTGAAAAATCCTAGTTTTATGCTGGTATAAATCTGCGACAGTTGTAAGCAGTGTTTTGGCTATGTTCCAGTATTGCTGGGAATAGCCTCTAACCATGTCTTAGGGGTAGAAGCAGTGGTTTAGTGTGCTGGGTCCCTGTTACCTTTCCCAGGCATTCACGTAACATCAAGTTCAAGTTGTGGGTGGCAGCACTGGGAGGAATATGTGGATGAGGCAGCTAATGTCGTAATGTAATAAAATAATTGTCAGGTAGGGAGGTAAGTCGGAATATTTCTCAGTGATTCATGCTGGTAAATCACAGTGAAAATGATGGTAATTACAAATCCTGCCTAGTGGTTACAGAAATCTTGTTTGTGTTCTTGCTCTTTCCCTTCCTCCCCTGCCCCTCTTCTTTTCCCCCCCCTCCAGTTGCCCCTATTCCTTTCACTTTTTCATGACATTTGAAAATGGGATTGCAACCTGAATTGGTTTGTGTTCCATTTATGGGACGCAGGATCAGATGGCTGAAGAGAAAGAGAAATAAATTGAAAGAAAGGATTATATGCAGTTATAAGTGCACCATAGTCAGAAAACTCATAGCCAGTGCACCATAATCAGAAAACTTAGTGCTTAAGTGGAGTCAAGATAGGTTTAAGCATTTTGTGGTAATTGCTACTTTTACAGATGTCCCTGTGCAGATGCTGCTAAAAAGCAAGAACACTTTCATTTAAATTTTGGGGCGTATTTTTGTTTGGTTTGGTTTTGGTTTGTTTGTTTGTTTTTGGCATTTAATTTAGAAAATAAAGGTTTCAGAAGCAAAAAGTGTGGGATAAAACAGAAAAGAGAAGAAAACACTAATGGGGGAAAGCGTTCAGTCCCAGCATTTTAGTGTTGTGGTAGAGACTCCACTTTAACCTTCATATTGTAGGGGGGAATTTTAAGGACTGTTTTTGTTTTTTGGTTTTTGTTTTTTGTTGTTGTTGTTTTTTTACTGGATAATAAAAAACTATAGTTGAGAGACTTCAGCTAGCCACAACAGAGAAGAGATATTTAATAGCTATAAGCTATAGTACTCAAGTTTAACAAAAATATGTTCGGTACTTGTGACCATGATAATGCATACTTTTATGAATTAAAAACTGCTATTTTGTTTTCCAGTTTGCCTTGATCACCAGACCAAACTCCACACGAGATGGTAAGCAGTACTTATGGGTGTCTGTATGATAGCTTAGTCACATTTTATATACAAAATGCATATAAACACTTCTATTGAACTGTCAATACATATATGTAAAAATTAGATGCGAAAGTATCTAAATTGCTTTGAAATTGAATTCAGATTACAACAGCAAGTGATTTGTCTACTCCTGGGAAGACTCCAGAGACATAACAGGAAAATAACAGAGGACTCTGATCGTTTGCCTCAGATTTATAGCTTTTGTTTGCTTGAGGAAATCTCTTATTTCCATTTATTCTGCAGCTGAAAAAGCACAGACATAGAACTAAGTTAGACTTTAAAGTGTTCCTTTCCCTTTTCCACCCCAGTGTAAAACATTTTTGTAATTTATTTTTTAACAGATGCATTTTTAAAATTCAGATATAAAAGGAGGTTTTTAAGGGTCACTTTCAACAAAAAAGCCACAAAAAGTACTTGGACAGGCATCAGCATCACAGTTCTGTCTACATGAACTGGCTTTTTGTCTTCCTTTCCCCTAAATTAACAACTGGAGCTAGTCAGCCAGCTGGATTCCAGAGCTTTCAGTAAAGTCATCAAGGGCCTTTTTAGAAACATTCAAGAAGAACTGGAGATAATTTTTGAGCTTTAAAAGAATATGTTGTCATCTTTGGAGATACATAGAATGTAGGAGATCCCTGCTTTTGTCAAACTGCATAATGTTTCAAAATGTTTTTTTAAGTAGTGCAAAAAACAAAATGTTCTAAAAGTAACCTGTGAATGTATCAGATTCGACAACAGAACGTTCTCATCTGACTGCTAAAGGATGAGAAGTCAGTGTGACATTCTTAAGCAAAATAAGAACAATAAATAAATAAAAAAGTACATCCTAGCTTTTAGATCATTGGATGATTAAGAATAAAAAAATTCCATATGGAAGGCAGATGCTTTTCTTGCACCCGCTCGTTTTAGGAAAAAAATCTTGTGAAATGAGAGATCTTTTTAGCAACATAGTGTTAGACCAAAATGAGAATCAGAGCTATGAAGTTTTGCTTCCATGAATTGCTATTTTCCGGGAAAGATTGTTTGTCTGGGCTTTTCAGTCCAATAGCCGAGCCCTTCACAAATAGGGTGCAGTTTTTGGTCAGAAGTTATTAAGGAATGCAAGTTTGTTTCATTGTTTTTTCTTTACATACTTTCTTAGCTGGGGATCTTTTATTCCTGAAAGCACTTACCAAGGACCTTAAAAGATAGCATTTAGAGACCTTTTATGGAGAAATGGCTCAACTTTGCAGAAAGAAGGGAAACATATGAGGTTTTGTTTTTGTTTTGTACTAGTAATTATTACTCAAAACTCTCCAGCATTTGCATTATTGCCTGAAAACCAGAAAATGAAAACAAATAAAAATAAATGAAATTAACCTTGCTTTATATTGTTAGCATTAAATGGAAAGTATTTCCTTTTTTTTTTTCCTGTTTTGTTTGGGGGTTTAATTTTTTTTTTTTTTTCCAGAGGGCCATTCTTTTAAAGCTACAGAATTGTGCCAATGCAGATCAAGAAATCACATTTAAAGAAGTTTTTTTCCTTGTATGCCGTAAAAAAAAAAAAAAGCCTGTAAATGTCACATTCATTTCTGAAAATCTCTGCTAATCTTGCCATCGTAGGTTGAGTGTTTGCCAAAACATGGTTTAATTAAAATTCTTCTGATTTAACAGGCATTCTGTTTTGCCCAGATAAAAGATTTTCTATTGAAATTAAATGGGGGTGGAGGGGAATGCAATTTGTTTTACTTGTTCTAGACTCTAGGTTACCATGTGGCCTTCTTTTCAGATCCTCTATTATCTCCTCATTTTGAGAGTAGGATGACAAGGGAGGTGAAATGGCCTGGATGAAGGGGCTTAAGGCTGGAAGGACTGTGGGGCTTTTTACTTGCTAGTGAAATATGAACAGAGTAAAACTGTGCTTTTTTTCCTGTACTTTTACAGGAAAAGTAAGATTAGCTGGAGGACAGGAGAAGGTGTGTTGCAACATTTTTCACTCTATAGAACTATTTTTCCATGTACTTTATCAGTGGTACTTTGTTACCCGTTTTCATATGTTGGTTGCTGATGAGTACAAAAGGGAGATTTACTGGCAGCTGGCAGTTGGCTAAATACAGTCTTGTTTTTGATCGAGGCCATGATGGATATATGAACTTGGCTGAATTGCCATTTGACCTTTTCTGAGAAACTTATTTTGGCAGGCAGATGGAGGAAATATGTGACTGGATAAAATGAATGCCTTTGTTTAATATGGAGGAATTTTAATCTCTTGTGTTTTCTGTCTGCGGATTTGGAAATCAGGTGTAGGTTGTAATACATATACCTTGGAATGATTCAGTTCTTACAACTCGTGTGAGTGGTTAAAGGAAATGTGGAATATGTCTGCGCGGCGTTTTCCCTAAAAGGAACTGAATTCCACCATAGTAGTATGAACAGTTTGGGAGGGAAAAAAACTCCTGGAAACTACAACTTCTCTGTTGCTCATTCTTCACTGGTAGATGTGATGATGAAAAATCAATCTCTTGTAAGAGTAATAAAGTGTGTTGCACTTGTACTGTGGTAACGCTTGCCTTTTTCTTTTAGATACGTATGGTTTTTCATAGGAAAAGAGTGACTGATGATTAAAATGGAAACTTAGGTCTTGCTTTTACAGTTTCTCCTCTCAATTACTGCTCGTTTTCCCTTTTTTGTATGTGTGTGTGTCTTCCCCCCACCCTTGGATGCAGGAAGAAACCCAGCCATGGTATTTTCAGCAAGTGTATGCAAGATACTGGAGGCACTATGACTTAGCCATGCGTTGGATGCATAGACACAAGAAAGCCTACAGGAAAGCGATGGAGTCCTTTTATCACGCACCATGGCCTCCTTCTGCAGCTTCTCCAAGTAGCCGCTACTCAGATTGGGATGGGAATGACCCCCCACGTACCCACAACTATTTTTCCAGCAATAGTCCACATGGCAGAGCTCAGCGGTACACAGATGCCCACCCAGGAAGGGAGGATGCTGACAGGGACTCTGAAATGGAGGAGGACTCTGAATCTGAAGGAGAGATAGAGTATGACCTGAGCAACATGGAGATCACAGAGGAACTTCGCCAGTTTTTTGCCCAGACAGAGAGGCATCGGGAAGAACTGCGTAAGTCTGTGCTTGTGTGTTTTCTGGTGGTTGGTGGCCATAACATTGAGTGATGGATGGTTTCAGAGTTTATGGGTTTTGTAACAATTCACAGAAATAGGCACTGCAAGTGAACAAGCCAAACAGAATGAAACAGGCAAGACTGATGGGTGCAGTTAAGTACCATTCATTAGAAATAAGTCTCAGAAAATGTTTGAAGGTTTTTCTGTAAGGGAGAGAGAAAATTGTGACTGCAAAGAGGAGAATAACGTTTGTCTAGATGACAATATTCATCTTCAGTTCTGCAGGAAAAACTCCAGAATTTTTGAGGTTAAATCTAGTTAGCATGCTGTATGTCTGAGAGGGGAACCCAGAGGAAGTGCTTCATTACATCACTGAACCCTCGGGTAAGCCTCAATGTATTTTATAATATGGAGCAGCCATTTTGTTCGTACTTTTCTGGCTAACCCAACAGTAAAATTCCAAGACCTTTCTCTTCTCCCCCTGCATCCCTAAGGTACTCTTCATTCTGCACTATACCAGAAGTTTCTATTTATTTTGCATCTTGATCCAGAGCCAAGTTGTTAAGCAGGGGTTATAAGCCAAAGACTTAGTATTTTTCTCAGGTCTTGATCCTCAGAGGTATTGATCATCTTTTTTTTTCTGTGAAATCCCTGAGAAAAAAAATAAAGGATTTTGTTTATTGGTAGTTTACTGCATATACAAATGTTGAAGGCAAATTTATGATCTGTTTTAAAAAAGTAGCATGATGAAAATAACTTTTCCACTTGACTCAAATAGAAAATACCCAGAATGAATGTTTAATAGAGCTTTCTTTGCATACCAGAAGAGGGAAATGTTCTAAAAAAAAATGCATAAGAAAGACAATGATTGGGTGGGAGAGATAAAAATCATATTATTCTAAGGTCTCTGAACAGAGGGTATCCAGTGAGCTGAGACATCTCAGCTTTAACTTCGTGCCTCCTATCAGTATGATGCACCGTTTCTCTAGTTAGCAGAGAAACATGAGCTGGGGAACTCAGTGGTAGAGTGTGACATGCCAGCCCTTTCTCATCCTGCTTTTGCAGCAACAGCTTGGTGTTCTCTGTTGAAACATTCCGAGGTAAAGGATGCTTTAAGATGCTCAGCTAATTCTAGAAATGCAGTAGACTTTCTTTGAATTTATTTTGTCTTTACAGTTAGTGATGTTTAAAGGTGTGCGAGTGATTAAAGTGCTGTTCTGGAAATTGGAAATGTGGGCTCACAGATGCTCTTTGCACAAATATCCTGTATGACCTTGGTATAGCTATTTAATCTCTTCCTGACCCCTCACTGACTGCTCTTGCTAAAAATATGATTTGATCCTTTATGATGAGCAGGAGAATCAGGAAGAGGTTAGTGACTCACAATACAGGTTTTACTTCTGTTCTTCTGCCACAGAGTTACTTGGAGCCTTTTGGAATAATTAGGTTTCTGCTCTGTGCTGTATACTAGCCTAGTTCTGGGTAAGTGTGACTCCATTCTCTTCAGTGGCAGTACTCTAGATCTTTGGACAAAGTTGAGCAGAATCTGGCCTTTAGCTACTGCATATGGTATGATAAAGTGAGGATAATAATTGTTTTTCTTCAAAGCCTGAAAAAGTGAACAAGTACTAGATTTAATTGAAATATAGAAGTGCTACAGAATTCTTGGGTGACCGGTGCTATCTAAAAGCTAATGTTATGAGTAATTAAAAGTGCAGTATGAGCTTGTTCAGAAATAATTTTTTCTTGCATGATGGGGGGAAGGGAAAATGAAAATAAAATGCATTTTTAGTTCTGTTGAAGTTTCTCAAATAATGTAGGAAGAGGGGAAAACCATTGTTTCCCTCATGGCATGGGAATGAGCTAGTATGGAGACTGTTCAAGGCAGCCTCACTTTGAGGTAGTGTTGTTCATTTTCTTACATGCCTTTTCTGAACAAAATGAAATTTAGGCATTCATTAAACTGCAATCCATAATGACACTATCATGTTCTACCTTTCATACTGTGCTGAAGAATCACTGTAGTTCTGTACTGATGCTCAAGACAATTGAGATAATGCAAATACACAAGAGAAACACACAGTGACCTATTTCTCCTCTGACAGCTTTTCATTTTAATCCTGAACTGTATGTCTTGGGCTGTCCCATCACTTCAGGAGCAGATCAGTAGAGAAACTTGGGCACTATAAAGCTCAGTAATGCCTGAAATTTGGGCATCCATTTCTGGGAGAGCCATTTGTAATGTTGAGGTAAGAGTTTTAAATGTTCTTTGGGCATGTTAAAGGAGAATACCAGTAGTGACCTTGATATCAGGTGAAGTATAAGCCTGCTGTTAGGGAACATTAAGGGGAAGGCTGTGTCTCAAGTAAGGGGCTGCAGGTGGAGTTCACGGTTTTTGACCCCTGCACCTTGATATGCTCTTGGGAGCAGACACCTGGCCTGCTCTTCTTTTAAAATGAATGCTGTGCCTGAGTTTGGTATATGTTTACGGGCAGCTCACTGAAGAGAGAGAAAAGTGTGGAAAGAGCAGCAATGGAACAAATAGAAAGGGGATTTTGGCACATAAGGAAGGGGATACTGGTACAGAGGGTGGAAGATTGATTTGTCTTTGTGAAGTCTGACTGCCACTAAGTCTGATGTTTTTCCAGCCCTGCAAAATTACGAAATAATACACAGCCTTAATGCAGCTTTTTGGACGTAAGTGTGATGAGAGCTTTCATGTACCAAGTTAGATACAGCTAGTTCTGAGACATGATTCGTGTCTCATCGATGTGTAGAAGGGTAATCAAATGGACTAAAATGAATCCTAGCTGATGTCAGACTCTCACTTCTAGTGCCTGTTAAAGAGTCTGCTGGAGGTAACAGTGATCATGGGCGTCAGAGGAGAGTATCTTGCAAACTTTGGTTAGAAAACTTACATAGGCCTGAGGTGTAGGCAGGAAAGGCATGTATGTTTGGATTGTGAAATACAAGTTTTAACACTCATTTCAAAAAGAAGAGTTTCAAAGAGAAGAAAGCCATCACATCAGACTAGCCAAAAAAGAGAAATTCAGGTTTATTTCATTTTTCAGTAACTACCACAAACTTACAGAATTTAGGAGAATTCATATTTAGCAACTTCTTGTTGTTTTCACAGCGGGCATTTGCAGTTGTTGGCTGACTTGCACAGTAAAGCCTTTGAAACTGGCAAACTCTTAAGTCTTGCTGAATGATTTAACACTTAGCAGGCATACAGTTGTTCACAAACAACCTTTTTTTTTTTGTCTTTGAATTCATATCAAATTCTTCATAGCTTTTATATCCATGTCATGTGTTGCAGTCAAGTTATGTGTTCCTGGAATGCCCCAAAATAATTGTGAGCAGAGTTTTGCTGAGGCTGTACAAGCTCAGACACATTAACACACTACAAATTTATCCCGTGTTCAAGATATACTGTATGTTTGGTTAAAATCCCTTACAGGAAGTTGAAATTTCTTTCCTCTTCAGTTGTTTACCTTCGTGTGCAATCATAATCACCTAGTGTGTCTATCTTTTACGGGGGTTTTGTAGTCAGGTTAGTCCGCTCTGGTTTTTCATTTAACTGGTGATCCTAGTACTGTGTGTTTCTTGGGGATGTTTTTAGTAGCGTTTAGGTCTTCACTAAGGCTGTTGAGTATTCTGAAGTCATTTTTCTGAGTTATCATACCTGTCAGACCTAGGTAGTGTACTTAATTCTCCAAGAGTCCTAGATATAAAGGACTGAATACAGTAAGTGTTCTGTTTATATTTGCAAGAATTAAAAGGACAAAAAACAAGAAAGGAAGATTCATAAGCCTAACAATTCAGTAAATTGTCTAATCGCATGTATTTTATTTAGTGCACTTCCAAATTTAGCCTTTGAAACATAGTTTGTCTTTATGCAGTTTTTCTTTGTTCCCTTTTTACATACAAGAGAAGACGACTACTGTAATTGAGCAAATAGAACATTACAAGTACATTGAGAGCCATTCTGTAGCAGTCAACAGGCAATGAGACAGTGTCCTTTATTTAAAAACAAAGAAAAGCGAAGGAAAGTACTGTCATGTCAGTTCATTACTATAGGATAATGGTCTGTCAATTGTTAACACTTTGACTTTTTTTTCCATTAAAGCCTCTGTTTGTATTGCCCACACATACCCTCCAGCTGTTCCCAAAATAATGTTGTCTCAACTTAAAATTTTCATGCCAGATGGAAAACCTTTTAAAAAAAAAAAAATGAAAGGAAATAGTGAATGAAGATGTTTGTTTCAAATGTGCAATTTGTAGGTTTTTTTCCCTTGGGTTTCTTTTTCTCTGAAAGATGGCAGTTGCCACTGCCTCTTCTGTGAAGAGGGAGTAATGGAATTTTCCATGTTTTTAAACTTGTCTGAATAATACCAGATCCATTAAGTTTGTGGTTTTGTTTAAAGCCTTTGTGCTTCTTTGGAAAATATGGACTTTTATGCAGGTTGTTTGCCACCATGCTTGCTTTTTTTTCTTTCAGTTTTGGTAAATGCTGCTCCCTGTTCTTCATCTGCCTTTTTGCTCCATTAGACTATAGTTCTTACTCTTGTTGACCAGCATCTTTTTTGCTTTTTCTTCCCTACCCTAGACTGCCAAAGCAGTGTGGATGGTGACCTTAAATATCTGCTCGACTTCCTTGGCTTGTCAGCATTGTTGTAACGTGAATTTTTACTACTGTCTTCACAAGCTGGATTGCTGAAGTTTCTGAGAAAATCCTGTGAAATAAGAGTGCTCTCCGCGATACGTATGGGTGCTTGAGAGACACTTTTGAGGCATGTTCTTTTGTTAACAGATGGAGAAATGTGGAAGGCTCTCCCTTTGTACTGTTTCTCTGCTCTTGATGATTGAACCTTTTATCCTGTAGCAGCAGAATCTTCTCAAGTGCACACAGCATGTCCAATATAGAGGTTGTATTATTTGGTACTGGAAGCTAACAGCAGAAAAATGTCTCCTTGTCACAGAAACAAGGAAAAGTTCCACAATTTGTACCACTTTAGTATTGAAAAGTAATGTGTATTTGCAAAAAAAAAAAGAGGTTCTGAATTGCATTTGCAGATGCCAAACAGAGTTGGGCATAGCTTTACATCCGTTTCATGAGGTACAAGATTATCTTTGTACAAAGAGTATCAGTTTGGGAACGCAGATATCCCTAGAGTATGTGATAGTCAAGGAAGTGCCCTTGGTTCTTATCATGGAGACAGTACTTGAGCTTATAAGATGTATAGTTTTGCTGTGTGGGCCTATGATTTTCCCATCAATCCAGTGTATGTTGCAAATGGTGGACATCGTGCTGTACAGGTGTACCTGCTGCTACAAGAATTAATAGAAGAGAGGCACAAGGTGGCTTGAGGTGCTGCTGGGGAAACAGTGTGCTTGCTTTCTGTATCACTGGACAGGATGCAGTCAGAAATGGATTTCCTCTGTTGCATGCTTAGGAGGGTTGTGTGAGGATTAATGTACAGAGCTGGAAGTTACGGTATCAAGTCTTTCCTTTTTGTTTTGTCCCTCAGGCTGAGGCTCTTCGACAAGTGTTGGCAGCCCCTGAAAGTACACAAGTGCAAGGCCAAGCGTGCTAGCATTTTGCTGCTGGGATGCCCCAGGATGCAGCTCCTAGGTGGCACGTCTGGGGATGCTGCGGACTGCACTCCCACGTGTGCAGTCCTGTCGGCCAGTGGCTGTACTGGTCTCAGTTCTGCCCAAGCACGCTGTGGATTACTGGTGTTTGAGTTGCTGCAGGTTTATAGTTCGAGCATGGGAGAAGCGGCTCATCTGGTTCAGTGTAATTGCAGTATAGACATTGTTTTAAGAGGAATAAAGAGGTGTCAAACATCTCCATTTCCTCTTACGTTTGATGGAAAGGAAGAACCTTTCAACAGCTGTTTTAATATGAAAATGTGTTAAACTTTGGAAACCTGTGTTTGAAAATCTCACCCTTTATTTGTCTGCCTAATGTGTTCCCATTAATATAGTGGAGATAGTACATACCTCGGGTGGCCTTGTTGAGAGGTTCGGTTTGTTCATGTTTATAACGGAGGTTGAGTGCCTCAGCAGGAAGTAAGTGAAAGCCTTAGGCGGCAGAAGAATGAACAGTATGATCTGAGAAGAGTTGTTCACCCTAGACGTTTTGTTTAATACTTAAGTTAGATGTCACCCCAGTGACCAAGCGGCATCTTATTGACATCATCTTTACTGAACAAGTACAGAATTTGAACTTCCTTTTCTCCCAGAGAGCTTTTATCTCTAAGTTATTCATGAGTCAGTGAAGAGAAGTCTGGTAACCTTGCATTGTTGCTGCTCTTAGTGAATCAGTGGTAAAATTCCTTCTGAATGGACTTGTGTTTTGAGGATATGAGAGTGAGACATGCAGGACAGATCATTGCTCCTCTCAGCTGCACTGCCCCTTACCATCCATGTGGTAGATTTGCTGTTGATAACTCTTTCTTGATAGTTGGTGGTGTCAGAAGGATCCAGTGAAAACAGGTCGATAGCTTGCTGTCATATACACGGTTGCTTCTGTAGCTCTGATAGATCAGCTATTAGAATTTTTTCTGCACAAAGAAAATAGGTGCGGTAATTCAGTTTTAGGTCAGACAAGCAGAGTGTCAGTGCCTGTTTTGCGTCCATGCAGTTTCCAAGGCACAAGGGCATATTGCTGTGATGTACTTGGGTTCCACAGAGCTCTGGCAAAGAACCACCAGGCAGACCCCAGGGCTGAGAGGCTCCCTGTGGAGCAAGGAATTCTTCCCTGGTGTTCTTGTGAAAGGCAAAATAACTTTGAGAAGGTTGTTACAGGAGGCTGCCTCATATGGGAACAGCTTGGTGGGGAACACACAGACTCTGCTTAAACTGGGAACTGGTGCTAGTAATTTTCTGAAGGCAGATCTGCCTGCTTGCTTATGCCATTAGCATCTGCAGCTGCTCTGTGTGGCTCCCCTAGTCTTCTCTTCATTCTTTGTCCCTGCAGGGGAGCCTGTGAAAGCAGCTGCAGCTGCTGTGGAAAAGAGCAGGTGAGACCATGCTGACAGCTCTAGGGAAAAGTGATATCAAAGCCGCTCTTGCTAATCACTGGTCTCAGGCAGTCTGTCATCACAGTTTATGCACTTTTCTATTGCCCCCTGAAATTCTTGGATTACTGGTTCCATCTAGGTACCATGTGCAGCATTTCTGGATTTGTGAATGGTTTTACTCGGGAGAGCTCTGACTCCATTCTGTGATGATAAATTTGAATTCGTCCATCTTTAGCATGATACTCGCAACCCTATA
Source organism: Chauna torquata (assembly GCA_013399475.1). NCBI lineage: Eukaryota > Metazoa > Chordata > Aves > Anseriformes > Anhimidae > Chauna > Chauna torquata. Next base: position 164,723 of record VXAL01018576.1, read on the forward strand.
AGAGGACAGTGACAGTACAGGTATGAATTAAGCGTTTTCTAACAAAACTTTTTTTGTGTCTGCCTGGGAAAACTGTTGCTGTAGCACAAACGATTAAGTTCCAAGGTGTACAGCACCGGAGTGAATGTGAAAAGCATTGTCAAGGACCAAGATGGAAATGAATGTAACCATCGTGTATGCTTTCTATTCTTTTTATCTACAAAATCTGCTCAGAATCTACAGCAGAGCATGGCAGCGATACATCTCGAGCATTTAACATTTTAGGGGTCTCTGTTATAAAGCAAACCTCTGGTACAGATTTGCTTGGAGACATGCTTGGAGACACATAATTTAGTCCTACTAATTTTAATGGGGTGTTGCTAATGCCAAGACTTCAGAGGCACCGTTTGCTTTTCAACATCTCTCACTGTTCCTAAGTTTTGTCAGAAACATCCAGATGGAATTCTTGTCCATCGTTGTTAGGGGACTGTGGGTGCTGCGTGGGCAAAAACTAGAAGTTCAGAGATTTCCTTCTGCCTGGCTCTTTTCAAAACTCACCTCCTTGAATGCTCAAAATCAAGTGAGAGAAACAGGCAGAGGCTGTTATGCTATGAATCTCAGACTTAGGTGGCCTTTACAGACTTCCATCATGACCTTGGGCATGTCATTTGGGACTGGATCCACAAAAGCTTTCAGAATGGATGGAATTTAGAATCATATCCAAAATAATAATCTTTCTTTTCTAACCATGCCTTCAAGAAAAAATTCATATCCAAAGGATGAGGCATCTTAAGCTCCCATGTGCAAGGGAATATTGTCACTCTGTCTTTTCCAGTGGCAGGGTTGAGCACCTGTGATAGCTTGTGATGTGATCTTCTGTGAAGCCCATTCCAAGGAATCTAAATCACCTTCTGCTCTAGGAATTTGCGTCCAGAGTCCCTTTTTCAGATTTGGGCCTGTAATACAGGGTAATAGCACTTCCCTGTCTCTCAGGAAAGCAGAGAAGGTTGGTATGTCAACACGCCCAGAAACAGTCGTGCTGCAACCGTATGAAATGCTCAGTATGGATTGATCCAGCTCTTTATCACTGTTACAATTGTTATTTGCCTCCAAAGTACAAAAACCTGTTTATCTGGGTATCAGAGCTTTCCCCTGATATTTTCAAGGACATATGTCTGAGCTGTCAAAATGCTGTTGTGCTGTACACTGAAATCATGGAGGCAATGTAAAATGAAGAATAAGTCTCAAATGGATATTTGTACTGAAATGAGGTTTGTACTGAAATAAATAACATGGGTGCTATACTAGTGATAGCTGTTGTTCACATTTAGCTGGATAAGAGTCTCTTGGGTTTAATTGCACTTGTAGTTGCTGAAGTGGTGGTCATAGCCCTAAAAATCAGCTCTGTATTCATACGGAAATTAGGGAAACTTTGCCAAGGAATGTAGGTCTCCAGAGAGTATGTTGGACCTTAATTTTAATATGGTTGTTCAAATACTACAAAGCCAACACTGTTGTGACCTCACTCTGCACTAGCCTTGCAGAACACCTTCATTTCTAGGAGGTCTGCAGTTTGATGTGGCTGCTGAGCAGAAGGGTTGTGGAAGACTTGCTTTCAAACTATCAGTTGTCATTGCTTTGGGATTTTTGGCTGGTGAGGAGGAGTCCAGATTATGAGATGGCATCATGGGGGAGGTGGTGGTGGTGGTGGTGGAGGTGTTGGGGTGGCAGTTAGCAGAGCATCTGGCTGGCTTTGGTGGAGTGCAGGGAGAAATATCTGCTTTTTCTGACTTTTCCATTTCTCAATAGGTAAAGCTGGCGATCTGCAGTTATTTGCGTTCCTCCCTTGGCGTTAGCTACTGACCTCTGTTGAGAACAGGCTGTCGGGCTAGATGGGCTTTTAGTCTGATGACTCTCCTTACGTAAAATCTTCTCTTCATCAAGTCACTTCAACACTTCTTTCACATGTGAATTGCCCCATTGAAGTCACAGAGGGGAGACATGGAGCTCCCACTTGCTAGGCGTTAATATTAGACTTGTAAAAGGCAGGATGCCAGCTGCGTTTTTGAAGGGAGGCAGCGCTTAGACTTCTGTTCCAGCAAGGGACTCCTGAATTATTTCTAGTGTCAAACATTTCCCTTTTGCAGAAGGTATGATAGGTGCACATCTGCAGGTTTTCTCTGGCATACCTTCCTAATATTTTTAGTATGTTTTTAATACTGGGCGTAGCAATTTAACCTTGTACATTTAAGTAAATCTAATTTAATTTGCTAGAATGATGAAGTCGTGCTACGTGATAGGCAGGATCAGAAGCAGAACCAAGCGTTTCATTTGTGTTTTGTTTGTATGCATCCTGGCATTGCTCTTAAACTATTGTGATGGCTTGAAAGTCCTAATTTGTTATGGTTTTTAGCATAGTAGGAATGAGAAGCTCAGAAGGAAAGTGAGTTTGCAAAGTTACCCCTCAGCCCCCTTTTTGTGCAAGTTTTGTGTTATATTTATATATATATATGTATGTCCGTTGCTTATTTCTTTAGTTTGACTCTCTTTCCAGATGTCTCTTACAAAATGATTGATCAGGCAGCACACTGTAGGGTTTTGTTGTTGTTGTTGTTTTGTTTGTGTTGTTTGTTTGTTTCTAACAGCATGGAAAAAATGCATGTTTACTTGTTGAGGTTAATTTTATCTGGATTGGTGATTGTTAATTCCGCATGGGTGCAGTAACACTAACTTCTGGAGCTGCTGCTTAACTGAAAGGTCAGTTCATAGCCTGACTATGCTTTCTTTCAAAAAGTCAGTGACATGATCATAGGTTGCTTTCAAAAAATCTTTGGTTTTCAAATGTTTTTGAAAAAATAGCAGATTTTCCTGCATATATTACTGAGTTGCTTTGCCATGTCATACAATAAAACAAACTTGATTTCAGCAGTATATTCTGTGGCTGGAGTCAAGAAGAAAATTTAAATGTAAAGTTCTAATGTGTGTGTTTGATTTAGAAGACTCATACAGGCTACTTCCCCCCCCCCCCCCCGCCATGAAAGCACCAAACTTTCAGTTTTATTTAGCTGTCTAGCACTCCGTACATCACAGAACACTTTCTTCCAAGTGCGTGTGCCTACTTTCTATTCAGGGCACATGTAAAAGCTGGTAATGAAACATATGTTTCCTTATTGTTCTGGTTTGCTTTTAACGAAGACACTTTAAATTTTGAGCGTTTCTTTGTTCAGTCTCCTCTGGCTGTGCCATGAACGTATGTGTATATACAGATACAGTTATATATAGATTTAAGTAATCCTTCTGTTTACTCTAGCGCTGGTGTCTTTGTCTGGCGTCAGCATTATTGCCATCAGCGACAGATTGGAGTTGTTTTGGGGGATGGGAGTGCAGAGTCAGCTGGTCTGTATTTAATCTTATTGCTGCAGACTTGATCCTCACTAGAGGCAACTGCCAGTGCCTGATCCCATACTAATTTCTGCGCAGTGGTCAGCAACTTCCTGGCTTTTTAATTCTGTCAGATGGCACAAATGTACAGTCAGGGCACCTTGGTATCTCTGATGTGATACACTGCACTAGGTTGCCCAGGGCTCCTCTGTGTGTTTTGTATCCTGTACAGGGCTGTCAGAGATGCACATATATCTGATTGAGTTATGTTCAGAGCATTCGAATTTCTAGAGCAGACTTTCACTTGAGGTTCCACTGGGCTGGCTGGTTGCTTCATGTTCATGGGTTTTGTTTCAGTTCGTTTTCTGGCTGGGATAAGAATGTCACTTCTTAAGGGTTTCATTGTGGAAGGTGATAGAAGAAAATAAAGCAAAAGTTATTGGTCATTTAGCTGGACAGTAACCAGTGTAGCCTACTGCTAGTGTAAACATGGGCATGAAGGCTTATGTTGTTTCTGTCTAGGAGCTTTGGCAGTTTGTTTTGGAGACCACAAAACAACCCTTCTTGGTTTCTAATCCTATTTGTGGAACAGAAATCAGCTTCTTTGATCTCCAGTTAACTGTGTAACTTTCTGCCAGTTACCCCACAGATTTCAAAATGGTGTAAGACAATTAATTCTTCATAACTGTCAGATAGGATAGTATTAGGCTTCTTTTACAGATTCATTGCAGTGAGGCATGGTGTGGATAATTAACAGGAGTGATACACACCACGTGGTAGCAAACCTGGAAACGGATCACCTTGGTTCTAACTTTACTTCCTGGCTTTCAGTTCATTTTGGTGTCAAAGATAACATCTAGCCACTTGCTGCCTTAGTAAGTAATTCTGCCCTGTTTCTACAGAACTTTCCTCTTCAAAATGTGTAGAAAAAGTCTGTTATAGTAAAAGAGAAGGTATCAAACTGAATACTTCAGATTTGCAAAATGTTTGCTGTCTGCTGTGACAGCCTGTTGCAATTGCATATTTATCCTAGAGCGTACACTCTCTTTCCTTAGACTATTTCGTGTTTTTACCAGTAAGTTTTCAGTCAGGCTGTGGTTCAATGAACATTTTTCAGTGCCAAAGCCAGGTTAGGTCGTTTTTCTTCCCAGCTCAGTCACTCCTGCTCCAGTGCTGCGATTTTAGTTCAGTGTGTGGTACCAGAACACTGAACTGTACCTAGATTAAATATAACTGGGTTTTTTTTTTGTTGGGTTGTTTTTTTTTTTAGGATGCATTATATGGCTCCTTAGACAGTTGTACTGGCATCCTTAAGAGGCTTGGGAGCTGGAGCATGCAGCTAAGAGAGAAGGAAGGGAGCAGAAACTGCATAAGCTAGTTTTGTTGCTGAGAAAAGAAAAATGTCCATGGAACCAAGGTTTCAGCCTGCCACAAGCCTGCCAAGGAATCACATCTGCTCTTACTTCAAAGCCCGTAACAGAACATTTTCTTTTTTCTAGAGAATATTGCGTTGCTTGTAGATATATGTGGTAGAACATTCGATTTCTTTAACTCATTCCCTGCTCAACTAGCAGATGGAAAATATTAGCATAGATACTTGGGTTTTTAATGCCTTCAGCATTTGCGGTGGTTCTGTTTCATGGTGGTTGTCATTCTGGTGACTGAGAGCTTATCATTGCAAGCAGTTACTCCCCCAGAAAGTCACCTTTATTCCAGAAGAGTGTTTTCAACCCAGCTACTTGATTTTACTGCATAGGTTAGACTGCTAGTGTGGTAAGATACTCCACTGCTTTGAAGATCAGACTTCTCCTTTTAAAAATGGTGAGAGAAAAGTTACCTCGTGCCATGTGTAATCCTTTTGTTACATTTTTTGCAAGCAGAAGGTTTTGAATTTAATGAGAAGTTTAAACATAAGTCTATTTTCCCCTAAGCCAATTTACAGCTAGAACGATGCTGTTCATACTGCTATAAAATCATCACTCTCTTCTTTCAGTATGTTTCCACAATTTCTGTAAGTTGCTTAGTATTTCAAAGTAACCCTCCCGCAATCAAGACCATGCTGTTTTCAGCAACCCAGAATATTTTGTCTTTAGAGATGCAGGGGTAAATTGCAATTACTTCCATATCTCAGGCTCCCACTGATGGAAACTGCTGTCATGCAAAGCTTTGCACTTGATAAAGAGTAATGATTGCAATGTCAGCTTTCTGGAATTGCATAGTTCTGAGAGTTCTGTAGAAATCCTTGAATATCCTGTCTACAAATCCTTAAATTTAAATCCTATTTTGTCGGAATTCCTTCAGGTAGAGATTTGGGTTTTCCCCATGGTATGCCTGGTTCATACAAGTACGGCCATAATAAAACGGTCTGATGCTATCACTTCAGGGAAGCTCGTGTAAGTTTATGGTAAAGGTACTTAGCATTTTGGGGGAGGTGGAGAAGCTGGCATCTTGCATTGAGAAGCCTGTGTGGGCAGAACATTTAACACAGCAGATAGGCTTGTGGGAAGTGGCATTCAAAGACAGAGAACTAGGAGTCTTTAATCAGTAGAAATGAGTAGTGTTTTTAACTCTGTTAGTGTGGGCTGCTCAAGATCAGCTCAGGTAGCATTTAAGACAAGATGGGAAAGCTCAGAAAGCGCACACGCAGCAGTAACAGAAAATCATTCATCACTTGAAATAAGCAGACAAATATGTGAACAGGGGTATAGGTCAGTCTGAAATCATGGAAAAGAAAAAGCAGATCAAGGCTGGAGAAAGTGAAATAATTCCTTGAAGAATAATGTGCTAGCTAAGCAAGAAAGTGGAAGTCAGCAAAGGCCATGGGACACGTCAGGCAAGCAAGCCCTTGGTCTCATGCCATAACTGTCCTGGTGCGGGGCAGAGTGCAGGAGCACGGCGGGCTGCAGGAAGTGTGCACCTAGAGAACGGGGGAGAGGACTGCCTCTGTAAGAAATACTGTCGGATTGCATATGCTCACTGGCTACAGTAAACTGAGGAGTGGATACATAAATATTAAGAGCTAAAAATGGTGCAACAGACCACGTGATGGCGGATATTAATCTCTCAGTCCCTTCAATAAAAATCCAACGCAGATAATTACCCTCCCAGCTTTTATCTCCTTTTAATGTTGAAAAGTCTCTCTATTACGACTTGTCTCCAAATAAGGGAATTTACTTGGGTTTGGGTTTTGAGATTTTCTTTTCCCTTTTTTTTTTCCTTTTAATGAGAAAAGGATGAATTCCAGAGAGGAAATTTTTTGATTGCTTCTTAAGCTTCTCAAAGGTTAAGACAAACAAAGAAGAGCAAAGTGAATAAAATTTAAAGTATATGACGTTCTCCTTTTTATAAAATAGGAGAAACGAGACCTCTGCGTTTCTGAGGGGCCTGTAGGGAAAATTGCTTGCATCTTGAAGCGTTTAGGTCACAGTTTTGCAGAAAGCATGCAAGATGGTGTTTGTGTGCATATGAAGCCACAAATACAGTGAATAGCTAAAATAATAGTTACTGTTTATCCTGCTTTTGGCAGTCCCTGAGGGTGGAGGCAGTTGTCTATGTTCATTCACATTTCTTTTCACCTAGTGCACCTAAAATTAAAAGTCAGTATCCATAGCAGTCAGGAAATAGTGGGGGAAAAGGACTTCTTTCAAAAGGCATGGAATCACTGATGATGTCTGAGGATGCAGTATGAGTTGGGTAGAGATCTTGGTATTCCTGAAAGACAAAGAAGAAGACTATTTACTGTGCTTGGAAAAAGATGTCTCAACTGTTTTTGACCAGGTAGTGAAGGCTTCCCAGCAGAAGTGGACTTAATTCTGAAAATTGCTTCAAGAGAGAAGAGAATCTTTGGGAGCAAATGGAACTGGGCAGTTAGGAAAATGTCAGCAATGCTTATCCTTTTTGTGGTAACCAGATACCACCACCGCTGCCTGCCTGCCATTTGAACATTTGCAAAATATTGTTCCACAACTGGGGAAGCTTGCCAGTAGTTGAAGCTGAATGCTGTAAAGGAAAGCGCATTTATTTTAGTCTGTGTGAAGTGGAAGGAGGAACTACTCAGAACTGTGTAAAAATTATTTGTTTCACATTGGCAGCACAGTGATGAATTTGGAGTGTGGAGCTGAGACTTGAAAATGAGCTGGGGACTTCATCGCTGCAGGCTGAGAATTAGTCTTTTGATAAACCCTGCTACCTAATTCATAGATGAATGTTTGGCGCTTGCTTCAAAGAAATTCTGACTGCCGCTGTAGGTTGTTATTGCTATGAACAGCTTATAGTTGTTTTATTGTTTTTTCCATTGTCGGAGACTTGTTGTCATCTTTTTGATGAAAAGTTAATTGCACATGTAGCACAAGTTGTATCGTTTTTAAAGTAAATTTTGAGGTAATGGAAAGAACCCAGACTGAGTGGAAATAAGAATAGTTCTACTTCCCAGCCCCTGTCCCACCTGAGGCAGTTAGTGTGCATCTCAACAGGACAAAACTTTCTCTGCTGCCATCCATTTCATATTTCTATGTTTGGCTGGAAATACTGCTTTTGTAAAAGCAGTGGTTTACATACAGTTTTCTTCTATGGCTTCTTTTTCCATGGTTGTCCATGATAACAAATGGTGCCATCGGTGGAATTTGTCATGGTAGTATCTCTCCATAAATAACTGATTTGAAACTGCAACATCTTCCACACAACTACGATGGCATTACTAGCAACAGCTACCGTATTCTGTGCTCACATTCAGCCTTTGCTATTAAAAGCTGTGTGTCCCTGCAGCAGATTGCTGTCCCCAGCCTCTGCCTGGATTCTCTAAAGCTGATTCTCTTGTCTGAGACTGTGTAATAGAGTTGATCTGAGACTTTTTTGCCAGTAGCTATGGAATAGTAAAAATTAGGTTAGAAAGTTAAGGGCAGTACATTTGGTTAGTAAAGTGTAAAGTAAAACGTGTACTTCAGAGGTTCATTAGGTAGTTCTGAGAATGGAATTTAAATTGGTATTATTCTTTTGATTTTTAACATTAGGATCTGCAGGTTTATGAACCACTCTATGCTTCAAATGGAGATTGATGCACGCTGAACTGTAATCCACTCATCCATCATAAAGCTTCTGCTAGAAACCCATTTAATTTCCAAACAGAAGAATTCATTATGTATCTCCAGAGAAATTAATTTTTCTTAAGTGTTATTGTGTGCAATGAGCTATCAGAGAGCATTCACAGGCAGGCGAGGAAGCAGCTGTCTCTAGCATGCAGCTATGGAACTAATGACTAGCAAATTTCCATGGGCAATGCAGAAGTAAAAGGAATTATCTTTGTGGCCCAAGAGAGTCAAAAAATATGGGTTCAGTTCATTGCACTGCCAGAGTTTTGCTGTGTAACCCACAGTGGGAGATGTTGTTTTTCCAGCACAGATTTTTTGGGTTTTGTCTGAGAATGTTGTGTAAGTTGCATAATTTGCATTAAGTTTATCCTTTAAGCATGTTACCTGGTTGTGGGCAGCCTGGTGTCCCAGTAAGTTTGCCTCAATGGGATGCAAGTGACCCGTGGTGCCTGAGTGCTACAGCCTGTCCTCATGGTCCTGGGCCCTCTGTAGGCAGTGTTAGTACTTTTAATTCAAACCTTCTGGCTAAAATGGCCTGACAGCAAATAAATCTGACTCTTCCAAAAACACATATGGACCTCTAATGTATGTTTCCTCATGAGTTCTGGCAATGCAGCACACTTTGGGGGTGTGCCCTTAAAGCAAAATCACTGAAAGTGGAACATCCCTCTGGTGTAGGTTGCTAATAGCCCCTAAGCACTCCCACCCTTCCCCTACCAACACAAAGCCATGGATGGTGTTTGAAATGGCAGGACGAAAGCTTTCCCTGTCCCTCTCTGACAAACACATGCCAGAATTGAAGTTTCTGATTACACTGTTGAAAGTACCTATTTTCTGTGAATGAGATCCGAGCGAGAATGCATTTAGTAAGGCTGACAGACAGACAGTTGGCTGCTCCGTACAGTGCTTTGCAGTGTAGGAATAAACTGCAGATGTTTGACACAGATATGTCAGGATACTTAACTTGGGTTAGTGTTTGCAGATGTCATGTGTTTAGTAGAAGTTAAATCTCTGTCTTAGAGGAAGGAGAGAAGAGGTACATAGCACTAAACACTAAGAAGCATGTCCTGCATGTGACAAATGCATCCTGACCAGTTGACTCTGTCCCTCTTGTTGTTAAAAAAAAAAAAAAAAAGTGCTTACATTAGTAGTGTGCTGTTTTCTTGATGCAATTTTGAGAACCGTCATTTGTTATTGGTAGGTGAAGGAGTTCAACACCTGCCAGGTGATCTTCATCTTGTAGAAATGTCCCCCATAAGAGGGGATTCTGGTATACAATTTGCTGTTTTAACCGCACACAGCATTATTTGTTCCATCACAGCAGCATCCACAAAGTGAAGGTATCTTCTTCAGGCATGCAAAAGCAAGTTCTTGCTTCCAGATTGGGTTTACCAAAGAGGATTTTTGAAGGCAGATTGGTACAAGTGTTTCACCTCTCAGAACTGTTTTAAATCCTCTTTAAAAAATGTGGTGTGGGGATATATGTTGGCTGTGTTTTGTCTTGTCTTTAAAGCAATGGCAGTAAGGCTGTCAGTTTTGAACTTTGCAAGTCTTGAGAAATGGATGAGGTTGGGTAGTTTATCTAAACACAATGCTTACAGCTGTGTTTCATTGGGTACACTTGATGGCTGAAACTTGCATGACAGATTGGTTTGTTCATTTTCATAGGGTAGTAACTGATTACATTTTCTGTTGGCTGTGGTTCAGCTAAAGTTACATTGTCCTATGCATTGTTTCATCATCTCAGCTGCTAAGTAATTACTTTGGAAGCTAACTCCTGTTTTTTTGGGGGTTTTTTTTCAGGGCATGTATATGTTAGGGAAGAAATGAAGGAATGCTGATTTTTGCTTTTTATTACTAACAGAGAGGTTTTCTACATTTTTAGTGTTCAATTCCATGGTCTTGTTCCCTTGATGGAGTTGGCTGCACCCTAGAATGAGTGGATCTGGACTGTCTAGACCCACCACAGATTTGAATATGTAATATTTTAAAAGTTAAAATAAAATGTGGTTGGTTGATAGCTCAGTAATTTGTATCTCTTGTGGTTTATTTGTCTAGGGAGACAGCAGCAGCTGGAAGCTGAGCAACAAGAAATGTACGTGGAGGCTGATCAAGACCTTCACAGAAGCATGAGGCGTTCTGTGGAGCCGCCTGCAGAAAGACCTGGGGAGAGACGAATGGCAGAAATGGAGAAACTGTATGGTGCTGAAGCTGCCAAAATTCTAGCTATGGAGACTGCCATGCAACTCATCTTCGACACAAATTGTGACAAAAAGCAGCCCAAATACTGGCCTATTATTCCCCTCAAGCTGTGAGTACCTGGACTGTGCTTTGACCTGGCACAGAGTTGTAGGGATGGATGCCTCAGGCTGTGCTGCTGAAAGAATAAACTGCAAATTTTGGTTTTGGATGGGCTTTGGGGAAGGGGCCAGCAAGGTCAGAATGTTTTTTTGCCCTTTGTTCCTTTTACACCATCTGTTAGCAATGGTCACAGTCCATTCTAGCTACATACCATTGCTGATTAGTAAAAGGAAGGAGTAGTAATATACCTGTCTAAAGTCATAGTTTCACTCATTTGATGGCAGTCTGCCTTGACCATGCTTGTGAGAAATGTAACAACGCCTGTACTTAGTGAACTGGGAAAACTTAAAAGTAATGACAAAAAGAAGACTATATGAATTGTCAGCTCTTTCCATTAGGAAACTGAGTGGTCCCATTTTTTAGTCTTGTTTAGTATAGTAGCATTGGGACCCAGCTTAACACAGCACACCTGGAAGTGTTGCGTCCGCTGATCTTTGATTTTTTTTTTTTTTTTTTTGTTTTTTTTTGTTTTGAGTTGTGGGGGGGGGGGTGGGACCCAGGAGCCCACTGGCCAAGACACAACGTATCAAATTACTGTAGCCCAGCCATTTGAATTCTTTTTCAAAGGCTTACAATAAAGCAGGAAGCTTTTCTTCCAGACTGATACTTGTCTGGCAGGAGTTCAACTCTAAAGCAAAATTAGATAGGAAAATGTTTTAATGAAGGGGATGAGAGGAGTGGGGAAGAAGCCTGATGTGGCTCTGTCTGTTAGAGATGTGTTTAGCAGAAGAGATCGTTAGGAGGACAAAGCGCTCTTGGGACCAAAGCCAACAGTGATTTTTGCCATTCTAATGAAAAGCATCAAATTGGTTTGAAGCTTGAAAGGAGAAGTATTAGTCTGATGGTCTGAGGGTACGTCTGCGCACTATATATGGAGGTCTGGAAGCCATGTAGCCCTGAGGGCTATGTTTATTTTGGGTTCAGCTCTCCGGTGCCCACCTGTATATTACATGCACGAAGCTTAAATGTAGGCAGGTTAACAACATACCTCTGTGTGTGTGCTCATCCATCTGCACAGGCTGCTTGGCTCCAGTTCTGTTGTTCTTTTGTGCAGTTGTGCTTGCCCCACTAATAGCTGACCTACTGGATTGAGGCACTCAAGTGGTCTGTGCAAGAGAGGCAGAACTGGCCCCTTAGTACTGGTGACCCCTTAGAAAATGATACCCTGAACACTTTAAAGGACTTTCTGTGGAGCCCTGCTGCTACGTACCGTTGTGTGCTGAAAAGCTGTAGTTTGTATTAAGCAGTATTACCGTACCAGGGCAAAGGAACAATATCCTGTTTTAATTCTGACAAACATTTGTGTGCCTTTTTTGCAACAGAGAAAGTCACAACTGCAGTTAACTTTAATTCGTGCCCGTTGTATCTGGTGTGTCTCCGTAGCATGCGTAATTTGTAACACACAGTGGTAGTTGCTGTGCCCTCTGCAGCAGCCAGCTATACCAAAGAAAATCTGAGGTGCAGTTTGGAATCTCTTTGTTTTTACTAGTAGTTGCTATGTTTTTTTCGAATCAGCATTTTCAGTTCAGTTCCACCTCCTTCACTTTAGATGTGAAGAGATGGAGTTAAATTAAACACTGAAATTAGAAGTCCCCAATTTCCAAGACTTGTTACTGATGTGATTGATCTGAAAAACTTGTGTGTGACAGGAGAGGGAAAAGCGTTATGAATGACAGTCCTGCATTTGTATTCATTCTTGGTTTTGGTGGGTTTTGTCAGAAATCTAGTGTTTTGTCTGGGCTTCTTTGCTGACCAAATAAATTCTCTTAATAACATCTTGTAATTGTTTTTTATTTTTATTTTTTTAAACAAACTTCCACACTTCAGCACTCCAGTTTTCGTATGCTAAAGCCTGCCTTTAGCTGCTGTGTTGTTTAGGGAGGGTTGCACTGAGAGCAAGCACAGTTTTAACATACTGAGAAGCACTGAGTGTTGACAGGACTTTCACAGGAATGACAGTCAATACCATGCACTCATGGTACAGTACAAAATGAATGGGAGAGCTGTTGCATCCACTGGGGGAAAACCCTGTCCCAGATTGTATGCATAGATCTCTGTTGCTCTCTGAAGTGTTTTCAGTGTGGTGATGATGTCTCCCCTGCATGGTTCAGTACAGAAGAAAGAAAGGGTATGTAGGACTGGGCTGTTCTTACTTTCAACCCCGTTCTTGCTGTGGATGTTTCAGTATCCAACTGGTTCTGCTAGTAGAAGCACAAATTCTGGTCTCCTAAAATATTTGTGGAGACCTCGTACAAGACAAACATTGAATTCCTTTCCCACTTCAGATAAAATATAAAAGAAATTTCCTTGCCCTTGATTCTTGTAACTATTTCTAAGAAGTTTTAACGTGCTTTGTGAGGTTGGAAATAGAGAGACCTGGATAAAATGTTCCCTAAGAACTATGCACTACGGCTTGAGTGAGAGGAATCCACTGCTGCAGACTGAGTTGCTGCCAAACAGTCTCTTTACTGCTCCTAAATTTCAGGAGACGGGCTGTTGCTGGTAATTGGCCAGAAGTCGCATTTTGTTGGTAGTTCAGTGGAACTTGAAGATTTTGTGTTACAGGTCTTATTCCATCTCCTGTCATTTTACAGTCCTAAGACATCTCACAAAAACTTGTAATCGTGGAAGCAATGTAATTGCAACTCAAAAATACCCATTTGGTCAGAATGTCTGTAACGCTCTCCTCTCTTGCATGTATGTATTATGCTGAAATTCTCAATAAAAAGACTATGTACATTTTTCGTTCCCCAGTTACTATGTTACGTCAGCCTCTTGAATGGAATGCAACTGTGATGCTGCAGACTTGATTCTTCTTTGTCCGGAACATCAAGTCGTTTTCAGTTACGCCAGCCACTTGTACAGTCCTGCCCAAAGGGAATTCTTCACTTGCTGGTGGTTCTGTTTCTCTTGAGCTTCTCCCAGCTCCAACAGAAGGAATTGCACCTTGAAGTCACAAGCACAAGTTGTCATACAAGCAATTAGTTTTAATTTCAGAAGCTGGCTTCCCTATCTGCTAGATGCGAGTACGCAAACCAGCCTCATCTTCAGAAGCAGAGTTTATGATTGGCTGAAGATGCTTTTAAAGATTGGAGAAAAAATGGTAATAGGTCTTTTTTACTGTAAGCATTCTTAAGAGAAAAGAAAAAAAACTTTCAGAACTAGCACAGTGTAAATGTAACATACAAATGAAGCAATGACTTCTATGTTTCCTATCAAAAGAAAAACTGCTTACGCTTATGCAGTGCTGACACTGTCAAGGTCACTTGTCCTTATAAAATTATTTCCCCATAAAGCAGCTGACAGTTTAGTATGCCTGTGTATACAGGCAAACTGAGAGGAGATTAAACAATTTTGATTAGCGTAGTTTTTCATCACAATTATTGGTAAGTGTTCAATCCTTTTTGATGGTAGTCTTGTATAATGGCTAGCTGCAAATGCCTCAGAAGGATCTTTAAGGTAAAGCAACTTAAATTTCCATAGCAGCTTTTGTGAAGGATAAATGCATGGATAACACATAAGAGATACGTTCATTTTTATGTCTTTTTCTATTTGCAGAAGCTTCTCAGTCATTATATGAAATATATTTCAAATATCAGCGTTTTCGTCTTTTTGCATTAATCAGAGCCCAACTGGACAGAAATTGAGGAAAGCAAGACACTTTGATTCAGCTGCTTACACTGGGGTTTATAAGTATGATTTTTGGCATGCTGGTCTGAATATTTTGGCTGAAAGAATTAGAGAGTGGTCAAGATTATTGCCCAAAATGTGAAATACAGTCTGTCAAAGGGAAGCATCCAGAACCCTGTTGTCCTTCTAGTTTCTTAAAAGTATAAGTCTCTGAGGACTATGCTATTTGATAAATAACACATTCATGCTTGATAAATAATACATTCATGCTGTGATGAAAATCTGTCTTCGTGTTGTGTGCTAATTCATCAACCATCTACTGCATCTAATCTGCCATGTTTTCTCCTATGATCATGCCTGGATAGTCCAAAGGAAAAAAAAATTCTCATGGACTTTCTCCTATGTAAAGTAGCAGCCTGTAAGGGAGTCTCAGCCACTCCTGAAAGGTGATTACGCTTGAAGTATGAAGTTTAAAGCCTCACATCTCTTTATATATTCTTACATAGCTGGAGTTGCTGAGCGGGTGCATAGAGGCATGTGCGTTGGAGCTTTGGGTAGGTGATGGACCGTGACATTGCTATTCAGGTATTCTCCTGGAGACCTGCCTATTGTAACGGAAGAATTGTCTGGACTTGGTCCATTCTTTGAAGCAGGTGATCACACATACATCAGCTTTAACTAATTAATTTCAGCAGAGCAGGAGCTTCTTAGAAGTCGTTTGACCAGAAGTGGAAAAAGACATGCTTGTCTTGGGCTGTGGGTGTGTAATTGGGATTCTCTGTGGATGGATTCTATTAATTAAACAGTTACAGAAGGATTTTTTCCCTTTAATCATGAATCATTTTGTTCCAAGAAAGCAAGCAAACAATACATAGTTTTTGAAAAGAAAATACTTAACAGCCTAACGATGCCAATACCACTGGCTGGTTTCCTAAACTACACTGAGATCTTTTGCCTACAAAGCCTTTTGAAATGCCAAAATAGACAAAATTGCTGTCCCCATGACTGCTGCTGTTAACACCCACCCCAAAGAAATACTATTATGGGGAGGAAGGGAAAGGAAGAATGGAAAGGGTTGGTAGGGCTGCTTTGCAGATAGAGAGCTCTGATTGATCCTCCTTAATTTTTGAACACTGTTTTAAGTAACAGTTTAGCAAAGTCTGGGTTCAGTAAAGCTGGGAGGCAAAAGTCTATCAAGGGCTGTTAAACATGGAGTTGAACCACTGTCTGGGGATGTCCCTAAGCTACACCTTACTGGATGCTGGGAAAGGATAAAAAAAAATCCTGCTTTATTCCTGGACTTTTCTTATACTGTACTCTAGACAGCTGCGGTTGGGTGATGATGCAGGAAGCTAACAAGACCTCTGATCTATTTATTGTGATTTTTTGAATCGTTCCATATGCTTATACTGAACATCAAGAGCAAAATACCAGTCCTGAGGTTCCTCTTTCAGCTGTCCCACACATCTTTTTTCCTAGCTACAGAAATCACCCCAGTGGCTCAACTCCGCCAAAGTTTACTGCCATCTAGGTCTGCCAGCAGCTCTCAATTGTGTGATCACTCCCTAGCTGTAAGTCCAAAGGAGTTGAGTTGGAAGAGCCCTACTAGTAAGCTGTTTAAAGCTTATTTGTAGTGAAAAGGTTTAAGGGAAGCGTTCACTTGTGCAATCAAATGAGCAGATCTACGGAGGTGGCAAACTGCACAGACATTGGCATTCAGAAGTTAATGTTGCCACCACTAGAAGAGAACATAGGTGCACATTTTCATAGTACTTGCAACCTTCAAGGACTTTTCCTGCCTTGGTGTAAAAACAATCCCCTTGCGCTACTTTCATTAGGCACGTTGAGCTACCTTTATTACAAATCATACAGGAAAAAAAATGCTTTTTTTCCCCTGCTGAACATAGAAGATATGCTTATTTAGGCAAACCCACGAAAGGGTTTATCCCAGGTTTTCTAATTATTTTCTTCATTGCTACTTTCCATGTAAAAGTTAGTTTCTGAGTTTGCAAGCTTGCAGACACTGTGCTGAGGAGCATACTTAAAAGATTCAGGTCCATACCCTTTGCTTTGCTGTGAACAGTAGCAGGAATCGGAGGTCCAAGGTTCAATCACTCAACCTTTTTGGTCTAACCATGTACGAGCATCCAGCAAGAAAAAGTCCGTGCCCTTGTGTTTCATTAATTTTGGTTGTCACATAACTAAGCCTTACTCACTTCCTTTGCATTGGACAGGAAAAAATCTCCTGGATCATCATGTCTAGTTTTTGCTACCTCCGGCAACCACATGATCTAATCCATTTCAGAAACTAATTAGGCTCTACTTTGAAAAAAATTCCATTTCCTGCCACCCCTGCTTCTTCTAGTTTAGGCTGTGTGGCCTGCTTCTTACTTGCAATGCATGGTAAAATGTCAAGAGTGCTACAAGTTTAGATTAAGTTGTCCTTTGTTAGCTCCAAGGTACAGATTATGTGTCTTGGGTTCTTTTTGGATTAATTATGGTACTGTGATATCCTCCCAGACAGAAGGAAAGGAGTTACTGTTGTGACAGAAGTAAATGCTTGAAGTATATTTTTACTGAAGAAGTAACTCATCAAGGGCCACACTTCTGGTCTGCAGCATATTACATGAAGTGACTGAGTAACGACTGAAGGCTTCCATCCCCCTGTCCTCCTTTCATGCAAAGAAGTGAGGTTGAGCTAAAACTTCAGCCAGCTGTGCTGCAATGCACTCGAAATACAACAGTTTGAATTCCTTAAAAGGCTGCAGAATGTGAATCTGAAATGGGCTGTAAAACAAAAGCAAACAAAAGAGCAATAGGTATTACATAATTATTACATCTGGGGATGTACTTCTATTCATGATTTTTATCAATTTTCTATATATCTGTTGATGAATTTAGGATTTCCAGTAAGGCCAGATCACCCTGCACTACAGAAAAGAAAGTATTTGTTGTATTCGGTCTTCCTGAGCACAACGTGCTCAAATTTAGGTCTCAGCAGCACCATGGTGGGTTTTTGGTCCTGTTTCGATTTCACTGCCCCAGGTGCTCCAGGGGCACACATGAAGTCCTTCATTGGCACCTCCTCTGAGAAGCCCTGCTGCTGAACAGCAGTCATGGGGTCAGGAGTCATATGTCAGTCCCTTAGTCTTTGTTACTTTATCTTCTTTACTGGCTGTTGAACTCAAAACATGCAAGCTGTATCACTCATTTTGTGGCTTGCTCTTGCTCTGAAAGCCGTGATGCTGAGTGTGTGATGTGTGTGACGTGACCAGGTCCCACGGGACAACAGACCATGGTGTCATAAGCACCAGATTATGAATTCATTTCAGGAATGTGCCGGAAAGAACAGCTGCACTGTGACAGAGAACGTCCTTACTCCAGAACTGCTCTCCTCTGCCACCAAAGACAGTAGGGAAGATTACCAACAAAATAAACACTCGATGCTCCCTCCTTTGCTTGTTCTGTTGAGAAGATCCCTCTTCAGGTCACCCACGCCTCCAGTATCACAGCATAAGCATGTATCTCTGGAGCGCAGAAGTGCTCCTATAGAGTACTTCTAAAGAGATTAGTTATTTGCCCCTCACAAGTGTGTTTTACTACGCTGACCTGCTCTGGAAAGATGTCCTATATTTTCCCTGTCACAGCAGTTGAATCTTGTTTGGAAGGGGGAAAAGAGCTGCCTTAGTGTAGCCTTTTCCCTTCAATAGCTCTTTTAGTGTCTCAGTGTTACCTGCGTTATTCAAGTCTAGCAAAATGAAGTCTGTTTCTGTGGCATGTCCATGACCAAAGCTTTTTTTGTGGTAAGTAAGTATATTGATAATAATTAACTGTGCTAGTGGCTTGTGTTACATTGTGGAAATTGTCATTCCAGACATAGACTGCAGTGTGATAGTCCCCCTCAGTTCAACAGAATTGTTCCCCTCAGTCCAAGAAGATAACGCATCCTACTGGAATAAAACATGCCAATAGTTCATGCTGTTGAAACCTTAAGATACCATATTAAAAGTGGTAATTGAACAATTTTATTTAGCTAGTTTAACTTACTTCGTGACAGGCTTTTGAAGTGTGAAATAATGTAAAATCACCATAATCCTAGAAAACCTACAACAGAATCTCAAGTACAATGTAGATTTTTTTTTCTAATAGAGTGTCCGAAGTTACAAAAATAGTTGTGAAGAAGTGTCAAAAAATTGTCTTGGGTTTTCCGATTTTCCAATACTATTTTCATTTCTTGGTTTGTTGAAATAAAATTGAATTTTTTTTTTTATACTTCTTAACTGAATAACCTTTGAAATGTTGAATGGCTTAGGCAGTCACACTTTGCAGGGCTTGAAATAACATGTGAATGCACACTCAGCATAGGAAAAACACCTACGCTGCCTCTCCCACTGCTGCCATCCCCGCAAAGCTACCTGTAATTAAATGGATACGCACTGCAATGCATTTTGCTGCCAATGTCCATCATACTTCAGATCTCTGAGGACCCAGCTGAACAGTTTCCAGGGTTTCTCTTTCCTCAGTTGTTTTCAGCTCACCTGTGTTCTCCCCTTCCTCTCTCATCTTCTATTTCACAAAGTTTCTCTCCCAGCTCCTACTTGGCTCACATCGCTCCACCCCAAAACACACTTTCAGCAGCCAAAAGTCTCTCAGCTCCTACGCTCCTATCCATCTCCCACATGTAGGGGACAAAATATTGCCCAGACACTCCCTCAGCAGCCAGCAGAGCAAATGAGAAGGACTAATCCAGATGACCAGAAAAAAAGCCAGTGCCTCTGGCAGCACAAATGCTGAAAGCAGAAAGCGCCAAGCCCCTTACCACGGCGTTGCCCTCAGTACCTGCTTGGTAGCTCCAGCCCTGACCTGGCTGCGGGAGGATCACTCTCTCCTCTTTTCCTGGTTAAACCACAAAACTTCCTCCCTGCTGGGCCAGTGGTGGGAAGGGTATTACTGCCAAGTCATCTCTGGGTAGACTCCAGTCAAGCACCTAGAATAAATATCCCCACTTGTTTTAACTACTGACCAAAGCCTTTCTAAAGTTGCAGTGCAATGAAGCCACCAAGATCCTGTTGAGCACCAGGGGAAGCTTTTGTAAGATTTTCCCCTTAGCGGGAGGAATTATTGGATACAGAGCCTGGGCTTCACCATCCATCTGTTTAATTTATATTGTGTCTGAACAGTACATCTCTGTCAACTCCATCTCTCCAATGGAAAGGCATAACTGTAATTTAAGAGCTCAGCCATTTGAAAGACCAACCAGGCAACCATGATCTATTCCCACCCAGCAAATGAGGATGTTGCTAAGGCAGTTTCTCAATGTAAGAATCATTTTATCTCTTTTCTTCTCTCTTTTCAGCCCTCTTTGCCAGCTGGCATCCTGTTTTCTACTTTTGCATCAAGCACTGCTTCAGCTCAGCGTGATCCCTAGGAGGGGGAGCAGTAGCCTATTTAGAGCTTAAAACCCGTAGGGATTTACTGGCTGGAACCCCAGAGAACAACCTAGCAAGAGGCTGATGAGGGCACTTGGCCAGATCATCTCCAAAATGCTACTGTTAAAGGAACCTGATATGCACATGAAGGGAACATCAAATACGCAAAACGCAGCACATGTAACATGCAGATAATAGAATCAGGTAATGGGCCCTATCTCAAAATAATAGCACTCTCACAACCACAGGCAATTCCAGTATTTTCTGTTCACTTCCAATGTCCTCTGAACGGGTCATGTCTGTAATACGCTAAAGCTCTCACAGGCTCCAGCAGGACTAAGATTTAGTGTTAAACCCTGGGTAAAATATGGGGAAGAAATTTGTCTCGCACACAAACAGGCACAAACTCACGAATAAATGTGATCCGGGAAGTGATTAGATAAAGGCATAGATAATTTCATTTGCATATAAAATAATAACAATAATGGAAGCTAAATTACCCTGTATATAGAGAAACCCTGGGTGTTTAGGATTGGCTAGTCATTATTCCCTTGTCATATAAAGCAATTTAGTCTGCAGCTGCATTTTTGTCTTACAAACCCAATTCAACCAAGAGAACTGAAACATCATTAGCAAACCCACTGATTTATCCACTGGTGAAGTGCTGATACAGGCGTCTATTCCTGCTGCTAATAAATTCTCTGCGTAACAGGGTTTGCTCTCTCTCGAGATCTCACATTATTCTAGTGGCTACAGGTTTCCAACTTTGCTGCTGGAATTTTTAAGCCTGGTGCTCTGTAACATGGGGCCCAAAGGCCATGGGACTCATGGGGAAAGGAGGAGGACACCAGCCCAGAGCATGTCCCCAGCTCCAGAGATGTGGCTACATGTGGCCACAGGCAAAGCAGCAGCCGGTGCCATAAAAACTGTGGTAATAGACCTCTTTTTTCTCCATTTCTGAAAAATAACCGTTGTTTCTTGTTTTGCCAATCACTTCCTCTCCCTATTTCCCTCAACGTCCTTGCCCCCAAAGCCTTGCCTCCCTCTGTACATTTTGCTGGCTCCTACTTGGTTTGTTGCCTCCACTCGGCCTCTCTCCTTCCGCACAAATCCAGCCACTCTGAAAAACAACGCTGGTGTTGCCTCCTGGGCTGGATCCCGTTTTTCCTCCTGCACATCAGTGGTGCTCAGTAAAGCAGCTCCCTCAGAGCCGTTTTCTACCACCAGGGTCGTGGGCAGTCACCTCCCAGCCCCTCACAGCATCATCCCATGGCTGCTTGAACACACCAGCCTTCAAGGCACACCTTGAAACAACTTCTGTGTCCTTTTCAAGGCGGACGCCGAACAGCGAAGGCCCAAGGGCTGTTAGAAGTGTCCTTGCCTTTTAGGAGTCATTTCCCAAGCTGCAGTTTCAATAACTTCTTTGATGGTTCTGGGTCATTTTGCCTGCCAGGTTCACGTGGTTTGGTTTACCTTTGGCTCTTTCGTGTTTTAAAGAAGTTATTGCTTTAAATATGGGAGACCAGAATTAATGGTATAGGCTATGTGACAGCCAAGAAACACTTCAGTTTGGCCTGAACTTAATTTAAAATAAAACGTACAAAAAGTAAGAGTCCAAATCCACCTGTGACAGTAGCCCGTGTTTAATATAGCTCTAATAAAAAGTTTTATTACATTCCTCTCTTGGAATGGTATTATTTTTCTTCTTGCTGAATATGATATCCAAGACAAGAAGAATCACATAACGAGAGTCCTAAGAGAGACCTTTGTTTTAAAAATACAGGCTCTCCAACCTATCTTATGTATGCCATCAATGAAAGACAAAATGATAACTAATTAAGGTACTTGACACATATATTCACTTTTTCATCTCTCAAATTGGAGAATGGGTATATATGGGTGACTAGCATGTCCTACTTTTTTATTTTTAATCATATGCCCATACGTTTGCAAAAATTCAGTGTCTGGACTGAAAATACAAGGAAAATGGTTATGTTTAGAATAGATATTTCAATTCTTTTTTAATGTGTTTATTAGTCTGGGTTAAGAGATGCCAAACTAATTTTCTAAAACCAAGATTGAATATCAAACTAGATCTCACTGTTATTTTTCAAGTTCTTCCATTGCATTCTCATCCTGGTTGGGCTTTCCTGGAGGGCTGTCTCTCGTCTGACCAGAATGGCTTATGCTTTTTTATTTCTGAATGTCACATTTCTGGCAGGTTTAATGTGTTTGGCTGGCTGTGAAGTCAGAAGAAGGCGAAGTGTTTCCATTATGTCAGCAGACCTGAAACCACACCTTCCTTCTAAAACCACACTTCACAGAGCTGATGGAGGACTTCGTGTCTCATTCTCATTTCTTTTATCAACTGATGAAGAACCTGCAGGATCGTAGCAGCCATCACACAGCCCAGGACATCCACCCCCTGCAGCCTGTTTGCACTACACTGCTGTGCTGTTGGGCATGCTAAGTTATACTGCTGCTGAGTAACTGAGTCACTCCCATCTTTTCTCCAACACGTCACATTTTTGCCGCAAACTGCAACTCTGAGTATAGCCATTTGCTAGAACTGGACGGCACAAAGCAAGAAGAGCAGTACAGAAGCAATAAAACATAGCGGGGAAAAACAAAACAAAACAAAAACACAAAACCCAAACCATTTTGAAATGTATATTAGTGAAAAACTAAAGCTGGGTAGCCCATTATGAGAGAATTTAACTCAGCTTTCTGACACAGTTTAAGTGTTAGGCACCATTCATGTTTACAGAGCAGAATTAAAACCTTCTGTAGTATGTTACAGGCTTTTCCCTATTGACAGAATTGAAAAAATGAGAACTAAAATGAAATCAGCTGGCTGTTACTCAGCCTCCACTGTCCAACTGGATCCAGGAAAAGTGTTAAAATGAGTCCTGCAATTTTCTTTCCCTGCTCTTTGAGTCTGATTTTCAGTTTGGAAAAAAAAAAAAAAAAAAAGGCACCTGAGAACGTTGTTAAATGCTCTCTGTGACTGCCATCAAAGGAGTTTTCTACTTTGGAAAAAGAGAGAGAGCCTTGTCTCAAAATGTGCTTTTGCCAGGAATCCTGTCCTGATTAGGCTGCCTTGGAGCGATTTCTTGGGTGGGTGCCATACTGAAGTTATTGGATGGCAGCCATGTGTTCAACACTCTTGAAATAAAGTCTATTCCGTTAATTTGCAACTCAACATAAACCTTAGGTTAAGTCTATTGATACTGCTGGAGGGTGTGGCTAACGTACACATGTATGCAATTATTTTCAGGATATTGCAATGAGCACATATATGGTCACACAGAAGTTGCTCTGAAGTTGAATACTAATATTCCTTTAGTATGCACGTTGCCCCTGTCTGGTTTCTTCATTTGCAAACTATTCCACATCCAGTTCTCCCCACTGGTACTAATGAAAATGTTGGATAATCCATACATTTGAGCCTGCTCCTCCCAAAGTCAGTAGAGAGGCCTCTCCAGCCCACATGACCCTTACCTCACAACATAGCAGTAACTTAGCAGAGCACTTCAGAAAATGTTTATACCCAAACCTGCTAGACTGAACCCAATATCTCTGGCCAGACTCAAGCACATTTCTGAGCCTAAACATGTTAGAATGAAGCGTGTGGAAGAACGCCTTCACTGGGATCACTTTATTGTGACCTGGATAGCAGGACGCAGGATTTTCTCTCCCTCCCTTGGACAGGGAGTTGTCAGGGTTTCCCATCCACATTTCACAGATTCTTAAGGGGAGGATGAAAACAGGTGGGCTCCACATTGGAGGAAATTCATACCAGCTTGTGTTTTTTCTGTATAACAGACATCAGTCTTCAGAGATGTTAGTTTACTCTTTTTCTCTCACAAGCTTTCCACTCCACATAATGCTTTACTGAGACCATCCATCCACTTTCAGACCTGACAGTAACTTCTACACTGTTCCCTGCCAGGTGTAGGCCTGGTACCTACATGAAGTGCAGAGGTAGAGGTGCAGAAGCGTGTGCACATCCAGAATAAGAAAGACCATAGCTGATACTACCATCTTCTTCACCCGCTCTGTTCTCCTCCCAAACCCTGATCTCTCATGGACACTCACAGAATACCCATGCACGTAAGAGCGAAATACTGTGCAGGTGAGGTCTAGCATTTAGAGCTAAGTGAAAGATGACTCTTTAGTTGCCAAAGGTCCTAATCTAAGCATTATCCTTCATTTTCAATGATATCTTCTATTCTTTTTTTATCTTTAGAATCACAAAGTGACGTTAGTTACTCTGCAATTGACTTGGGGTATATGAAACTGAGAGGAGTCTATCTTTTAACACTGAAGATGTATTTAGTACTCCGTAATTAACACCGAAATGGTAATTACTAATTTTCAGATAAAATTAACTATGGTTCATTGGGAAAAATTATGCATTCTGTTGAATATATAATTACCTCTATTCTAAAGCAATCACTGCTGATATTTACATATTGCGGAATGGTTGCAGAAAATGTGACCTACTTGGTAATAAGAAAGAGTTCTGATTTTGAAGAGTATTTATTCCATATGCTATTGTACCTGAATGTTAATTTCCAGGGGGAGTATCTACATGCTGGCTAAACTACCAAATCACTTCTCGTTTTTCATCTTTCCCTTTCCCTCTTTTTCCCCAGACTATGCAAGGCCAATGATCTGAACAGTTTTGCTCAGCATTTTGCTACATGAACCTCCCAAACAGCTCTGTGCAGTGAGGACTAAGAAGGGGTTCTGGTAGCAGCAGTTGGAGTCTAAAGCAGATCAGCTTCACATAAAAGGTACAAATGACACAGGAGAGCATGAGTCATTCTCCTTACTCTACACTGAGATGCTGAGTTCAAAACATGAGAAGGTCACCACTTCTTTGCACACAGATGACAGTACAAAGTGGTCCAATTGTCATCTTATTTCTCTTTAACATCCATGGCCTCTGTAACGCCGCTTTGAACAGAAGATCACATGGGAGAGAAAAGCCCCAGCATGCCTCAACTGTACGGGGAATCACAGAAGTTCAAGACAGAGAGGACTGCCGAACCCCACGCAGAAAGGGCACAGAGAACACTCACTACAACTAAAATTGGATGTTATCACTTCGGATTCCCTTAAACCTAAAATACACTCACATTAACATTGAAAGAGAGGCTGTTTTATGAGCCCCTGATTTTATAAGGTTTTGGAGATTTGCAGGATTTTTGTAAAATCAAGCTTAGGAGTGGCACCCTATATACTCACTCTAATCCTCTGGAAACTGGAAATGACTGCTACCCATCTGCACCACTTGTATAGTAGTCAGAAGAGGCAATATTCACGAGTAACCACCGAGTTCACTATTAGCACAGGGGGCCACGGGAGAAGGGCTCGCACACAGCCAGTGTGAACTGGGATCTGACACAGCCGGAGTCCCTCTAGAACACTTCTGTGTAAACCACTCTATTTATCGCGATAAAACCTTTAGTCGAAGCTAAAACACGAAGTGGGAAGAAACTGCTTTTGATTCTGATTTTAATGGGGAGGGCTTCTGTATGTAGGGCAATCTGTCTGGTTGCACAGCCTGAGGAAAGACAGTAGGAGTGGAAAAGGGGGACAAGCTAACGCGTAGCGGCAGTCGCCACACAGATCTGTCCACGAGGAAAACAGGGAGTCGTTTTAGAGCTGGGCTATTCTCCAGTGAGGCAGTGGGAAGGCACACGGAGCCTGGTAAATTAAAACAAACAAACAAAAAGAATAATTATATACAATCAACCTTCATTTGCTCTGGAATTCTGTTTCAGTCAAATATGGTGAAATACGGAGCTCCAAGCTATCACTGTGCCCTCAGTTACAGCTGATGAGATGCTCCCTTTCCATCTTGGCTCCCACCCTCTTCTTGAATGATCTGGGTATTGACTGCTGAGCTTCAATTTTCTTCTGCAGATCAGAGGGCCTCTTTAAAACATCCCCAGGAAAGAACGTGCTGCTCCAGACTGCGTTACACCAAGCACATTTCTACAGGGAGTAAAGGTGTTTCTTTAGAAACCCGGTATCACCACCCTAGCATAACAGTAGCACTGCAAACACATTAAATGTTTGTGAGTTGTTACCCAAGCCACGGAAAAGGTTTCAAGCACCCAGCGTAGTCAATAAATTACATTAATCAACACAGAATTGTAACCTCCACCTTCTCTTTTATAGATCAAACTTGCAACAGCACCAGGTCATTACTGCTATCCCTTGATGCCAAGATTGCCTGGGTCAATCTGGCTTCCACTGTAATTTTACAGCAGCCTTTTGCACGGCCTCACGGCTACCAGTTGTAGCACCCAAGGAGTCCTTCAGCTACTGAGGCTCACTGAAAAGCTGCGTATGCCAGCCCGCCTTTCCTCTCCGTTATGTGCTGGATAAAAGAGTAAGGGCATGGAGCATAACCCATGCCTTTCTGTATCCATGTGACTAGGAAAGTAGCTGTTTCTGCAGTCATCTTAGTTCTGAAATTAAATCCTTCAGAAAGTATTCTTACCTTCTTGACCTCGTTGAGTACTGCCACTTCCTTTTGCTCAAGGAACCACAGGCCCTGACATCATCCCTGTGCTCATCTCTCTTTGCTTGTCAGAGACTCGGTGTCTCTGTGAGTGGAAATCCCCATTGACTGCAGAGCCATGACCAATATTTGGACAGCTGTTCTCTGCTGTGCTCTCTGGAAGGCAAAATGACCAACATTTCTGAGGATGACGGAAAGCTAATCAAGGACAGTGAGTCTCTTGCCTTAGTGCATCTTATAGGAATGCTTCCCCCGTGCTTGGGCGCAAGCCCATCAACCCGACCCAGGTGACACTGGCCATGTTTGGCAACTTCCTTTGAGCAGCTTGGCCCTCGGGTTTCCATGACACAAAGTTACTCATAAGCGCAAGCACAGCCGGAACCAGGGACATACTTTTCAGCTGCTCCTAATATTAATCAAGCAATACACTCTCAGAGCTTCACAGAATGTAAATTTAACAATGGATTTACCTTTTTTTTTACACTTTTTTACACTTGCAAGGTGTCGGGCCTGTAGTTCTTACAGTAAAATGTAGACAGTTCTTAATCAGTGCAAAAGTGTCAAGTGATTTTGCCCTGAGGGAGGGGATTTTGCTTTTGGCGGAAAAGAAGCCACAGCTTTAATGTTGCAACTTCACATGTGAGCACAGACACTGCTTCAGGAGCAGGGGTCTACAGCTGCAAAGCACAAACTGACTTCCTTGAAAAGAAAGGCTCACACTTTTGTCATCCCTTTGCCTTTATGTTTTGCTAATGTGTGTTTGGAAGCAATCTGTCTCATTTAGAGGAGAATGATATGGTTATATACTTTAATAGATCAATTTGTTAATAATCATGGGAGAAGATGAAATATATCCATATACTGCACTTAAATAACAGAAAAGGAGGCTACTTGTATCATGACGAAGGCAAAGGAAATGTGCGCCAAGTGCCCAATTAATATAAATCAGCACAAGCTGGTTGAAGTTAGTCACCATTTATTCTGGCTGAGGAGCTGGCCTTTGCATCCTAAGCAAACAAATTGCTTTAATGGTAGAAGCCTAAGTGAGAAAAATCAATGCAACTGGGAAGGAAGTCTGACTTTGTTGCTCTCTTTCACACTTGTTGGCTGAGATTGCGAAGACTTTTGTGACACAACTATTTCTGTCTCCAATGCATCTAGGTATGGTTCCACGGGTAAGTGGAGAAGGCACCCCTGTGACTGCAAGCCACCTCATCTGCTATTTGGGGTTCCTTCCCCTATTTTTCCCAAAAGCTAAGGTACATATCTCATGATGTCTAAAGAAATAAATAAAAAGTCACTGCAAGCAGGGCTATACGCAGTTGTGTGGCTGCAACACGGCACAAGTGGCAGCTGCAGCAGTGCCGCACAGCGTTGCAGCGCTGCATCCGAGGTTTGGAAGAGGCTGCGGAAGTACGAATTGCATCTCTGTTGAACGTGAGCACAGATACTAATGAAATAATGTTATGTTTGGACACACGGTGCCCCCGCTACTGTCACGGAGAAGCATTAATAAGCAGACACTTCTGGGAGTCGCGGGTGTCCTTGGACCCGTTTCCCAGTTGGTCGAGCACCTGAACGGCGGAGGGGCCGAGCTCCTGCAGCCCCCCCGGCAGTTACCCGGGAAGGCAAAAGCCTTCTGAGGCCGCATCGCAAAACACTCGAGGAAAACGCGAGGTGCGGGGGTGGGGGGGACAGAACCCCCCCTGGCTTCAGGTGCCCCCACGCTTGGCCACAGCCGGAGCCCCCAGCCCCCGGGAGGCCGGGGCGGGCGCGGTGCGGAGCGGCTGC